>OY735264.1:4485265-4870265 GCA_963457715.1 Argyresthia albistria | reverse complement strand
ATAAATAATCGAAGTGCGTGCGCCGCGCTACGCAGCACGAATTGTACTTTATTGCGTTGTAGCAAGAGTCGCATTTTAGTTGAATGGTTTTGAACAGTGTCCCATCTGTTCCTAACTCTTTGTGGCACTGCAGAGCAGCCGTTAGCTCAACTCTCAAGATGTGTAACCTTGTGTACAGGCAAGTAGACGCGACCTGAGAATTGCGATTGTGTGTGTACCAGAAACCTATACAGGTACGTCTACACTTCGTCGAAGTCGCATAACCGCATTTCTCAGGACTGGTCTTCTAAATTGCACATATGCAGGCATTAGTGAAAACTGCCACTATCTACCCAAGCTACCTTAGAAATAAATGGCACTGAAACTAACGAACTTACTGTCATTTCCAGAAAAAGAAGATCATCGGAATTGTTATGTGGTTCCTGCGTTCCCATTCAGAGTCATACCAGGCCGCCGCCTTCCTCCTTCTGACTTTCGACCGTATCTGGATATACTACTCGTCGATGCACCACTATTGGTATGGAGTATGGCTCGCATTCCTCGTAGTAGGTCTCATTTTGAACCAGATTACTAGAAACCCGAAACGGGAAAAGAATGTCCCTGGAGAGAAGTCGGAGAATAAGCTTAGTGAAGCGAGCTCGAAAAATTGTGAGAAAGTGCCAAATATAGGTTCAGTGCACGGTCAAAAAGTGCCAAATATAGGTTCAGTGCACAGTCAAAAAGCCCCTGTGCCTGTTTCAGAGTAAAAGGGGGTAATAGTGAAATATGACGTTACTGTCAATCCAAATCGCTGTTTTTCACTCAATCGAAGTAAAAATATTTCAGAGTTTACTATTAGGCGCATAGTTACTGTGACTGTGGTTCCTTCTCGCAAGATTTCTCAGACATACTTAATGTGTATGTCGGCGGTCGATCGTAGAATCAGGCACATCATGATGTGCCCCGCCATTTCAGGATATGCCCAAGCAATTACTGGGCACATCATGATGTGGCGGGTTTTAACGAATACATGTCTATTTAAAAGCATTTTTATTTAGCACTACGTGATATTTTTGTGTTATACATGTCAAACGAACACGAAGACTTACCCTTAGGCTTCGCTGCGCTTGCCCCCTTTAGTCTTCACCTAAGCTACCGCAATGGTTGCCTCAAGATATTTTATCGTTTCATGATATTTCATGTTTGGGCACATCATGATGTGCCCAATTCTACGATCGACATATACATGTTTTGCCGCTTGCGAGACTTGTGTCTAGGTTGTGAGAGATACAACAAATACGTAATGCGACGTAATTCCAATAAAATTCCTAGGGTAAGCTATAACTTTAATTAAATTTTGTTCCCAATTGAACAAAGGTTCATGGATATTGCTCATATTGTTGGGATTAGAATTATAAGTTGTTAATGTTGGTACGGTTTGACGTATATGTATAATAGGAGTATACATTATTTGTTTTCGATATTAATTATATTAATGAGCGGCCAAGCTAGTCTCCAATCAACATTAAGTTTCGTACTAATATGAAAATACAACAGAGATTACTAAATATTTTACTATTCCAAAATTATACTTTACATTCCATATTAATAACAAAAATGGCATTTTGTTGTCATTTTATTATTTTTTGAGATTTATTCATAGTTATAAAACTGAATTTCTTACTATTGATTTGATAAAATCTAGTCTGAATTTTCTTGATATTATTTTTATTTGCATTTGGGTTTAGATCTTTAATAAATGGGTTTATAATTTGGTACGTATATAATACCTACACTAATATACAGGATAGGATAAAGACTATGCAAATAGGTACTATGTTAAGGATAGGAGTTGAACATGACAAATAAAGGTAATTTTGTTAATAAATGGTGTATTTTATCTTGAATTATCGATTGGCAACTGGCTTAGTCAGTACATTCAACAAGAACATTTCTTAGAAATTATTTACATGTTAAATTAATTCGTTGCTTGCACTCTACAGTTCAGTTAAGCACCTGCTATTGGAATGATAATTAATATTGTTCTGTAATGACGTAATTATTAAACCGAAACAGAGATACTCTGTCAATCAATCTGAACGACTTTTCTCAAGAAAACTAACATCTAGAAAAAAACAGTCTCATAACAATATTTAATTTTAGGATGTAATAGAAATTTGCACCTTTGGGTAAGGTTTCCGTGTATTGCAGAAAGAAAATCCATGACGTGTAGTCGAAAACCTTTTAAAAGATTTTCTATTACACTTCTTTACAAACAATATACTTAGATAAGAAAGTAAAACTAAGTGGTAAATCTTCGAGTGACGACGTAATGATGTAACAGGTATGAAACCATCATGGCGAAACTGCAATTAGAGACACAACACGAAAACTATTAGAATGGCACATTTTTTCAGTAATCTTGATTGAGTCAGATCTAAAGTTATTTGCTACTAAACTACTTTATGTACAACACAGCCTGCTATGGCAAAGTAATAATAATTTAAATTGCAAATAAAATATTTCTAATGTTGATCACAAACAAAACAATAACATCGCTTTTTGTCAAAAGAAAGCGTATGGCTTATTAGTCAGAAAAAAGAAAGTTAGAAGAAAAAATAAAGTTGATATTCAATGGTTATTTTAGTTGATATTCAATGGTTATTTATCTGGTTTGCGACTACTAATTATTTTGAAGTACAAAATATATACATACAACCTAGACGAGCATTGTATCGTTTTACAAAGGCTATAATAACTTAATAAGACAGCTCACCATAAATCCTTAGTCAAACCATGTCAAACCTTGGTCAAACCAACCACCTTTGCAGTTATGCTATGACAATAATTGTGCAACTGGTGCAGCAGTGAACGGTTGCAACAGGACCTCGAACTTTCAATGGGTTTATACATATAGACTCAAATGCTTCCAATGTCTTCATAGAAATTAGCAGCAATGTGTTTTATACCCCTGGATGAATCAGTTGGGTCCCGGCACGGCATTATTAGTCCATGGTCCCATCCAAATGAATAAAACAAGACATCAGTCATGTGCTGTTTGAAATACTGAAAACTGGGAATGTGATGGTTCCGAAACAGACTTTGTTATTTTAAATGCTATGGTCAGATCTTGCTAGTTGGGAAAGCAAAATAATAGAGAAAATAATAAATAGCTGCATCATTAGTGTTGATAAAATAAAATCACACAAAAATAAGGTTATGAATTGCAAAAAGTTATAGCGTGTCGTTACGAAGCAACCAATATTTAACACCAAAACAAAAGGCAATATGTTAAATTATAACTAAGTGAGAGGTTATACTTATTCAAATTACGATTAGGGAGTGACTTTATCGTCCTTTATACGAGTATTATATACTTATTGCTCATATAGCACAATCTGTTTTGTATATGCTCCGATAAAATATAGTGTAGCACTTAAAACTAAGAGTTAATATAGGTATGACAGTACCGCTATCTGAGTCTGTCACTAACCACAATAGTTAATTTAGTTATAGCGTTAACTGCGAACATACTCAGCTAAACGGCCACGTCATAGCCAAATTCATGCAAAGCGTATAAATAAAAAAAATACAATAAAACATGGAGTGTAAAAGTTAAAGCCACACCAACAAGGAAAATGACCAATTTGGTATTTACCCAACGTTCCAGCCATAGGAGGCTGGCTTGGTCGTGGTGGCGTAACTGCGGTGGGTATTCTGCTGTCCATAGTTCCTGTTCTGTTGCGGCTGGTAGCCGGACTGCCCTGATGGGTAAGTTTGCGAGTTAGAACGTCCAGGCGCTGAGTAGTTGGGGTTCTCCTGGATAGGGCGGGTGTTTAGGAAGCTGTTGATACCCCCGTTCTTCGAGAGGTTTCCTAGGATGTTGCCGAAGATCGAAGAGAGACCGCTGCCGCCTGATCCCCCTGAGCTGGAGCCGCCTCCGCCTCCGCCGTTGGCGTATTTGTTCAGCGTGTTCAGAATGCTGTCGAGAGGACTCTTTCCGCCGGACGAACCGCCATTACCTCCGTAAGGTTTGCTGCCGCCGTTACTGCCATAGGGAGAGTTGCCTCCAGCGTGGCCACCATATGGGGAGTTGCCACCACTTCCTCCATATGGCGAGTTGCCACCACTTCCTCCGTATGGCGAGTTGCCACCACTTCCTCCATATGGCGAGTTGCCACCGCTTCCGCCATATGGCGCATTGCCTCCGGAGCTTCCTCCGTAGGGATTTCCCCCATAAGGCGAGCCACCATAGGGTGAGCCTCCACCATTGTTTGTGCCTCCGTAGGGAGATCCTCCCCCATGTGTGCCCCCGCCATAAGGCGAACCCCCTCCATTAGAGCTCCCCCCATATGGCGAACCTCCACCAATAGAGCTTCCACCATATGGCGAACCGCCATGTGAGCTCCCTCCGTAAGGATTGCCTCCGGCAGGCGGGGCGGGAGGGGGATAGTTTGGCGCTTCTTCGAAAGAAGGAACTTGGGGTTTGGGCGTTGGTCTGGGAGCCGCCGGCGCAGCTGGCTCGGCGTGGCTTCCTGAAAACGTTAAACGTCTTCAATGAGTTATGGGTTATACCACAGGGTGCTCATCCCATACAAATTAGAATTAGTAACCCTTCGTAAAAAAGAGATGGCGTGAGGAGTAAGAATTTTACTTTAAACGCCATGGTTTCAGTTAACATACTTCTTGGTGGCGCTAATCTTAGAATAAATCCTATTATATCTTAGCGCCATCTCGTGGTATTTGAAATCTTTCGATGGTGCTGCACCAAGCGATGATGGCCTCGAACAAAAGAAGCTTCCGTAGCATCTCAGTTTACGCCGGTGTCATATTTTGTTCTAGGTGGTCTATCTGTATTAGTATATTATTACTGATACTTATACTAGAAATACAAACTATTTAATTATCACTACTGGTATTCCAGTGAGCTCATACGGGTATATTTGAACATAAATTCCAGGTATTACTACTGAATTTCCCCAAAGACACATGGCCGAGATTGAGAGTCGTGCTACCGGTTCACCTTCCCTCCTGCTAACCAACACGAGATTGAGTGACAAAGCTATGCGTCGTCGTCGCTCTCGTCACAAAACCCGCGCTCGCCATGCTATGGTTGCATGATACAAACTAGCTACGAACCTTCAACCTGCGACTTCTTCTTGCACGTCGGATAGGTCCCACAGTTGGAGGTGTGTCCGAACGAGCATGGGTCCTCAGCCAGTACGCATACCTCCTTGCTCAGGCAGCCGATGTCCTTGCATGTGCGACCGTATTCTGAAAGTAAGTTTAATGTTTTCTTTTCATATTGTACGCATTAGCATGTGGGTAAGTAACGAATGCGATTGTTTTAAAAGACTATGTACATTGTTTTCCGTGTAATAAAGAATTATGAATGCCTGTTTTTAGACATTTGCGAACGCGAATGTCTACCGCTGATCTTATTCGCGAATGCGAATAGTCCCGTTTTATTTGATTTTATTTTTATTTTATTTGGGACATCAACAGCACATAGACAAACAAATTACAAAGAGCAAAGATGAAAGACAATGAAAGCCAATAACAGATATCCACAAAAATACAAGAAATAAATTTAGATCGAGAAACTTAAACAGAAAGACAAGTGGGCAAACTTATTAAATAAGTATTCTTATATGAACGTGTGTTTATGGACAATTATGTTTATTAACAATGTTTATAGATAGGTATGTATAATTGAATATTAAGTATCGTGTAACATGTGTGAAGTGTAGGCCGGGACTCCACCAAAGCGGAGATGTGCGGAGATATGGAATATTTGTAGCGGTGGAAGTGGAGATGTGAGCTGTTTCCATCTCGCATATAAATATTCCACATCTCCGCTTTGGTGGAGTCCCGGCCTTAGTGTTTGAATGGGTGTATGTGAGAGGGTGTGTGCGTGTGAGTGTGTGTGTGTTTCACTTATTCCTCCTAGATATTGCGTAATGTTTTAAATACATGTTCGTATACAATTTTCAATACAAATTCACATTCGTTAGATCGACATTTCAGAAATATGCGAAAGTTCGTGGTACTTTGCTTGGAGTGTGTGGATTATCGTCCTAAGGAGTAAACGTAGCTTAAGGTAATACTTAATTAGTATGCAGCCCGGTATAGATAATACTATTTGTTACTGAACACACTAGATAGGGCCAATCCAATAATTGATTCTGGTTAGGTACCTTAACCTCAGAGAGGGTTTGAGGTTCAAAATCACGATGCGTCAAAAGTATGCTGGGGCTCATGGGGGAATGCGGCTCGCCAAACGTTTGTTATATTCAACAAACGTTCGCATACGCAATCTATGTACGATGACGGGCCGCCAGACAGTTTCGCAGCGGCTGACAAATCACAGCTTTCTTACCTCGTCCCCCGCCGCCCGTAAATTGGTGAGTTGTGTTTCAAAGGAAAATGTATCTATGCGCCCTTCACTGGATAAGTGCTCCCTGGGCTGTCACAACAGACAGGCTTGTATGTAGTCAGAGACTTTATTGATCTCAATGTTGGCATCTTGACCTTAGAAACAAAATTCGCGGTCGATGACGTGTGTGACTAGGTACTTCCGGATAAGGTAAGGTTAAATTCCGAACAAGGAGACTTTGCAAACGTGAGTTTAAATATACAGTACAAACATACCTTCCTACAATATTATTTTTGTGGTACTACGTTTTTTCCGGGATCACTGCTTTGGTAGGTAAGTAAAGCCTTGACCACTCTTCATAGGTCGTCGTCCATAAATGTTCTGACCTATGCATGTAGGTAGTAGAAGTTAAGGTTTAAAACCTAACATTTAAGTATGCATGTAATGTTGCCAAGGTTATGTATAATGATTATGATGATTGATGAGGCACGTCTTTCCCCTTTGCTGATCACAATATCACATTTTTGACCTCTACTGCTTCTTATCTTATGACGTTATTTATATCTAGGAATTCCGTAAATCGCGCAGTTAGCCAAAACATAAATAGAAACAGCCAAACGCGCAAACTCGTCCGGAATGAAGAAAAACCTACATTATTGCCTTTTGGATTGTAAAAGTAATAAAATCTCTCTCACTGAACATGATAAAAGGGACCGAAATTTTTCTACGCTGAAAACGTTTTAAGCTAAAACCGGGAGACGCGAAGAATTCTTTCGGGATAAACAGTTTTGCGGGAACTGCGACTTTAGAGGCGATAAAAGCAAATAAAAACTGTTTTATAAGGCAAGATCATAACTCATTGTTTCTTTACATCAGCAGTGGGTTATATTCGTTTTATGTGTGCATTAGGTAATGGATTCCAGTAATATCTTGCGCGAGCCACAGCGGCAGCGTCGTCGGTTGGTGTCTGTACAGTCAGCCCAAAAAGCTCCCTGTTACAAATAGTCGGTATTTCTACCCACATCACACAGCACAGATTTTACAGCGGAATCTGTCGTGAACATTTCGGCAAGGAATTTAATTATTGCAATACCGATGAAGGAACCCACCTTCAATATCCGTCGGTAGGATGATTACCCGCACCTCAACCGCAGCCTCTAAAATCCTTGTTACAAAGTTTTGAAATTTATACTGTGTTCCTAGGGCAGGCGAAAACACGGACATTGACTTTTGTGCCTACCACAGTGATCACCAACCATTTTTGGTGAGGTTCAATTATCAGTCGTATGAATGTAGGGAATAAATAAAATTATAATTAAAAAAAATATTTATTATATTTATGTATGTTATTTATAATAAAATTGTTTGCTGATATCTGAAAGATGTTTAATTACATATATACATGGTTTTGGACCTGAGCAACTAAAAGCTCGCACTCGAAAACTAGAACCAATTTTGACACACGGATTGAAGATTTGAGTTCACAAATAACATAAGAAATCGTTTTCATCTGCTGTAGTCCAAAAGTTGATCCGAATTTAACTAGTCGAAACATGTTTATTATCTCTGACTGTTAGCGTCGCTCACCCCACCCCGTACCACGAAACGCAGCACAACGCGGAAACGATACAGAAGTGCATAGAGGGCGATACGTATCGTTTTCTTTCGACGCTAACATAATACTTTAGGTCATTGTACGTTTTTTCGCCTGCCCTAGAAACACAGTATAGTGGCAGATAGTAAATTTAATTAAGTGTGTGTGGCACTTACAATATCAGAACAAAGAATGGTAACGCGTGAAATAAAAGCCAGTTCATATGTAGAGTCAGTTACTAAGTAAGATGTCGGAGTTAATATAAAACTGATAGTTAAAATTGTTACATAAATCTTTCAATTCTGACATATTCACTATTCTCAGTGTATTCTGGCTGATGCTGATGCTACCGTATTCAGAGAAGATTCGAAAAGGAGACAAGCAAGGCACTCAAGACATTTTACTGCTAGTGCTAGGAAGAAACGAAATTTTAGTATCTACTCGCAATCTATCTTTTGAGTCCCCTCACGATAACCTTTCACAGCGAAAAATAAACATAAAATCTTATAAAAAGCAAGGCGCTTCTGGTGTTTGGGAACTTTAGTCAAGGTACAAGAATGTTTGGATTACGGTAGAAAATGTAAGGGTTTAAAATTGCTTTCTTACTTGAAAATCCATCAGCATATAGAGCCAATGAGACGAGCACCAATGACGTTCTCCAATCCATGGTCAATCTGAAAATAAAACATTTTTAATTAGGTACTTTCTATATTAAATCTACAGAATATAAATTTACTCGCAGCCATCTTCACCACAGCCTATCACAGTCCACTGCTGAACTTAGGTAGACTGCGGATGTATATGGACCAGTATGTACTGTCACCATCAGATACATGTGTCAGCGCGCAAGATACTCAAATATAGAGATACAAATCCTAAACAAACAAACATCTACACGAGGAGAGATCAATCTATTTAAGTAGGTAGCTTGCGTGCCCATATATAATATATGTATCTGTTGCCGACTGTACATAAGTAGCTTATATTCTATAGTCGTGGCATCGTCGTGTGTGTCCTATCTACTTTATAATAGTACTCTTATAAGAACGCCACTGTTGGGGATCGTCACGTTTTCTCATCCAACTAACTATCTACTCGTACCTACGTCTATCTGCTAAATTATTTGAGAAAATGTTATCCGCAGGGTGTCCCGAAACTCAACGTCGAGCGGGAACCAGGTGAAAGTCCAGCCCATGCAGGGTCTGGTAAAAATTAAATAAAAAATCTGTCACTTGGTTCTAAAAATAAAAGCGCTTTTCAAAATTTGTAATATTCTCCAACCTGTAGCACGTTTATGGTCACAGTGACGACAAACTTAGCAATTTTCCTACAAATTCTTTACAAAAAATAATCATATTTCATTTCATTTCGGTCAGCTCATTTACTTCACATAATACTGCAATCCCTCAAACGAAACAATAAATAAATTATGAATCTAGTCATAAAATAATAGCGTGTATGTACGAAGGGACATTGCATGCTAATACTAATACTAATAATAATAATTAATGTACGGAGCGGATAAGCGGAGATAGAAACGAAATGGCTAAATGTGCTAAAGCTAAAGTTTCAAAATCCTGTAATGAGAGCATTGTTCGCAAAAGGCAGTACCTACTTAATTGCAGTAAAACCACTGCAAGTCATTTTGCGCCAGAACTACATGTGTCTAGTCTACACGTTAAATAAAACCTATAAAGAGAGTTTGAAGAGTGCTTTGAATTTTCCGACAAGACCCTGGCAAATAGCTTTAGTAGATTTTCCCAAAATTAATAATAATTCTTTGAGAGCATTATCGTTTATTGGTAAGTATACAAAAAAAATAAGTCCTTGTCCTAGTCATTCTTACTCGTAATTATCCGGTTGAATGCCTGTGCCCCCCTCAGTGGGGACATTAATAGGGTACATTAAGATTTATTGTCTATTTAAGTAAATGATACAAATTATGTAGACTGAAGAAACAATAATATCTGCTCCAATTAAATCAAAACTCCTTTAGGGTAAAATCTCATTCGGTGGTTCATTTCAAAGCTCATCTCTCGGAAATATAAAGCTGCACATATGAAAGTTCGTCGGTGTGAAACATACGATACTAGTACTACTCGGAGTGTTCTTGGAACAATGTGGCAATGTTCAGCTTCGTAGCCTGAAACACTACGTAACTTTCATTTAACTCGAGATGCGCCTGAATGCGAATTACTGGCAGCTCGCGAATACCGAGAGAAACTGTATGAGGGATCAACTAACCTGATATCAAGGTTTGCGAAAACGAGGGACCCTCGTTGATAAACATGACGCTAGCTGCCAAGAATACTCGTGTAAGAGTTGTTCCTGAAAGCATCGTTGAGATTATATTTTGGTCTCTAAAGTGCTTCAATATAGATCTTGATAGAATCTCATTTCTATCTGTATTCGAAATTGCGACATAATAATGACTAACATTTGAGTTTTGACTAAAGTCGTCAACTATCCACGTGCATTCTTCCATTCGCTATTTATCTCAAGTGTAATAATCTCATTGGACTGAAATATTGAGTAAAACACCATTTACCATTTTACCTAATGATCTCTTATGAGTGGATGACTATTGCCTTTGCCTGGAAAAAAGCATGGTGGCGCGTTTGTAATATCTTATGAGTCTACCTGATAACATTCAACCATGGCTGAGATGAAATACCTCGCCAACACATGTTGTCTACCAGCTGAAATGAGTCCGTCAGTAACACGAAAACTTTATGACACCGCTTCACTGTATCTACACATTTTTCACTAACACCTCGTTATTGTTACCACACAATAAACTCTCCGCTCTTCATAGAAAATTTACACATCGAGTATGACGAAAGAACATTAACAACCCTTGTGCGTGTCGGATCTCTATGAATATGAATTAGCCTACTATTTTACGAGGGCGTGATATTTCATGTAAAATAAATATGGCGCTGTACCTTTATGCCCGATACATATCTGGCCAAAAACATTCAATATGCAGTCTACTTTCATTTGACAATAGAAGATTTATTCGATGACTTTAAGCACTTTCTTCGTGGAACAAGTCTAGGTGCCAACTGACCAGTTAATAGGGTGTAGAATGCCTCCACAGGGTGTGACCTAGGGTGATAGGCTAATAAAGGTCAGTCGAGGTCGAGTCGAGGGCGCGGGAGTGAGTCACGCAACCGACTTATTAACTATTCAAGCTGCTCCTCCGAGCAACAAAATCGACTTCAACCCTTGGCTTCGTTATTCTGTGCAGAAATTAAACGATCGAGCATGAAAGAGCTCCGATTTCCTTGCTTACATTATGCATGCCTGATCACTTTTGATTTCACACTAACGTTTACTTGCATGAATGGGAAAGTGATCTCGTTTCAATAGTTTCTGTTGCTAATGAAGAATTTTTTGGTGCTAATGACAGCCACAGTACTTTGGTATCCACTTGTCTACCATAACTTATTCCAGGCGTTATTCACCATACTGGTTGCATTGATCGGAAGTTTATTTCTGGCCAGGCTTCCTTGAGCGAGCTAAGAATGAAAGCTTCCAGGAGAACTAGTTCAGATTTAATAATTTCACATGTATTTTCTCTACCAACATTAAAGACAGGAATGTGATTGCCTTTGCAGTAATAACAGGTAGATTTTCTCCAACTTTACAGACTTCCCTGGAATTGAGTACCTACTGAGCTTAATTTTCGTTTACTATGCGACTTAACAACCTATTAGGAGTTAAGTCGTGTTACTCGGGTCTGATTAAAAATCGCAACTCGGCGACTAGAAATTAAAAGGCTTCCCGCGGGGGATATTACACGCCATATAGCAAAATTGGATAGGAAGCGATATGGGTGATATATTATCCGACATAAAGCTGTGCTCCGTAACTTTCTACCCATTTCCGGCAGCCCACTTGTGAATCGTATTTCGGGATCCTTTTTATCTTTTTGTGGGCGCGGCGCGGTGCCGCCGTAACGCGAAGTGACAGAGGCACCCAGAGCCAATTCACAGCTCATATATCACTTGACGCAGTATAACGGGCTCAGTAACTGCTCGGCCCTCGGCTTGCTACTTCCGACTGCTTCTATTACCTCTCTTACCACAACACAACGGCCGACAGCCGAGCGTTGGTGATCTATGCGCTTTGGGACACCATTATCTTTATAGTTTGCTCTGCTATACAATGCAAGTTGTACCAAAGCGCTCGCTTTATCTCGATCCGGAGTGCAACATTCTTCCGTTTCCGTATTCTCTGATAGAACAGCGTTGGATTAACGTAAAGCCAAATAAGCTGCGCCTCAACCCTGGAGCCTTCAATACGAAGAGGCATTAAATCAACCCGATAAGGATACGTAATCACTATTGAATTAACCCGGGAATAATTGCTGCTCAGCGCTGAGCTCGGTCTCCTAACTTTGTTGGAGCGAGAAGTCTAAATCCGCCAGCGGATTTACGGTACGTGACAACATATCGTCGGCAAGGCGACGATGTACGTGTGGAGCTGTGAAAAGATCGGATCGTGTGGCCGCAGCAGATTTGGCGTGTTCGCATTCAAGCCGCGAGCAAGCCCCGAGCGCGCCACAAATTCTAGAGATTGCACAAGTTGCACGACACGGCCGGGCGGTGCCGCGCCTTCTCAGAGTGGCTAGGTGTCGCTTACCCGACTGCCGGGATTTATATATCGGCGGAAATCTCCAGTTCACACTTCATGCCCGAACGACGGCGCTAGATAAAAATGGTAAAGACGACGCGCCGCAGAAACCTGAGATATCCCGGATGCGATTCTCGCGTTGATCCCGCCTAGCTTATATTGCTTATGTACTTACACGCTGGTGGATCTAAGGCGCCTGTAGGACGAGTACCTACCTACCCGCGGCGGTCTGGAATTTCACACGCTTCCGCCCAGGATTGGTGCACAAACGAAAAATATTCGAAGGACATCCGGGTTTATTCAGATCTATGAAAGTACATGGACCAAGACATGTAGTATTTTCTCTATCGAAGTGACGTAATAAATAATGACACAACGTATGGTTTCAAGATACCAACTGACTAACCATATTGTGCTAAAATGATATAAACATTCTTACGCCAAAGATAACAAAAATGATAACAGACTTCTTTTCAGATACTAATTTAGAAATGAGATCATTGGTGTAGAGTAGACACAGGAAATACTGTCGACAATATTTAACACTATATGAGTAAGACAAAAGGTTCATACATTATATTATAAATACAATATTTGTAGAGATATAGTGTAGTTAATCCACTGACTGTCGATTTGCCAGGCCATAGTATAAAACCACTACGTAGTTTATAATTAGTAAATTACGATAACCCAAATCCGTAATCTGAATAGAGTTGGGATCTTATCAAGTGACCCCAGAAATGTAAACACACTACAATACGAACAAGAGATATGATATAAATTAATGATTGCTTTAGCGTCGAAACCAATTCTGAAGGGAAAAAATCCATAAATGCAAATATAATAAACGGTCAAGTGCGAGTAGGACTCATGCACGAAGGGTTCCGATCACACTTGGAGAGCGTTACACGTGTAATTAGGTTTCCACATAAAAAAACTAAAGTATGATGTCATCCATGTAAACCAAATTGAATATTTTTGTAGAAAGTTTACAGATTTTTCCCCTTACTTGTGCTATCAGGGTGTCCCAAAAGGGACCCGTCATAAGCTTAACATGGCCCCAGTGAAAGTCGCATGTAATTCGAGATATCTTCGATTCAAAGGTTTTTTTTTTCAAATTCCCAATATTTTAGATTGTTAGCGCCTGCCACTTTTTAAATAGCCTTTTCTTTAATGTTTTCTGAACGTCTACACAATCCTGAATAGTTAATTGACACGACACAATTATTATTTTGTCGATACCTAATAAAGGGTTCGAGAAATTAATGACATAGTCTTAACTTAAATCGTCAGCAAAAACATTGAGTTCGCTTTCGATCAGCTGCTATGAATATTTTTTAATACAAACAGAAAGAAACAATAGCTTTAAAAACTTGCCTATGCTATGTTGGTTTAGGAATGGTACAACACTTGCATGATTTTATCATGAAAGATTAAATATAATGGTACCTTTGATGATGAAACCGGTTACTAGGCGGAGTAAGAAAGGTGAAAGAAGAACACATCTTTTCTGAATAGCGTTGACCTAGAAGGCTGATTTTTTCACAACTATATGCGACCACAGACCCTAACAATTGATATTTTCAGCTTGATACGTCCACGCGTTCTTGATAAAAATAGTCTTGAGTAGTCTTGACACATGACAACAAAGTGATCCTATAAGGGTTCTTTTTTTCCTTTTAAGGATCGGAACCCTAAAAATGGTAATAAAATAATTTCTAACTATTATGGGAAATGCTCAATACAGAACACCACACACCGTCTACGTATTAAATTATTCCAGCTTTATTGACTGCGTTAACCTTTTCACTGCTGCCTCTCAGAAAGGTTCAAATTTTGATATGAATTGGTATAATTATTTTTCAAAGGGGTTATCAAATTCAAGCTAAATAGACTTGATTAAACAATACATCCACTGATCTAATAATTAGTTCTTTGGCTTTACAGTGTGCAATGAATATTCTAGAGATAATAACATCTTAATAATTAATAACATATCTAACAACTCAGCCGTAATAATACGCACAACATCAATGGTGTGTCATCATTTATTAGTAATAATCATTACGCGTCAATCATGGCATGGATCATATTATTGGTGTACGTATTCTGTAGGTCTCTAACATCGAACGTTTACCAACAAAAAAATAACTATCCCGGGGATAATTTGTATGACAATGACAGTTCAAAATGCGGTCATTCTATGAAAAAGTAGAAGATACTCTCGCTCGAGTAAAAAGTTACTCTTTGTTGGTAAAATTCGCTCAGTCTGTTTATTTGTGCTTTCAGTTTAATTTAATTATTATGAGTACTTTGTTATACAGATGTAATATTTATTCCCTCTTGCTCCGACGTCTATTGTTCTCCATTGTAAGTTTGTTCGGCCTATGTCCTTATGAGAAATTACCGATCAGGGGGGCAATTCTGGCGCTACCAAGATCATGTCCATGGTTGAAATATCGATTTTGACATACCGAAATCTCTATCAAAAATAAGAGAAAGCTATTCTTACGACTAGCCTTTCGACCAACCGAGATATCTCGACCAGGGAGGCAATTCTGGCGCTAGCGAGATCATGTTCATGGTCGATATTTTGATTTTGAGATACCGAAATCTCTATCAAAAACAAGAAAAAGCTATTCTTACGACAAGCCTTTGGACCAACCGAGATATCTCGACCCGTTTTCGATCAAAATAAATATAAATCGAGATCATTTTTGACGGATTTATCAAAACCGATATCTCGACTGGGGAGATGATCTCGATAGCGCGAGAATCGGGGGCCAGTTTTCGATTGAAATAAATATAAATCGAGATCGTTTTGGACGGATTTAGGCGGCACCAAAACCGATATCTCGACTGGGGATATGATCTCGATAGCGCAAGAATCGGAGGCCTGGGTTTTAGGGGGTGTTTTGGCGCTGACATACGGTGCACCATGAACGTGTTTTATTGGCATTTTATTTAAAATGTGCAAACTGTATTTTAGAAGTATATAGAAATAGGAATACTTAAGTCGTTCCTCGATTCATGGGAAAAACTTGAAATTAATGAGTTGCCAGTGTAAGACCGAACTAAAGTCTTCACAAAATAAAAGGCCCGTTTTGACAGTTCACGCCCATGAAGTTTTAACCTCTAATGCGTAGGTAATAAAAGCTAACTGTTGCGTACAAGCAAAGCGTACAAGTTGCACCTAGGAAAACCGCTTCTATTACCTACGCGTTAGGGGTTAAAATTTCATGGGCGTAAACTGTCAAAACGGGCCTTTTATTTTGTGAAGAGTTTAGGTGTACCCTGCATCTCTGTTTACTGGGCCGTGTATGGAATGGACGATCGCTCCCAAAAGCGAATATTCACAAAGTAGATTCGCACAAAGGGCTATGGTGCAGGCGAACTATGCTGGGCATTTGACTCATAGATCACGTATCTGACATAAGACATGCCTTCGGAGCAAAAGTATAAGATTTTATAAATTAGCATACACACACAACAATGTGGTACCTGCAAAACTAATCGTTTTGAAAGTGTAGACCACGCTGAAAGCACGTCATGATTGGGTGTAATTGTGGTCAGTCAGAGAAGAGAAATGAGCGGAAGCGGAGCCAGCGAGCTGAGCGGACCGGGCGGCATACAAAAAAGTCTTTGTCAGTGGAAGCACTTATAATTATGCAGTTTGCCATCGCGAGCTCGGTTCCGTTCCGCTCGCAGTGGAAGGCCGGCATTACGCTATCACCACTATAACATTATGGAATCTTTAGCTAGTGAGCACTACACGTAATAAGCTGAAAATGAGATATTGAATAGTCTGATAAGCGGAGATAGATAGATAGATGATAGATAACTCATTTATTCATTGGACATGGTACACACACATAATAAATAACAACAAATACAGTGTAGGTACCTACAGCTGTGTGGTTAGATATTAACATTGTTGTTAAGATGAAACATTTCGGTATTTAATCGCATATATTTTAATCAAGTATCATCAAAGTTTGCCCTGATAAGGAAAAGAATTACCAACATGCTAAATGCAAACCGGTTATTTATAGAATAGCGGTGATGTAAACCTCCTTGACTCGCCCAATTACAAGATTGTTGGTATTCGTAGTGGTAGAGACAATGCAAAATGTAGTCCGGATGTTTATGTACCTACCTATCTGATACGTTACGATTAAACTGTCACACTCGTAAAGCAAAATGTCAATGTGGCCCCACACAAGCGTACTGGGTACGCCCACGGGTTTAATAAGAATCATCACCATAGGCAGACATAGTTTTGGATATCTCGGCAGAGGTTGTATCAGCAATCTCTGAGAGACGGACGAATGAACAACGGAGTTAAGAATCCTAAAAATACAAATGAGCATAAAAAAAACTGAATCAAGACCTTAATAAGTGACAAATAGCCGAAATTCTGTACTGAATGCGACTCTTGATTGAAAGAACCGGAAATTTCCGCTTCCTATTCAGACACATTCAGAATACCAGTGGGTGCAAGGCACCTACCTATCAGGGACCTTGGCTGCTGTAGAGTGTATAGTTAGAGTAAGTAAGTGTATCATTCATACTATGTTTGTCCTACTACTTCGCAAACAAACTCCTGTAAACAAAGTTTCAGTGGTAAAGCTAGACAGAAGTTCTCTCTCAAGAGGCATTGGAAACCTCCAAAATAGCTGAATTATCAATCCCAAGATAGATTAGCGGTTAGTTCTAGTTGAAATTGCAGGTCAAGGAAATTTCTGAATCCGGAAATACGAGTCTCATGAAAATCAGAGTAGGTAGGTACCTACTTAGTAAAGTCTATGGTTAAAGTTAACGAAATACGAAAAGTGCCATTAAAATGCAAAGTCTGTAATAGCAGGTCTCTAAAATAATTTTTGAACAGTTAGTTGTAATTAGTGCTTTCACAACTTAAATATATTTCCAAGTCTTGTTTCTATAGAAACAGGACACCTAAATGGTAAATTCATTAACACAGTCTCGTCTGGAGCGGCGTTGAAAAGGCCATTAGTCTGGCTACAAGTGAAATAACCTTTGACGAAATGGATGAGCAATAAAATAACTTGATTTGGGTCCATGGGAATCTAGGTAAGAGTTCAGTTATCTCTTTATAAAAGAGTAAGTCCTGACTGTTCAAAAAACCGGCGAAACGGCTGCAGCTAGAAAGATTCTATTAATGGGAATTTATTATAAAGATCTTTATATTTTCTATTATTTAGCTTTAACGTCTCAAGGAAAGCCAATTTGTTGCAGCGGGGCAGCATGGTCGCTGCAATCTGGCTATAAAGCATAAAATACAGTTGGGTGGCTTGGCAGTTTTGCTTTATAGATATCGTACCGGATTTCGGACATTTTGGCGGAACGTGACTTATGAGTAGATTTAGGTTCAGTAGTAGGTACTAGTAAGCGATAACGCAGGATATTTTGCGCTGTACGTTATGTTCTAATAATCTGAGATGGGTGTAAGAGTTTTGTTCCTGATGACAGTATCCGATTGGCGTTATTCGGAGATTCGAAAGTCATACATTTTTGTAACGTGAATATCTACATTCATATATAAATTTTCATTGTAGAAATAAACACCTGCTTTATTTGTACAATAGAACTAAAACTACTAGAAGCAGGAAGTTCGTGACCTGAATTATTATTGGGTAGTATTTAAACGAGCATCAAAAAAAGTCTATCCCAACAAAAACATGCATAGGCATATACAAAAACGCCAGTCTCGCAGCCTGCGCAGTTTATTCTCCCGTAAAAAGTTGTGAGATCTAATTTTAAACCAAGTCGGTTAATTTAACCAGTATCTGTGTATGGTAGAATCTTTCCAACAACTTTATTATCCTATACTGTTAAGTACCTACCTAATTAGTTATCTAATAACATTTATAGTGATCGGATCAATGGATCAATATAAGACATCTTTATTTCTTCAATAATAATTAGAATGACTTGGCAATCGCACGTAGAAAAGTTGTCGACTATAGGACCGTGTGTGCAACGTAATGTACCTATTGCTCTCGCTCCGAAATAATTCGTTGTTTTCTTATTAGTTAAGTTTATCTTTATTTAGAGATATGTTGTGTTGAGTAATAATATTCATTTGTGCTCTGGGTGCTATAGAGTGGTCAGTTGAGCGCGATTGCCAAGTTATTCTAATTATTATTGAAGAAATAAAGATGTCTTATATTGATCCGATCACTATAAATGTTATTAGTTAACTAATTAGGTAGGTACTTAGCAGTATACGATAATAAAGTTGTTGGAAAGATTCTACCATACACAGATACTGGTTAAATTAACCGACTTGGTTTAAAATTAGATCTCACAACTTTTTACGGTAGAATAAACTGCGCAGGCTGCGAGACTGGCGTTTTTGTATATGCCTATGCATGTTTTTGTTGGGATGTCATTTCTTTTTGTAAGTAACTTTCCTTTTTTTCTTTTCGGGTACTATTTCTTGTGCGTTAGATACCGACTTCTCAAACCCTATCTCTATGGGCTCTTCTCTGTGGCTTTGATGTTACGATTTGTGACAAGTCTGGGCGGTGAATTATATAAATATAAATCACACCTCAAACCAAACCATACCGCAATTCAGGAAATGCACACCTAGCGACATCTAATGGGGAATAGCGATATTAGACAATATTGTAACCGTTTTATTTAAATCATAGCTGGAACCAAACCATACCGCGATTCAAGATACACATAGCGACTAGCGACATCTAATGGGGAATAGCGATGAATCGAAGTAGTCGTGTACTGAGCTTATTGATAATTAATATATTATGAAATTGGGGCTAAAATTGCGCAATGTTTAAGTTTTCCTTGGCTTTGCAGGCTAAACTCTAACCATGCTCAAAATTTTAAGCTTGTGGGTTCGCTAGAAGTAACCTTTAGAGTTTTCATGATCGTGAATCAGTGAGTCAGTGAGTGTCAAAATTGAGGAACTTTGAATTGCTGTACCTTCATTCAACTCTACTGGTTCAAATTTATTGAAATTTAGAGAATATGTCTTATGACATGGTGCCTTTTAGCCGCCGGGAATTCAGGTTTCTATCTTTATCCACAACGGAGTAACAGGTAGGTCAAATATGCTCTGAATGGCTTCCTGTAAAGGATGTTACTGCTGCGCCCGTATGTTTTTTGCTCGACTTGGCTTGGGGGCGCTACCGCGCCCCCAGAACCTAACCTAACCGAAAAACTAATTGAGCGACTAAATTACTAACTGAGCGACAAGTCGCTGGGCGACTTGTCGCTCAGTCAGTAATTTAGTCGCTCAGTAATTTTTTTAGTGGATCGTTTTATTATATTCCATTATTATTTACCACAGTGTCCTTTGTTTAGTTCAATGCCACCCAATACCTTTTAGCCCTGTTTTGGCAGAGTGCCATGGTTGTAAATACTAGATAAAAGGTATGGAGCCCGGTTAAATATTACGCATCAATGAAACGAGATAGTTCTAGCCAGAGTATATTAAAAAGTGGTACCAAGAGGAACTATCTCTCTTATGAGATAAGCTCGCCTTTGCGTATAATATTTCTTGTAAATGTATTTTTTAAGTTTATGTGCTATAAATAATATGAATATGAAGTATTAAAATAACCGGCTAAGTGCGAGTCGGACTCGCGCATGAAGGGTTCCGTACCATTATCTATAAAAAACCGCAAAAAAATAACGTTAGTTGTATGGGATCCCCCCTTAATATTAAATTTATTTTGTTTTATAGTATTTGTTGTTATAGCGGCAACAGAAATACATCATCCGTGAAAATTTCATCTGTCTAGCTACCACGGTTCATGAGATACAGCCTGGTGACAGACAGACAGACAGACAGACTGACAGACAGACAGACGGACAGCGAAGTCTCAGTAATAGGGTCCCGTTTGGCACACTTCGGTTGCGGAACCCTAAAAAACTGCTTTTTAACTCTTTCATATTATTTCTTTTAATCAAGAAGAAGAAGCAGATTCAATAAAACCGGCCAAGTGCGAGTCAGACTCGCGCACGAAGGGTTCCGTACCATTATCTATATAATTGAAACAAAAAGTAAACTTTAGAAAAAACCGACTTCCACAAACCCTATTTGATTAGATTGAGTTTAATACAAACTGTAACCCCTTATCCCCCCCCCCCCCAGGGGAATTAATTTTGTCAAATCCCATATCAGTGCTACCCCACGCTACTAAGGAACCCCTGTACAAAGTTTCATGGCTCTAGGTCCATCGGTTTAGGCTATGCGTTGCCTGCCCGTCAGCCACGCATTGTATTTGTACCTAGTATTGAGCAGATCTGGTGGCCATATGTGGTCTTCATCAGCAGTTCCGCATCACAATATTATGCTTACTATGTGCATTTGCACGAGTTATTATGAAAAACACAAAAATCACTATAGGTCTAATCGGTCTAATTTTCCAAATCGGTCCATCCGTTTAGGCGCTATCGAGGCACATACATAAAAAAATAAATAAAAAAAAACAAACATCCGGACGAATTGTAAACCTCCTCCTTTGGGAAGTCGGTTAAAAAAACCGCAAAAAAACACGTTAATTGTATGGGAGCCCCCTTTATATTAAATTTATTTTGTTTTTAGTATTTGTTGTTATAGCGGGAACAGAAATACGTCATCTGTGAAAATATCAACTGTCTAGCTACCACGGTTCATGAGATACGGATACGGCCTGGTGACAGACAGACGGACGGACGGATATCTTGAGATTTTAAGGTACTTTCCCTCCAGGGCCCATTCGTTTGTTCCACCCTGTATATGTGTGATCTGTAACTGTATTTTTCATGAAATACCCAAAAAGTTTTGTTCAAATTATCATCTTATGTCAGAATAACTTTGTAGCTAGTTGAAAAATAACATTTGAATTGATTCAAAGCTTGCCGCGCTTTTAGGGCCTTTAGTACCTACTAAACGCCGCCGTAAGCAGCACTGTCTACAACCTACTCCTACTGGAAAACGTGAGACACCCATCTACAATTTCCGTACAATGAGGTTCACTCACTCATTATGTCAATGTCATGCAGACTGCAAAACATCATTTCAACGCACCAAAGAGTATTTAATTAAAACATCACTGGCAGCCAAACTTGAAGTGGCCAAAAGGAAAAAATTAATTTCTGAGCTCTGAGATTTGTATGAAAACAAAAGTAATTAAAAACTATTAATTTTATAATTATTTTCTAAAAGTTCTACAGACTAAATAGAGACGTCGTAATTCATCAATTAATATTTAAAGTCTTTGTAGAAGTCCGGGGACGACATTGCCATATACAAAATACAAAATACAAAATTGTTTATTTCACAGCAAAACCACGATTACATAGACGGAATCTCCTTTTAAGTATAAATTTACCTGTATCAGGAGATACCTACCTTCCACAATGACATTTAAGAAACAATTTTATAGAAGTTTTACATTATATAATATTACTTACTTATAAAGTTAATTCTAAATTACTAAATTACTGTTAATTATTTAAGTTACAGATTGATGTGATGGGCTTATTTGTTTACTCAATATAGGCTATAGGATATATTTATAAAAATAGGTAAGTACACTATTAAATGGAACGTTTGAACAAAGATTCAACCTCATCATAGTCTAGACTTATAACACAGAAGAGATAATAGTACTCCGTACAGAACGGCCACTCCCTTCCCCGCGCTGATTCAGATACCGCACCCCACCCCTGGCGTCTAGGGACTGGTTGAAAGTTCAATAGACGCGGCTGAACGCCTGACGAGTGACTGCGCATATACGGTGAATAATAACCGGCAATGGTGAAGTTTTGTGCATTATTTGGGTGTCTGTCGTCAACTAGAAACACCAAAGACAGGAGATTCTTTCAGTTCCCGACTGATGAAAGAAGGTAAGCAACAGCAACTCTATTGTTGTTCTTTTGAGAAACAAAAATTCTAATACCTTAACTCCCGGAATGTAACTTGGTCAGCGTTTGCTGTGTGTGTCTCGCTCTCTCACAAGGACAGACTTTGTGCGAGACAGAGACAGAGTTATATGTTTGTAGTAATTACTAGCTACTGACTACGATAATTGATAACAAGTCAGTGTCGTAATATTTTATTTTTAACCGACTTCAAAAAAGGAGAGGTTCTCTAAAGGTTCTCTTTCATATTTTATTTTCTAAGATACCTAGTACTAAACCTTCCGTAATACATAATTATCAATAAAGTACATTTATTATAGGTATTCATTTCGTGCTATTCGTTGTTGGTGCGATTCAACAACGCGAACGAAGCACTTCGAGTTGAAAAGTAGGCTAGGTACGCTTGTGTTCGGGTCGCGCCGTCGTCGGTCGTCGTCTTTCGGTTCGCCCGACGCAAATCGCTGCATTTGCCGCGCTACCAGCCCTAGCAATATTTACGCACACATTTGCACGTATACAAACATCATTTGATCATGTAGTAGTAATAGGTTATTATATTACGAGCGTTCTATGGAGTGTCCGAGGTGTGCTTATAAGCCATTTTATAAGTGATTGTTTAACATCTCTAGTAGTAAGTTTGTAAATACTTAGTATTTTATTTATTTTGTTGTAAATATAGCTTGCTTGTATTTTATACTGTCTTTGGGCAAAATTTGATTTGTACTGAGTTATATCTGAGACTGTGTAATGTCGTCGGGTTTCAAGTAGATTTTGGTTAAATGGTAATTGACGGTGCTTTTTAATAACTGTATTATATCATTTAGATTTAGTTTCATTAAAAGAAGGCTTACCTACCAAAACAAAATGGCCTTGGCATTGAACTACTATTACTAGCGTATGGAACCGACATCGCGAACAAATTTTTTGCGCCATGCGTTGAGGTTCATGAACCTCAACGCGTTTAGTTGCTCGCCGCCTCTCCTCCGAAACGCACGTCGACACGGCGGGAAAATATAAGTCGAAAATGCCAACTTGCGTGCTACGATACTCTCGCAATTCAACAAAATGGAAGAAAAAAGATAGTGGCGTCACTTATCATCGGAAAGTAAGCAAAATATCAACTAAATCCAACCCAAAACTAATTTTCTACATTTTTTTCTACTGCACCCGACTTCTGTTTAAAAACCATAGATGATTAAAGTGAACCGTATACAGATAAGATACACGTAGGTACTAATGGTGGTACGAGTGAGTACTTCACACATCGGAATTCGGAATGGGGCTTGTGATGGGATTCTACCCAGGAATAATTCCATTGTGGGAAAAAACGCGGAATAATTCCGGGAAACAATACAAAATGGGATTTTTCGAGGGTAAAAACGTTTCAACTACGTGGGTTCAACTGTATGAAAGAAACATTCGTCAAATTGATAAAACGTCACAAGGTTTAATCACAAAGTTTAGAAAACAGCCAAAATTTAAAATTCCCGCCCAGACCGTGACGACACACCTAAATGCGAAAGCGCAATAGTTATCTACCTAACCATTTTCTTAGGTAGGTTATTTTATTACATTTTGTAATAAACTGCACTCAAATGATGTGATTTAGGTACTCAAGCAGTGTCACTTCTGCGTTGTACAATCTATACGTGCGCTCGCCCCGCCCGCACCCCGCCCCCCGCTTCCCACGTGATCAAGTAGCGACACGCATTTTGTTTGAGACAGCGCCTCTATACGTAGTAATGGTAGCTCAATGGGCCTTGGTATAAACTTTTCAAGCGTGTTGTGAAGACGTATCTTGTACCGAGACCACTTTCAATTTGTAATATCTCTCGTATTTCAGTATTTGTGGTTGGTGCGGCAACAGATATACACATTCTGTGAAAATTTCAGCTTTCTAGCTATTACGGTTCGTGCAGGCGGACCCGGTGACAGACGGACGGACGGACGGACGGACGGACGGACGGACGGACGGACGGACGGACAGCGAAGTCTCAGTAATAGGGTCCCGTTTGGCACCCTTCGGGTACGGAACCCTAAAAAGCATGCAGGAAAGACCGAAACGCCCAGCTTCAGAATACATGCGCAGAAGTCGAAGCACACGCAGACAAACATGAAGCCAGAGATCTCTATCAGAAAATACGCTGCATCACTAAGACCCTCACTTCAAAGACATGGGCCATCGAAAACGCTCAAGGTGAGACGATCACTGAAATAAAGGAGATATCCGAAACTTGGAAAGAATATTGCCAGTCACTATTTCAGGACTCGAACTCACAATGTTTCGCATCAACCGAACCTAGGGATGAAGAGATAGAGCCAGACATTCTCGAAAGCGAAGTGAGAGCTGCGATTAAACACCTGAAGAACGGGAAAGCCACCGGCAGTGATGCTATCCCGATAGAAACCATCAAAGCGTCAGGTGAACATGGTGTCCAGATTTTCAAAATCCTCTGCAACAAGATATGGCAGACAAGGACATGGCCGCAGGAATGGGCACACACTGTATTTATTCCTCTACACAAAAAAGGTTCGACAAAAACGTGTAGTAACTACCGCCTCATTGCCCTAATACCACACGCGAGCAAGATATTACTGCACATTCTCAACGAGCGCCTTAAGACCTTCTTATCCAAAGAGATTGCACCCGAATAAGCCGTCTTTGTGAAAGGCAAAGGAACCCAGGAACAAATCCTGACAGTGCGCCAGATCATCGAGAAAGCCAGAGAATTTAACAAGCCCACCTATATTTGCTTTGTTGATTTTTTAAAGGCGTTGAGGCTCTGTGAAATGGCCGAAACTTTGGAAGACTCTACTGGAGATGGGTACACGAACACACCTTGTGCACCTTTTGGGGCGCCTCTACGAGGATGGGACTGCGTCAGTGAGAGCAGACGAGACGCTCTCAAGCCACTTCCACCCTAGCGCGGGAGTCCGTCAAGGATGCATTATTTCTCCGCTTCTGTTCAACATCTACACAGAGCTCATAATGAGAATTGCCCTTGAAGACTGGACGGACGGTATCGCAATTGGGGGCCTGAGGATCTCGAACCTACGCTACGCAGATGACACCACCCTATTCGCAAGCAGTATGCGAGATATGGAAGAACTGCTGCATAAAATGGAAAGCGTCAGCTTGGAGTTTGTCCTTAAAATCAATCGCAGTAAGACGAAGATGATGATTGTGGATCGTGCCAACAACAACTTGCCCGAAGTCACGAAAATTGAAATTGCGATGTGGTTCAATCATACGTCTATCTAGGAGCGCTGATATCCAATAATGGCGGATGCGTGGACGAAATAAAGCGACATATGGCAAAAAGTAGGCACAATTTGCTTCTGCCACCTAAAATGGGAAAAAGCGTGCATGTTGTTTTCAATGTTATATTAAATTGTGACAAATATTAATTACAAATCCTGATTGTAAAGAATTACTCTATTCATTTTCATTCTATTTAGAATGCATAAGAACATCACTATCAAACTGAACATGGCAACATTATTTCGAGAAGTGACGTTTGGTGTTGTCAGTATACTTCGTCTTTCTAGTAATGGGGGGGTATTGCTCATCTAAATAGTAAATTGGTCACCTGAATAATATATTGATCACCTAAATGGGAGATTTATCTCCTAATAGTCACTATGATACACAGAATAAACATGGTGGTAACTCCAGAAGAAGTAACTGGATGAGATTTTTAGTCCAATGATACAACATGTAACAACATATGGGTCACCTTGAATACCTACTGCTATTGATTGAACAAGTCAGTCTGTATTGTATACGACAGGATATATCAATTGACAATTGTGTACCTGCAAGTCCATCTATAGGGTATATAGCATAGCCAATGCAAAAACCTGGATGTCAAGTAAGCTAAACACATTATGATCATTGATCATTCAAAGACCAGTTTTTGACATAATTGGTCATTTGATTATGTCAAAAAAGTGTCTTTGAATGATCAATTAATTGTAATGTGTTTAGCAGACTCGACACACTAAACTGCATAATGTACCAACTGTGACTCTAGTATAGGTAACTGTCTACTAAGAAGTGAATTTTGTCTTAAATGGTATTTTGTATTATGAACACTCGGATGAAAATACAAATCATACCATTACTATAGACAAAAAAAAACCACATAAATAACAAATTATAAGAACAAACTATCCACAAAGTTGTTGTGATTGTGAATATGACGATTTGACCCTAATCTAAAAACATTAGCCGTTTCTCTTTACGAGCATCAACAAATTCTTGATAAGACACATTCATTTGTGGTGACTTCAATATAGGTATTTCCTTAATGAAACATTGTTTATTTTATTACGATGTATGTAGTACAGACCAATTTCTTATTGACTCATGCCAATACAGATTGAATCAGTACATTTTTAATATGAAATGCAATTACCAGATAAAATAATGCAATTTATTCTGTAGGATACATGTATTTTTTTTTATCAAATTACCTAGTTTAACACTAGTAAAAGGCCCTAGTTACAATGCAATCTGACTAGCAAATTGCAGCAACAAATTGCTAGTCAGATTGCATCGTGAGTAGGGACTTTAAGGTAGGTATTTGTATTAAATCTGAGCACAAACAAAAACATTGTAATCAAAAATATAAGGTTAATGTTAACATTCACACCACAAGCATACCTAGCTGATAACGGGATAATGTGAAGCACGAGTTCACAATATGACTTAGCTCCTCTACAGTTTAAAGCAAACTATTCAAATGGTTCAACTGAAAGTAAGTAATAAATCTCTTAAAATAATTCTCAACCATAGTCAAGAACTCCACATTGTCTAAAATGCTGCAGATGTCCACTAATATTTTCTCAGAAATGGAATTACAGATATTTTACTTCTAGTAAATAGTGGGTAGCTAGTAATAAACCGTATTGAGCAAATTTTCTACTTTCACTGGCCTTACAGTGACTGTGGTATTTCCGGATCTTAGCATCTTCTAAACAGTAGACCAATGATGTATGTGAAATCCATCTGAGTAAAATTACGCGCTAAGGTCAGACGTTGGTGGGATGTATTAATCAGTTACATATAATTAATCAGACTGCGCACTGAAGCTGAGAATCAAAGATAAAGTAATACTTCTGAGACTAGTCTCGAAAACATAAACAAAACTCTGTACATACACCTTAATGAGAAAATACTCACCCGAATTAGGACTTTTCGACCAGGATCTAGCATCAATTTTTATAACAAACAAGCACAATAAACAACAATCCACGGAGATAGATTCCAGGAACTAAATCACGTCTTAATTTAGCTAAAAGCAGTCACGCAAGGCCGCAGGTTCGAACTTTTGTGATGACCAGCTTGTGACAGGTGACAGCTGACGGTAAAATGACGTCAAAAAAGTCAAGATGACAGCGATTGGATACGTTCAAAAATCATCTTAGGGTGTGTTCGACAACGGGTAATAAGCGTTCAATTATTATCCTTTCTCATCAGAACTTGGTTTGCTGACTATTATCTCTTCTGTGCTGAAAGTATAGATGGGCAATCACCCGAAATTATTCCACTTTTTGGAATAATTCTGATATCATTCCAGAATTATTCCGAATCCTTCCATTTTGATGGGAAAATATATGTAAATATGGCAAAATTAAAATGTTTTACAAAGTTATTGAATTGAAACCAGCACAAATCGATGTAGGACTATTATACCAACAACTTATGTCATGAGGATTTTTTCCTTAAGCGTCACATAAGCGAGTTATTTGATATTTTAGATTGCCAAAAGCTTTTTTTTTGCAAAATCATTAAATCTTTAGACTTGGTGATAATGTTACTTATCATTGTTGACAGATATCACTTTGTTGACAGGGGTCACTTCTTTTGACCAGTGTTGCCATTTTTACTGGGGGTCACGCTTATGTGACACTTTAGGTCGATTTTCATCATACCATACATTGTTGGTCTAATAGTCTTCTATTGACCTGTGAAAGTTTAAATTCAATAACTTTGTAAAACACCTTTATTTTAGCATATTTACACATATTTTCCCATCAAACTTGTATATGGGAAAATTAAGGTGCTTTTAAAATATATCGAAATGAAACCTGCACACGTCGATAGAAGACTATTAAATCAACAAATTATGTCATAAGGAAATCTGTCCTAAAGTGTCACATTAGCGAGATATTTGAGTGAATGATTTTGCAAAAATAAATTTTGGCATATCAAATATCTCGCTTATGTCACGCTTTAGAAAAAAACTCTTCATGACATAAAATGTTGGTATAGTAGTCTTCTATCGAATTGTGCAGGTTTTAATTCGACATCTTTTCAAAACACCTTAATTTTCCCAATA
This sequence comes from Argyresthia albistria, assembly GCA_963457715.1. Classification (NCBI taxonomy): domain Eukaryota; kingdom Metazoa; phylum Arthropoda; class Insecta; order Lepidoptera; family Argyresthiidae; genus Argyresthia; species Argyresthia albistria. The sequence continues at coordinate 4,841,437 of OY735264.1, read as the reverse complement.
TTAACACTTATTTTCCCTACAAAATGGAAGGATTCGGAATAATTCCAGAATTATTCCAACTTTTGGAATTTTTCCAAACTGGGTGATTCGGAATAATTCCAAGCGCCCGTCTATAGCTGGAAGTGATCTCTTTTTAGAGATAAGCTCGCCTTTTTACACTGTTTTTATTTACTTTTGTTTTATTTCAACTACGTGTGCAATATAGAAAAATGTTGAATAATGAATGATTTTATGAATAATTAGTTCTAAATAATATGATACCGTGTTATCGGTGATATAGACAAACCAGCAATTTATAGAATTTGGATGATTTATTCATAGGATAGGTAAGTAGTATATTCAACACAGTTAATATTATAGAAAATGTAAGACAGGTTAAACTGTTAGTCCTGCCTCACCAACTGGGGCAAGACTAACAGTATATGGACTTTAAGCAGTTACCAGCACATTAAATTATATTATTAATAATATTATTTTACGTAGAATAACACATAGTACAGGCACAATGAAAAGTACTTTTTTTCTATTCTCTAGAAGTGTAATTACAATAATAGCAATAACTGTAATTAATAACTAATTAATCAATTATACAATCAAACCGCCCCAAGAATCGCCCGGACCAAAGGTGCCCATAACGCTGGCTGCGTTACCGCGCTGCACGGCGATTCTTAAAACTAAAAATTTTTAAATCTTGCCTATAACGAAATAGGGTTTACTTTTTACTGATTGGGGAAAATACTAACATACCTAATGTCTGTCTTGCCCTGGAGAAACTGGTAGGTAGTCTTACCCCACGATTCTAGGATATTATGTTTTTTTTTTGTGGACTAGCCATAGCCAGGGCTTACTTTTTTTTTCACCTAAAATTTTCAATGTGCTATATTAGGCATACCTATCAAAAGCAGCGACATGTGTGTTTTGAGCCATGATTAGGTAGGTAGTGCTGCATCTAGGTATTTATGTATTACTAGACCACCAAATTAGAAAAAGAAGCTTTAGCGATTTATGAGACAGTGATAGTCTTGCCCCGGTGTTAATCTTATTTGTGATCAGTTCTTAAATAAATAAGTAATACCAATTTCGGGGTACTCTCTAAACAAACTAGAAAACCACGTTACTGTTTGTTTTTCCCCATACATATGGATTAAAATAAATGCGTAATTAACGCAAATTTCGAGGTACCTAAGTACTGGGTACGGGCCAAAAATTCCCAATGTCCTTTCATATAGGATTTCAAGAGGGATTACTTCCGTTCGGCTCGGTGAGGTTACCAGCAAGCACACCTTTATTGAGTACCTATCATTGGGGGTACGGGCTGTTAACTACTGTAGCACTTCCCAGGGAACGTTGCGTGTCAGTGGTTGATGGAACACAGGTATTCCTGCTAATACTTATGAGTATTCCATTATACTAAATGACTAGCTGCCCGTTGTGCGACTTCGCAGCGCGTTTTAGGTATTCTCATAGTTCCCGGCCACAAAACGATTCGTCATTTTGAAAATCCATTTCGACCCGTGTTGGGAATAAATACGTATCGATTTGCGAAACTCTTTGCTCACAAACTGTATGGGTCGCAACTGCAACTACTCGCACGCAACGTCAAACATAAGTTCCGGTTCCACGAGTTCCGCTTCCAACAAAGAGGTCGAACGAAGTAGTTTGAGTGATGCTAGATATATGGCTACCAACGCCATCTAGCGAGTGAGAGTGAACTTACCATACAAAAGTTATTTAGATTTTTTTGGCTTTTTCTTTACGTTTTTCCTTATTTTCTTTTCACCTAAACCTCCACCGGACTGACACAAATAAAACCCTATAGGCATTATACACATCCGTTGGGCCAATTCACAGGAAAAGTAAGACTAACGCACAATATTTCATTTTTATTTATGGATGGAATATTATATGGTATCGATAGCAGCTAAATAAACCTAAGATAACACTGAGTCTGTCCTCGCACAGCATATTTATGTTTAAAAGTACTAAGTATTCGGGGTAAAGTAGGTACGTACTTTTCGTTATATACGAATACAAACAAATCAATATGCTGCTGGGAAAAGTTTCTGCTGAAAAAAGATTGCAAAACCAACAAACAATTTAAAAGCGGGAGAGCTCAGTAGCGCTTGCAGATTCTATACGCGGGAGTTTCTCGTGTTTTATCCTCATGAGAAATTAACTGTACCATTAGTTTTAATTCACCCCGCTTGCCGCCTGCTCAGTTCATTTTTCCCGCTTTGTTTTGTTGCGGCAAGCAAGGACAAGGAGGTCACCTAAATGAAAGCACGTGAAAGAGAATATTATAGTCAAAAATAGTTATTAGGAATTATTATGTCTCCCTCCGACCTCCCCGTATGTCCGTAGGTACTCATACTCATACTCATATATTTATTGCGTCATTGTGGTACACTTTTACCTCCTCTGGGAAAATGGTGTGAGGCCATTTATAAGAATTATGTACGTTCAGTACTTAATTACGAGGGAAAGATGCAATTCATAATCATAATCATAACATAACATAACATAGCGTCACGCCATTTCCCATACGGGGTGGCAGAGGCACCACTGTGCCTACTTTCAGTCAGTGATTCAATACTCCATTTTGCGTGACAGGGGCTAGCCCATCGCTGCAGCTATGGAGTAATTAAGGTTTGCCCACGATGTTTTCCATCACCGTTAGAGTCCGTATAACGATAAATGACTTATCTCATTGGTACATGGTCAGCACCGGGATTCGAACGTGCACCTCCTGCGTGAGAGGCAAGCATGAACCCCAGTAGACCACGGAGCTCTCTCGTGCAATAAATGTTCACGAGATAATCCAAAACTTCCTTAACACCGACATGAAAGTTTCTACACGTTTCTGTAACACTCGGACACTTCAAATATGCATCTGGCGTTAGCCTAAAGTGATGGAAAATCACCCACGGTTGATTTATCTGCCGCCAGCTTGCATGACCCGAAAAGGGGGCAAAAACTGCCTGTCTCAGCGAAATGTCCTTCCTCGCATCAGGATACAAAAGTGCGTTGAACGATATCCTTTGTTCACTGCGAATAAAACTGAGATATGTTCTGTGAAGTACAATTTCGCACGAGGGAGTAACGTGTTACATAGCCGCAGCTGTATACTGCTGAACACACTCGTTCTTTTCAACAATTACGTGGGTGAAATATTGTATCGCCTCATTTAGAAATAAGGTGTAAATTACGAGTGCATGGGCGGACCGTGGAGAATTTTATAGATACAGGGTGTAATACTCTAAACCCGGTTGTATCTAAGGCGTGGGATGTAGTTTCTGCAGGGAAATATTTCAGGGGGGCAATTCTTGCGCCAGCGAGATCATGTCCATGGTCGAAATATTGATTTTGAGATACCGAAATCTCCATCAAGACAAGAAAAAGCTATTCTAACGAAGCCTTATGACCAACCGAGATATCTCGGTTGGTATGGTAATAAGGCTTCGTTAGAATTGTCGGAAACAACATTTTATTACTTTTTTCCGTTTCTATTCTTTGGGAAAGGCAGGCAATCAATATATTTATATCTTTTTCGAAATATAAACTTTTTAATTAATGACATCAAAACCAGCCAGATACAATTAATAAATCCAAAGATATAAAGTTACAAACATATCTACACATAAAAATACGAAAAGATGTTTTACCCGACCTAATAATAAGTCCATGAAAATTACTAAATAATAAAAGTATTTTCTGGTTGTTTACACCCTCGATACTTGTACGTGCGAAGGAACCGCGACGCCGACGGAACAACAAAGGCTCTACATTTCTCTACATTTATTTATTTGGCACGCAAAGACATTCTGGCTCAGTTGCAAGATTATTTCAATAAATCTGAATGTCTACGAATTGAATTCATCGGTACCTTACCTACTCGTGCTTGTGCAGTTTTGTTCAAGATCAGATGTTTATTTCTTCGGTCGACAAGCGACATAACTACCAGTAGAGAGGGGTAAAACGAATACTTACCCATTGAGATACCTACCTATGAATACCTATGGATACCTTGGCGAAAATGCTAGAATATATAGCAACATTTCCTAACACTACGTATTTTTTCAAATAACTGATATAAATTCGGCTTGTCTCAACATGCAGTAAACATAAACATAAACAGTGCCATACATTGCTTCTAGCCCCACACTAGAATACCCTGTGTCGTGGGAACCAGAAACAGCGACAACACAAAGATGTAAACATCCAAACCTGTTTTTTTGTCCCCAGCCGGGATTTGGACCCGGGAACTCTCGCATGGTAGGCAGATGCGCAACCGCTCTGCTCCACAGAGGTCGTCGGTTGACTATCGTGAGCGCGATTACTTCCATACAAAAAAGGGTAACGTTTTCCAACCCACCATTATGGGACAGGATAGTTCAATATAAAAATTGGTTGAATATCTATGCCTAGGCCTTCTGGTAAATCATGATCTCGTCGATTTACCTACATAACTTCTCTAGGTATATCTCCTTCAATATAATTATAGCATTACTCCAAGACATGGAATTGGCATTACATAACAATGTCCCTTCTTGACACTAATTAGCCCTTTGAATATCCTTAGACATACCAAGATAGACACAACTAAATTATGTATGAAGGCTGGCCTTTACTCGTAATGCTACTTATTAACATTTCTTAGATCAAACTCCAATGTTTGATTCCATGTCAAATTCAGAAGCAGCAAATACTCACAGACAGGGCACAAATACAGTTTCTATCCTACAAACCTGATTAGAAAACTAACTTTGCTGCCGACTCAAACAAAGTATAACATCTATTACAAGTTAAATCAATTTACATGCGCCATGCAACAAAGCGCTTTCAACTTTGCGTTCATTATGCCCATATTTTTCCCTCAACTTTCATTATGTTAGTTTGACTAGGAAGGACCTGATAGTAGTTAGGACTGGAAGCACCTTCTGAATGGTACTATACGAGATGAATCCCCTTTACGAGCAAGTCAAGCAGCTCAAGTGATCATACAGTAAATTATATATAATAATAGCTGCCCGTTGCGCGACTTCGCAGCGCGTTTTAAGTATTCTCATAGTTGGGGATAATACGCATCAATTACAGCAACGCACAGCTGTCAAACATAAGTTCCGGTTCCGCGAGTTCCACTCCAACAAAGAGGTTGAACGAAGTAGTTTGAGTGATGCTAAATATATGGCTACCAGCGCCATCTAGCGAAAGAGAGTGAACTTCCCATACAAAAGTTGCCGAAATAGTAGTCCAGTCACTTTAGCTTAAAAATAGGGCTATCCTTGCATAAGTTCCAAGAGCTGAAAATTTGCATGAACGTTAGGGCACCATTATAATAAAATTGTGAAAAGTTCCCATCGATCTCATAAGTGCAAAATGTTTTATTCAAGGTCAAAGTTCGAAAACTGGTTTCTTTTTGCACACTGGGATCGATGTGGACTTTTCATAATTTCATTATAATGGTGTACCTAACGTTCATGCTATATTTTCAGCTTCCTGGGAATATATGCGCAAGAGTATCTCTATTTTTGAAGTAAAACTTCTTGGGGCACGGGGGTAAAATTTATTTAACCTCTCAACTGTGGGTTATTCATATATTTGCTTTTCATTTCAACTGCTACTAGCCGGGTGCTATCACGAGTGGCTAAGAAATGTAACGGAAATTGGAATCGGTGACGTCAGGGTCGGCTGAAGACTTTTAAAACCGCAACTATTTTCAATACGGTTTTTAACTAATCAGATAAGATAATAATACATTCGTACAATAAAGAATGTTAATTAGTGAGAGAAAAACCTGATGAAACTTTAACAAATAAAAATTATTTTAAGCATTCTTCCACGAGTTCTTGATTTCCGGTATGGCCAAAACCAGTGACGTGACCAAAAACTACTTCGTTCAACCTCTTTGTTGGAACCGGAACTTATGTTTGACAGTTGTGCGATGCGATCCATACAGTTTGTAAGAAAAGAGTTTCATCAATGTCACACGGGTCGATATGGATTTCTAAAATGATGAACGAATCGTTTTGTGGCCGGTAACTATGGAATAGGTACCTAAAACGCGCTGCGTAGTCGCGCAACGGGCAGCTAGTAATCGCATAAAGTCACTTAGAATCATCCAAATGTGATATTTAGTTTTCAAGCAAATTCCGATGTGATGGATGGCTGCATTAAGACTTCTTGAAAACAATAAGTAGGTACCTAGAACTGTTCTAAAGCCACTTTTTATTATATAGTGCAGTTCAAGTCACAAATTAGCAGTTTAGCTACTAAGTACGTGTTATACCTACCTATTTAATGTTTATCTGTAGTAAACGGCCAAAGCGAGGTCTACAGCTTACAGAGCCATAAGTTTAATGGCTTATTGTTTCGCTTATTTGTTTGTATGTAATTTTTGTAATACATATTTTAAAGTTGAATTGTTGTTATAACTGTTGAAATTATACGATTTTGATTTTAATAAGCTTTTGTAATATTAAAGTTAATGCTTCATGCCAGTCAATAATGTTGAAGTAAAATATCAAAATCGAGGTATGTCGTATGGCGGACTAAGGAAATGTCAAGAATAAAATTAAATAAGAGTTACGTCATCGCTTCGCGATGAAGTAACCCTAAAATATCGTAGCAAAGTAGGTATGTATAGGTTAGCGGGGGTAGCATAAGGCACGCCAGTCACCCCAGCCACGCATTTTGTCACAATTTAATGTCATATCATAATGAATGCGCGCTATTTTATGGAGAAACATCATTGAGACGCGAAAGGAGTTGGCAATTTGGCAAAATGACTGCCCCAGACATGTACAAAGACTTCTCAACAGCCAATTAATAGCATTTAAATATTCTCTCATAAATTACTGCGTCTTTAGTTAGTTTGTAGAACTTGAAGGAAATGATTAAATAATTAAGAGTTGTCACTTCATACTCTATGATTCCGCCATTGATTAGTGACTTTTGCCATCGTTAAAAATAACATGCAACATAATTTCCAACTAGCAAAACTGTTGAAAACAGGAGGTTTCCAGAGGAGTGGCTAGATGGCGTTATGTTGCATGTTATTGCAAAATGGTGCTTATTTCTAGCGACGGCAAAGGTCACGGAATCATATTGGAATCACGGAGTATTGAGTAACAACTCTTATTTACCTATATTTAATTATTTTTTTCTTCAAGTTCTACAAACTAAATTAAATTTATGAATGAATATTTAAATGCTATTGGCTGTTGAGAAGTCTTTGTACATGTCTGGGGCAGTCGTCCATATATTGATTTAGCCATCTTCTTTGTCATTTATCTGCGCGACTGAGGTGAGTGGCAAGCCTTATGGTAGCCCCGCAGGTACACATTAACTTGGAATAGTTGAAAATACGTACTCGATCAATTAAATAAAGGGACTGGGCACAGAGACAAGCAAAGCAATGCATACATTTGAGCGAGACGGCTTAAAGACGTGACGTCAGATGGTATATAATCTGAGCGAGATGCAAATAGTAGTGACACTATTGAATGAGTTAAGTATATCACCACGAGCGCGACAAATTGTAGATAAGGAATGGTGGGAAATAAATGACATGACGTATTAAAAGTAAGTACAAGTATAAAATAATTTCGAATAATCGGACGTCTGAAACTTAAAAGTAACTTGAAGCAGAGATTGGATCTCAAAATTGGAAATTTAAATCTCTTTTAGTATAGGTAGGTATCGGTGTATAGTATAGGTACCACTTAATGATCTAGCTACAGAAGTTTTACTTCTAACACGTGTACGGTGCTACACGCGTATTTTTTTTAAGCTTAAATTGACCGGACTATAATATGTTGACCGTAGAGATCATTGAATGATTAATGAATTGTAATGTAAAGAGCGGAATGAAGGCCCTGGTCTTCTCGCTTGTGATTGAGGACTTTTACCAGTACGCCACAGACGCTTCACCGACGTAAAATTGGTGTCTCCATTTTTAAACCTCCTTTCTCGGGGGCGAGGCGGTGCGGGGGCGGGAGCAGACCCAGTGAACTATCTCACTGAGTTGGTACGGCACCTCCAGAGCAAGTTTATGAGCTGCCTACAATATTGTGCGTGGCAACTTAATGAGAAGGAAATACCCTCGGAATTACAAGAAAACGGCTGGCAAGAGCACGTTTTTAGGGTTCCGTAGAGAAACAAGGAACCCTAATAGTTTCGTCAAGTCTGTCTGTCCGTCTGTCTGTCCGTCCGTCCGTGTGTCACAGCGACTTTATTCCGAAACTTGAAAGTATGTTGAAACTTAGTATGTCTGTAAACCGCTTTATAATTTTCATAAAAAAATAAAAAATAAGGGGGGGGGGGCTAAAAAAATACATGGAACTAAAACAAAAAAATAATCATCAAACCTAATGTGTGGGGTGTCTATACAAGGTCTAAATGAATTAACGCAAAATGAGAAACTATACTTTGTTAGGGACATCATTCTGAGCAACTTTTACAATGAAACCGATTTGACAGAGCAACTTTATTTTTCACTTCCCAGTACATTTTGGCCTGAGTGGATCAGCTGATTTGTATGGAGAAGTGAAAAATAAAGTTGCTCTGATCAAATCGGTTTCATATTGAAAGCTGCTCAGGATGATGTCCCTTACAGTTTCAGGTCTTTAAAAATGACATTGAGGTTCATAAAACCATTTTTCCTCTAAATTGATAAAGAGACAGAAGTGGAAAAAGAATTGTGTCTCCCCCCTCTAACTTTTAAAGAAAGAGAGTGACAAAAAATAAAAAAAATATGCTGTGTATCTCAACAATACACACTTTCAACTAAAATTGGTTTGAACAAAATAAAATAAGCAGTTTTTTAAAAGATATAAAACATTAAATAAAAACCGCAAAGTTAACTTTGAAATTTATTCAAACAATATGAAAAACAAAGTAATTATTTGCTGGTGAAGAATGATAGTGATAGCAGTGCTACTCGGAACCCTTCATGGGCGGATCCGACTCGCACTTGGCCACTTTTTTTGTTTAATATTTGGGGGTTCATCTTGATTACCGTGAAAATACTTGCAGGTTCTAGAAAATAAAGCGTGTACTTAGAAAATCATAAAGATTTAAGAGAGCTTCGATAACAGAAGACCAAACAAGAAGCTTTAAAAACAAGCGTATTAATAATGCCTTGCTTTTCCATTCCGTTGTAGAGGCATATTGATGCCCACTCTTACTCAAAAATATACTACCGCATAATTCGCCAAAAGCCATCTCATGTTTCAAAGAATACCAAGGTTTGCTTTGAAAACGGCTAATCTCATTGGTGCTATACAAATAAACTAAATAGAGCTCCAAAAACCTCCAACGGAATCCTAAAAACCCAGCCAGTGCTGGTGTAATGGAATGTTTAAGTAAGTTCTAGACCAGTTGGTAGGATATTAGGGATTAGGTAGAAGCTATTACGCTATGTCGGGCCATAAAGTCTGCAGGTTACAGATTGGGAATAAGATAACATTGTTCGAGCTGGAGCGAGGAAATAAATTCACTGATAAGAAAGTATTCTGAAATATATAAAAATGTTACGGCTACTGTGATTACTTCATAGACCCAGGTGTAACTGAAAAATTGTTTCAATTTCAATTTACTAACTCGTACTAGATCGTAGACGTAGCAGTTTACTACGCGGCTACGAGTGGCAGTGCTACGCAAGATGTTACGACGTCTCGCCCGTTAGCATCTGCTGCGCCTCAGAAAATAGTTTATGTAAGTTTATTTATAAGTAGGTGTATATTTAACAATAATGGTATATTTAAGCCTACTGTTTATCATACTGTTGCTGTAACTGTGAATGATAGAATTTATCAACTAAATAAAAAAAAACATATTTTTGTGGAAAGGTAAGCAGAAATACCATCTATGCGAGCGTTGTTTTGTAGAATGGAGGATCTCCTATAATAGATCACCAGTTCGACTTCCTTTAGAGAGCACGGATTTAAAAAATGGGGACAAAAACATGGCAAACGTGACTGACAATAGAGAGCGACGGGTTCCGTGAGAAAAGTTTATGAATTAAACGAAAAGTTACCCACAAAGTTTGACACATTGTGATCTTGATTGATTAAAGCTAAATGATAAAATGCTTCGTTGTTAGATAGTTTAAAATTAATCTATGCTGAAGGTCATTGAGATTACTTCCATACAACAATTAAGCCTCTTGTTCTAAAACCAAAGTCTTAGTACGGAAAATATAGTTAAGGAATCCACCTAAAAATTAACTATTATTTGGCACCACTGTGCCTCTACGGTATAGCAGTATGGTAAAATGCGTGACGCTATGTTTATTCTGATATTTTCACGGAACCCAAAAAAACACAGGAAAAACGACCTTAATCCAGTTTGTTCCCCGTCCCAGCTCTCTAGGTGTTCTGAAATGACTGGCTTTTAAAACACGGAGGGGGAGGTTGTCGGGCGAGGGAAAAATCACATTACCTACTTGCCTGTTTGAGGTAAAATGTATTGAGGTTTTCACCCGTCTCCGAGACGTATCACGACACTATTTGTACACGTGAAGATAATGCAAGTTGCGATGTAAAGAGAGTTAAAGAGACGTAAGTGCACTTGCTTGCTTATGCTCACTTATGTGTGTTTACAGTGGTTTAGAGATACAACATGGCTACGATCAAGCTACGATCTTGATATAGAATTCATAGTTCAACAACCAGATATATCTACACAGCTAAAGTGTCAACACGTCAACATCTTCTATGTTAATATGGATGTTGACATAATTTTGAAAATCTACAGGTGACATTACCGTTTATATTAATAAATTGAATTCCATATAATTTTAAGAACTTTGCTTTGTAGATGTACCTATCTGATTGTTTAGGATATGTAGATATTTTGTGTATCTTGCATGCTCAAACACAAATGTATATCTAATGATAACTGTGCGGTAATATCTAATGGTAATGATATATATGTTACATCCTCTGATTTATGCGAACTACGAGAAAAGCTTCGTCAGTTTGTGGTGATCTATCACAAGATTACAAACGTTCGTCAATGCGTCAACGCCTCATATCTCGGGTTAGGCCCATTTTCTCACAATCGATAAACACATCATTATCACATGTAATGAAAGTGGCCTCAGTATTATGTGACCCACAAAGTAAGACACTAACTTGATATTTATCGAATAGATCTTGATGAGTACATTTAAACAATACTTTAAGCCCGAAATACAAAAAGTGAATCAACCAATAAACATCAACGTGGTCAACGATGACGTCTTTTCCAAATGTAAACTGTGGAATAATTGTTAATTTTATGTTTACTCTAGATTAATGCTAGGATAGTTTTTAAATATGACCGTTACTTCAAACTTTACACGCAGACTAACTCAATTTTTTAAATAAAAGTTGAACAGAATTAGTGTAACAACATTTAGGGTTTACTAGCAGTCCTGTAACCGGTTCTCGAAGTTCCTTTGAGGAATGACAGGATAAAATCAACAGTCGTTGCTTACAGCGTTTGTACACGAAAATGATGTTACAGTCCCAACTGAAAGTTTACCTTTCGGCCATCGGTGAATATGTTAAATAAACTACGTTTGGAACCCGAACTTTGGTCTCTGTATACTTCAGTCGAGTCATTCGCTTCCACGTTTGTTTTGATATTAAATAATCAGTTTTGAAATGCTATTTTAAAGACGGTATATGTCAGTTGCTCGTGTAGCAGAAGTAGTTATTTTGAAAACTCAGTCTCTAATGGGTTAAAATAAAGCATAGGCGATGAAAGATTTTTAATAACTAGCTTCATATGACTTTTAATGAGTGATAAAGCCTTTAATTACAATAACAGGATTACCACCGTTTCAGATAAAGCCCTTTTATTTTTGGATGCATTATTGCATTCTTTACCCGGCCGGATACGAGTAAAATTGAGCCATACTGTACCACGCTGGCTCAGTGGGGATATTAATGGACTACATTTACTTATTGCATTCTTGGGATACTATTGTGTTGCCAATCTAACTTGTATTTTAAGATATCCAGCCAGACCGTCTGAAGACATTGTTTCAAGTTGCCGCTTGATTTATGACTTGTTAAAAAGTTGCGTCGGGAAACACTCGTCTCACAACTCCTATAGCCTGTCTACGGTGATTCTACGTGGCCGCGTACAAAAAAAACTACTTTTTCTCAGTCATAGTGTTAAATTTAAATGCACTGGTGATACTTGAATTTCATAGAACATCAAACTGCGCTGCAAAAAGTACTATAATAAGTACCTACTAAAGAATGAAGAATATTTACAAGGATTTCTGGAAAAATGCCTTGATAAAGTACTCATACGATGTTTTAAGAGGTCGCCTTTGTAAGTTATTTACATATATAAGTTATCATTGCGAGAGTAGACGCGCTGTATACTGGGACGAGCATCGGTAAAGTCCAAGGCATCAAGTTTAATAACTTGCTAGTATCGGGAGTAATTATTATTCTGCAAAGTAATTATAAGTTATACGTGCGCTCGTAGTGAACATGAAATATGAGCTAGTTTGATTCAACCGATTCGAGGAACAACATAAAATGTATCGTCTAGCCACGCACTAATCTAATTATAAATTGCTTATTGCGATTTTCCTTGAAATGAAATAAAATGAAATGAAATGAGGTTTATTTGCTTGAAATGAGGTACAATATATGGTGGTAAATGTGAAAATGTAAAGCTGCTCAGCACATTTCACCTGTCCAGGGGCCTAATGCTGCTCTGAGAATTTCACTTATATTTCATTACTATTCCATTGCAAACACCCAAAATGGCGTCATTTGGTATTCTCCTAAATTATTATCCTCCTTATCCTCCTTGATTGGGTGTTTGCAATGGAATAGTAATGAAATATAAGTGAAATTCTCAGAGCAGCATTAGGGCCCAGGCATGCAAAAATTTGTTTGATTTGATTATGACTTGATTGATTATATTATTGAACATTTATGAACCTGCTCGACTGTAAAGTGGTGTTTTTAATCATCAATGCGAATTTCCGGGCTTACAATCTAATATCTACATCCACATGCGACAACAGCCTTTTTATGTTCTTGAAACAGAGGTATGCAACTGATAAATCATCACATCCGGGATAAGACATCCTACCGCATTCTCAAGTGAATACATTTTAACTCAACGAGAATAGCTAGCCCCCAAGGTAGCGAACAACAATTTTTATGCTACTAAAGTAAAATCAAGTTTCCTAAACGAAATATGAAGAGTGAGTGCTCCACAAATTCTCACTATAAATTCTAAGTTTACGGAGAGCTCTGTCTGGTAATGAAAAGTTAGATCGTAGCAAGCAGCACATCCCTTCATAGCACAGGTTCTGCCTGAGTGATCTAAACATTCTTCCATGGCTATATATGTATGTTTACAACTTCTTATTAAGTGTTCTTTGGAAAATAGGTTTGCTAGTGTACTTAATTATAAGTTGATGTTTTGCCTAAACGAATTTTGCTTTCTTTCACTAACATTCTGAGATTAGTTTGGATTGATTTGAGTCTCTGAGTAAATATGAGATTTCATGAAAAAGCTGCCAAGTGCGAGTTGGACTCGCATTGAGAGGGTTTCGTACAACAATAATAGGACTACACCAACAAAATTACCCTGAAATTCAGTTTTGCATACAAACTTTGCACCCCAGGTTTAGTGGGTTAGAGGGTCAAAGTTGTAGATTTCGGAGTTTTGCAAACATGTGCTTGCATACAAAATTTCAGATTTTTAGGACTTTGAGAAGTACCCTAGAGGTTTTGATGACATGCGAATTGGTCATACATATATTATTGAGCACAACTTTTTCAAAATAAGTCTTAAAAATATTATAAAAATACATTTAAGATCCTCACACCATGCGCTTTCATTTGATATGTCACACGGCATATTTTTAATTTTATTTTTATAATTTGGCATCCCAAAAGTGGCCCTTACATTCCATATTTATATATTTACATTGCACCCCTGTCTTTGGGTCACAGATATTGATATGTGTACCAATTTTCAACTTCATCGGTCCAATATGTTCTGAGTAAATTGCCTGTGACGGACGGACGGACGGACGGACAGACGCACGAGTGATCCTTTAAGGGTTTCTCCTTCTGAGATACGAATCCCTAAAAATTACGACCGGCTGCTCAACCAAAGAGCCTCTTATTAAAATCCATAAGATGCTGTCATTTCCTGACCGAGACGGTGAAAGCGTGGCATGACTTTGAGTGTTGGTTGTGCACTGTTAGCAAAGTAAGTCACCACAATGCACCCAGATTGTATCAGACTGGAATACACTAAATATTCTATAGGAGTATCTACCTACTTATAGGTAGGTAGACTTTCCGTTGAGACTCCTGCTTTGAACGAGATTAGATACAACGTCTAGGTCGCTCTATCGAGGTATTTATTTCTAAGGTAACGATAACAGACAATGTAATCATTCGTGTGTTGAAAAATAGGGTGTTATGAATAAGAAATAGCTATATGCTTTTGTTTGTAGGAAGAGCTATGGGGCTGGAGAAGGAAAAATAATTTCAGTATCCCGAAAATAATATGCATTACCATAAACTATCCAGTCACCTAAATGATATAGACTGGTGGTTTAGATTTACATTTTCAAGTTCAACGGTATTTCATGAACCATTTTGGCAACGTGACTCTACCAAAGTAAAAAAAAACCTGCTGAATTCGATTGTGAATGTTGCCAAGCCGAATTTTGCAAAAATTTAAGATTGTGGCCTCCTGACTGTGGTAACGGAGCCTCAACTTAAAAAAGCCGTATTCTAACTCGATTCTGGTCGATAGGGGCGTGTGAGGTGTCCTGGCATAGGTTTTGGGGGTCGCTGAACTCAATTTTGATAACCAGAAGTTGGTCCGGGAACGGAAGTGGACAAATACACGAATAAGCGTTTGCACACTGCAGAGGCCAAGTCTCCGAAATTATGGACATCTTTTGGTTTCCCGATGGCTATGACCAGTGCCTGTCTATCAATAATGACATGGGCATCCAAATTTGATTCAAGAACTTGCGGACATTCCACTCTTTTGGTAATTAGCCTGAAGATATCAGACTTGTTCCCGCCCCTCAGGGATCCATCCAGGTTAAAAAGGCCCAAGAAGACGGCGGCGGCGTGGAGTTTATATTTCAAGATTCATCACAGATTTACAGTTCTTGCAGCCTCGTGAGCAGCTATCAAGCATTGTAGGACGCTACGCTACGCTTATAAAAAATGATGAAGTTCAGGAAGGTATTGTTCACAAACCATAAATCCAACCACAAAAAAATATACACCATCTTTAAAAAAAATACAGAAATAATTTTTGTCCTTGACACTTTATTTTAGGTTAGGGACATATTTCGACGAAAAAAGGGGGGAAAAGGGGGGGAGGAGCCAAAATTCGGCTTGGCAACATTCAGAACCGAATTCAGCAGGCTTTTTTACTTCGGAAAAGTCATGTTGCCTAAATGGCTCACAAAATGCCGTTGTAACTGTAAAGAGGCCGATTTTTGAAATTTTCGACCTGTCTAATAATGCCTATTTAGCATGACGTAGTTTACCAAAAAGATTTTTCCTGATTTCTGCGTAACTGATGTAACTTATATAATATTGCTTGTGCCCAACAGGGTCCATAATTATCTACACTATTTTTAAGACCTTAATGTTATTATGGCGTGCAATAAATGAATATGAATATGAATATGAACTTATAAAAAGATTAGTACCTACCTTACCTTACTTACCCCTTCACTCGCAGAAGCACACCGCTCGAACGACCGAACAATGGCGAAATATTGTTAAATAAGATGTGTCGGCGAACCAGTTAAATATTTATGTCGTACCTACTTGACGAATTACATATATAAAATTATTTCATTTCCTAGCTATCTCGCCTACCGGTAATGCGTGAATCTTTCATATATGTAGGTATATGTTACCGTTAGAGTGCGCAACCCGTTAATGTGCACAATAACTAGGTATGTGTGCATGTGTGCATTATCTAGTTAATGTGCACTTTTACTGATTTGCGCACTCTATCAGTAATATATATACCAATGATGCATTGTTCTGACCCTGTACCTAGTTTGGGTGGACGTGGCGTCGCAGTGGAAACTATAATAGCGACTTAACTTTAAGTACACTCAATCTATCGCAAACAGAGTCTGTGTATTTATTACAGCTCGTAAAGAAAACCAAGCTTACGCTTTGTTTGTTTTGCCAATAAATTCGATAAAGAAATAGGACGGTCTTAAAGTCGCCAGTTGAAGTACTTTTTGACTTTACTTTTCTAGAGGTTTACGTTCCAGACCCAAAAGGACACGTATTTACAGCAAAATAAAGGTGTATTATTATTTATCCACGTTAGGTCATGAACCACCAAGTTCTATTCTTCTATAAGGGGGTTGAAGTGCCTGCACGTGGCCCACATGTGCGGGGCCTTTGTGCATGTCCCCTTCTCCCGCTCTCTTATTTCAGCCAACCCAACTCCTGCACCAGCTGGAGTAGGAGGCCTGGATATTCAAGGAGCTCATGTTTCTTCCAGAATAGCCATTCTGGTTTCAATTGTGGATGGACATGACAGCAACATGTGCTCGACCGTCTCTTCCACTTCCATGCAACCCCTGCATAGGGGGCTGTCGGTTGCACTTGTAATTGTCTGTAAGTGTTTGCTTAGTGTACAATGGCCTGTTATAAGGCCTGTTAGTATTTTTATTTTGCTGCGTGGCAGCTTTATTAGGTTACCACCAAGTTGTTTGGACTGTATTCAATATTCAATAAGACGGCACCTCTGCTAAATCCGGTAGTCTAACATCACATTTCACTGACGACGTAATGATGATCAGCATGCGGCCGCACCAAACTGTCGCAGAGAAAGTACGTCACAGAAATGATGAATTAGTCACACCGAGCACGTACCGCTTTTATCCGGACAAACGACCGCTACCATCCTAATTGCAGTAATTATGAAACTCTTCGCCGCATGATGAAAGCAATTTTTCTGTGGCGACTACCAATTAGTGTAGTGACGCCATTCGTAACTAGAGCCGGGGAATTTAAGGACGCTGTGGTAAACATTTACGACGACCGCGATGATGAAATCGATATTTATGGGATTTTCGGTAAAAGTTCACTCTGGGTTAAGCAAAAGATGGATGCGATGGTGCTTAGATTGATGATCAATTTACTCGGTAACTGCGTGGCTCGAATAGTATCATGGTTTACACACTATCGTGTAGACTCTGATATGCTTTTACTTTTATATTTACTATAGTTTTGTTCTCCATGCGACGCACTAGATCTGGATGGGTTCTTATAAATAAACGATGGATTACCACCAGTTACAATTACTGCTTAATGTCTTATAATATTAAATAATGGTATGTGTTACAATTGTAATTAAATTCTGAAATTAAAATAAATACGAATTAAAATAATGTTTGTACGCCTGAAACATTTTGCTAAGGCGAGGGCATAAGTTAAACAACAGCATACAGATTATGGATATGAGCCCAGTTTAATGAGAAATGGCTGCGGCAAGCGCACCGGGGCGGAAGGCTAGTGTTGAATTTATTAGCTGCTTATTCGCAATATCTATGTTACATATTACAGGGAGTGAATTTTAAATACCAAATTATTTTATGCATCGTTTGTTTGCATTCATCCATTCCTTGACGCCCCGTTAACCTATTTATTGGCCTGTCTGTTCCCTACCATAAAAAGTGACGCCTCGGTCTAAAAGTGTGTTTTTCATTGGCGAGGATTTATTATTGGGTATATATATATATACCATATCTACCATAAATACACACTGACACTTCGGTCTAAGATTATGTTTAACTTCGGCCGGGAATGAAAAATTAGATTCTTGGCAACTCATCACATAAGGTTCCATTATAAACATGTCTTCTAATTAGCTTCTCTATTGGAAAAATAGCCGCGTGAATAGAGTTTACTTATTTATGTACTTATGTAGCTTGTCTTTCGCGTATTGCAATCAGTTCTAAGATTAACCAAACCATTAGTACCTACCTGCACGGTCGTTGCTGCCAGAAGCAGTCTAGTACAGCCATTACACTTAAATAGTTTAGGCGAAATTCGTTGGTCAGAGTCGTGTAACCACGCTTAGTTTATAGTCGAGTTAAGCGAACTTGTTGAATAAAACTGACTAGAGGGGGGATTTGATAAGGCTTCGAGCGTTTGTCCAGCTCTTTCGAGGATTACCGTATGCAAAGGATTACTACGTTTTATGCTATCAGTATTCACAAACTTAATTTGTACCAGTAAAAATGAGATAGAGTGTGATAGATGGTGTAATCCTCGGTAGAGAATTGGAGATGTTGGCGATGTTAGCTACCTAGTATTATTACGCAACAATACATTGTTACGTTATGTATGAGATGAAGACAAATAATAAATAATACGTCTTAACTACCAATGTATAAAGATTGTATCTACTTATGGCTCGCTACAATAAAGTTAACTACGTCCGCAACAGACAGTTAGACGGACGGACAGATTTAAGGTTGGAATGTATGTGGATTAGAAGTCCTGCTTTTCCTTATTCATTCAGCCTAGAGTCTTAGTATTGACCGGGCCTATTTAATTGCTACACTATTAGCGAATGCAACTTTAAATGTTATTTTATGCGTTATAATGACAACCTTACTAGAATCGTGTAGCTTAGAAAACGTACCCATACTTCCTATGACCCGTTCAGTAAAAATACCACGCTGGTACAGAATGCCAGCCTTGGCTCACCGATAATTATTATTATTATGTACCGGTCACCGAGAATTGGTCAAAAATATAAAAAATGGCTTACGTAGTATGGGTACGTCCCTAGTCCCTACCTACTAACCTGTAAAATTGTAGGTTGTAGCACAGGGTGCTCATCCCATACGTATTAGAATTAGTAACCCTTCGTAAAAAGAGATGGCGTGAGGAGTAATATTTATACGCCATGGTTTCAGCCGGTTGACTCGAGCCATTTTTTTTATTTTTTTTTGTAAAAAAAAAAAATACATTAAAATTAGTTTGAAAGTGGGTACCAACGTCAAAAATTAGACATTCATTGACGTCTTGGTCCCCACTGTCAAAATAATTTTAATGCCATTTTTTTTTTATAATTTTAATGTCAATATTGTTCCAAGGACTCTTTTGTCCTTACGCTACCGTGGGTGGGTGGCACTTCTAGGTGGCACTAATCTTATGATAAATCCTATATATTTGGTATTTGAAATTTTTCGATGGTGCTGCACCAAGCGATAATGACCTCGAACTAAAGAAGCTTCCGTAGCATCTCAGTTTACGCCGGTGTCATATTTTGTTCTAGGTGGTCTATCCATTGTTCTGAGGGTCTATCTGTATTAGTATAATGTTATAGTATCTGTGGTTGTAGCTAGGAACTTCGACAGGGCCCTGTCCGGGGATCGTTCCGAACCCAGACGCACTCCTTATAGCCTTATAGTAACCGATCAAATTCACTCAATATTTCGTGCAGCTGCAGAATGAATATTCATGCCCCCCGCCTATAATCGGGTTTCTGAACGTTTCAGTGGCGTTCACCATAAACAAGCCGGTGTGTTGTTGTTTATGAACCAACCCCGGCTTTGTTTAGAGTTTAGATATGATTTTAGAGATTTTTGCGGTATACAATTGATAGAAGCGCTCGCCGCTGCAAAACTTCATCGCGGCCGGCCGTCGTAAATGAAAACAAAAGTTTAGTTTATTATGAGTTCTCTATTCATTTACCTTGGCATTTTAACTGAGAGTGTAGAGTCATATTATTGTTGAATGAAATTGAGAATTTTTTAAATGCTATTCTCTCCTTCTCTCTTATTAAGTATCATAATATTTCTTCTTATTTTCTCATTTTTCATTTGGCGTTTGAGTAAGCTATTTTGATCACAATAGCAACGTTGTTTGTTTCGACGTAGTCTTATCTCAAGTGTAATACGACTATACATAATTAGATAAATTCACAAAACAGATATTATGGGATCACGTCACGAAGCTCCAGAGATATTTTTGTTTAGGCTCTTTTAATTTTCATTTCTCATTATTTTTGTAGCGGATATTTCGAAAAAGGTGAGATATAACGGGTTTCCGCAAATTATGTTATAACTTGGTTCGAATAAATTAATACTGTTACTAACTAAGTACTTAGGTACTAACAGATATTTGGAATTGCGGAAAAAAAACTATCTAACTAAAGTAGTAACTTACGGTATTTGGAACTTAAGTAAACCCTTGGCCCTTTACGCATCGGGAGTAACTTTACGCATCGGGAGTAACTTTTTAGTAAATAAGGGGGTTGAAGTCTATATGTAAGTGCAATTGACAGTTTTTATGCCTGGTTGGTAAGGAGCACAGCGCCAGCTTGATAGCGCCTCAAATAAAAAAAATACGCTTTCCCTGTTTACGGGTTTACGACCCACCGGCGTACTCTCAACGGGGTGTTCAATAAAATTCATCTAAGTGACCGGAGAAGTGTGGACATAAAAGTGTAGTGGTAGAGACGATAAAAAATACTTGCGCCCGGAGGGCATGACTTGAAACTATCACCTACTATTATTTTGCATGCTTAAACTTAAGCTGAAAACACTGAACATATTTTAATATTAAGATCCTCCACTGTACTGTTTTATGGCAAATAAAGAATGATTTAATTTAATTTCATTTCATTTAATTTCATTTAATTTCATTTAATTTCATTTAAAATCATTTAAAATCATTTAATTTCATTTAATTTCATTTAATTTCATGTAGATTTCATGACTGCAAAGTATACCCTTCAAATATCACTATCTCGCTATGTTTGGTACCTAGTTGTCTTATTGATATTTTAGATGGAGTTTGTTGTAAGAGGGCACAACTGTGCCTGTGCCACCTCATATAGGATAAGGCGTGACGCTATGATATGAGTTTGTTCTATAGAAAGCTATCTGATAGAACAGCCCACTTAATTAAAGTTCCATAAATTAGAAATACACTTGCACAAACCTGTGCTTTGTGCCATGCTTTTCTTTCAACTGTCAAAACTATGCTAACATCACCTCTGTGTTTCCATCAGTTTGACACTTTCGCTATGTAGATGTTTCCTGGTTGTGAAGGATGTTTAGATCTACGAGTATTTAAGTACCTAGCTTGCGTGCGCATACATATATCTGATGCTAACTGTACCTCTAAAGCCAGACTGTTGCGAGTTCCACACCACGTATGATATGTGTAATACGTGATTCACCGCAAAATCCACATCCTCCTATCTTGCTAAAGGATAGCTAACTATCCTTTAGCGTTGGAATTCGCTGTCCTCTCCCAGTATAGCAGGACACCATCTGCGTCCAACCCTCATCGGCATGCAAGGCCGTGTAAACTCGAGGAGGCTTCGTTCCTTTCCGATCTATTTGTCACTGGCCGCCTTGATAAATATGGCATGGCTTCTTCGGGAAAAGAAACATATGGTGCGGTGACAACGGGTTGCAGGGCGATATGGAATGCCGGTGATAAACAATTTCGGTTTGGGTAAGGTAGAGGTCCTTGTTAGGTTCTTTTGGTTTATTATGATCAAACTGATACGATCCTTCGTATTTCCATAACTACAGCGATGGGCTAGGCCCTCTGTCAGCTGTCACGTGAAATGGAGTAGCTCAGGAGAGTGGAGGTCTTTAGTCTCTGCCTACCCTATCTTCCGGGAAAAAGGCGTGAGTATATGTATGTATATATGTATGTGTAATATCCACGTAATATCTAACTAAACTTAGGCGTAAACAGCTGTGCGTCCTCGCCATGGGTAAAACCCTTTATACCAAAATAGAGGATTAAAATGTTTGATTTGCATATCAAACTTCAACACTTCTATTTAATTATCAACATAACAACTACAAACATACGATACTGACCGGTAAAGATGAGCCCGGCGAGACGGCGGCGTTTGGCAATCGACTCTTCATATTGGATGGACGACCGTCAAAATTCTGTGTCAAAGGGGCAACACAGCGCGCTCCACTGCAGAAAGGCAACGAACATTTCATGTACAAGCCCCGCAGAATGGTAATGGGCCTTACAGTTCCATCCATAAATTTGATAGATATATATATAATGTTCATGAAGCTGTCAGCCCTTTAGTGTTAGGTTAGGCACGTGCATTACCATTCTGCAGGGCTCAAATGAATATACATATTTAAACATTCTAATTTACAGGCACAATAATACGTTGCTCACCATACCAAACATGCCATACACTGTATTGTGGGAACCAAAAACCTGGGCCCTCAAACCGCAATGCTGCAGAGGTCAACTAAGCAGCTATATCAGTTTTATTTATTTTAATGTTGGGTGGGAATGCTTTGAATTTATTGAAACGCATATTCTCTCCATGTGTAAATTTCTGTGGCTACCTACTGATCGTCGTGTAATGAAATCCACAACAACTGTAACTAGACTTTAGCCTAGAATAGCTGTTATAAGCCAGACACATCACCTGCAACTGTTTGCATTTTGTTTGGAAATGTTTCGGTATTGTTGAACTAAGCTTGCCGCCGGTTCAACATTCACTGGTGGAGCGACATAAAATGCAGATGGTAATAGTTGATACTAATATAACAGCTTGGTAACTGTAAAACCTGCATGAATTTTAGAAGGGACTTCACGAGAACCAACAGCATGTATAATATTATATTTTTATTATTTTCTATTCTGGCGTTTAAACCTGCGCATGAAGAGCACGCGAATTGAAAGCTGTAAAAAGTCACGTGGTATAATTATTATGTTCAAAAATATCAAATCGCATACATTTTCTAAGCGTCGTCGGTCGAGTCGAGCTAGCGAATGCAACGTTATATATACTTTAGGAGGCTGTGCCAATGTAACCACCCTCGGTACTATCACCGCCGGTCTAAAGTCGGATAAAAATATCATAGCTTCAGCTCAAATCATAACATTTTTTTATACTTGACCGGGCAAAGCGTTCCTTGATCGAATTTGTTACGAGACAATTGATATCATCCCGACTGTAATGAAATGCAAACGGATTCTGCTCCCTTACTGGGTTTCATTAATCTTCAGTGGCTTCAGTTTTTCCTGGATCCAACAATTTGTTCCCAGATTTATCATGATTTTGGTTTTTCCTTGTTTTGTTGCGTAGACATGTCTTTATATGCCTAATGGAATGATAACATTTGTCTGGCGTGAAACAAAACCTTCTTTGTTCGCAACCTTTACTCGCACAAAATGTAAACGGAAATATGTATCACTGGAATTTTTCATCGCCGGAATCCATCAGTGTATGATAATAAAAAGCTGCCGTCTCGCCTTTGATATTTTGTTGTAACACACACACACAAGCACAGTACATCCACTTTACGATCATTTTATTACCGGTGGCGGTTCAGAGAACGAATGGTCCAAGATGGTGCCCTCGTATCCCGACAAATACCTAGCATTGCACGCGTTTCCGCTGTATTTCGCTAGCTTGCAGTAATATGTCTTCAATCGTGCATGGGTTGACACGTCTTAGTGACTCTTGGGTCTTTGAGTACGTATCAAGCAAGTGGAGAGTCGATGGATATGTACATACAACACAATACAATGCGATACAATATGTGTGCTGATGGCGTAGTTGTAGGGTGAAACTCGATTAAAATTAGTCACATTGTTGACTATCAATAGTGGAATGATGGCCAATTTCCGCTTTAAACACAAAAGGGTTTTACCGACTTTGCTCTATCCTATTGGACAGTTGAGTATAAAGTCAAACGTGCAGGCATTACGTGACATACGTAATCCACGCGTTGAAATGAAACAGCTCTCTGTCGTCAGCACTGCGAAATCCTAGAATTAACCCCTCAGAAAGTTAAATGGGCAGCAATTTTAATTTGGCCTCGGGTGCGGTATTTGGCGCCGCGTTTGTAAGGGCTACAAATTGAATAATTATCCCCGGCATTGTCCTCGGGGTGTGTCGATAATCGGGCAGTTGACCCGCTTCCTTTGTCGGGACACTTCTGCCAAATAGGCCATAAGCCGACTCTGCTATGTTGTCGGGCACAGCGAGGGGTGGCCATGGTTCTAAATTGACGTGCTACTTAGTTAATAGACTCATTGATAAAACTAAATAGGTAGGTACATCATAGAAAACTAATGACGGCAACATCAGTGACTAGCGAACTACTGCATGTCCATGTCCATATCTTGCCTTAGTTATTGTTCTGAGGACCAGATAAACCAAATCTGAGACCCATGCATAATGTTGGCATCATTTATTTTATAAAATTTCTTGCCAAGGTATAATTTCTTCTTGTACGTTGTACTGATGTGGTTACGAGATGTCGTCATCACAAACTAACATCACTGCTAAGCAGCTACAACTAACAGCAGCTCCTGATCACTTTTAAATTCCTACCTAAAGGAACTCTGGATTGAATGAAATATGTGATTGGGTGAGTGCCCCAGAGTATTACTTAACCCTTAATTCCCTTAATTACTCGCGTGGGGTATATTTTACCCCAAAGCATGTTTGAATGCTTGTTACACCTAAACTACTGATTTTTTCCTTGTGGCCTTCCCAGTAGCTGCCTAAATAGCTCCCCCCTCCATGATTAAGTCACCTGCGCCACGTAGCAACATGTTGTCGTGCCAGGAAATCGCGTCTGGGGTATATATTGCCCCACGCGAGTGTTGGTGCTACTATTTTTGACAAGTAAGTAGCAAACATTTTTATTTATTTTTGCGTTGAATGCTCTTGTGTTTGATTGTTTTCCTATTTTTGAGTTATATTTTTAGGTTACAACGTTCAAAATGGCAAACCGATGTCTTTGTGTCAATCATATTGCTCAGTATTTAATGGAAGATGATGAACAAAGCGCTATTGACAGTCCCGATGAAAATGAAGTGGAAACTGAAGTTATACAAATGATGATCATGATTCCGCCTCTCAAGAAAGTGCCAATGAAACTGACCATGACCATCAGTAGATCTGACAAGGGCTCACAAACTCGAGCAAAAATACAACAATTACACAGTGCCATACAAAAACGTCTCAAAAGAAGTGCTGATGTCCAGGCTAGTAGCTCCACGTCCAGAGATAGCCCATCCACTTCGTACAAGAGTTGTCATATCTGCCCAAGGTCTAAGGATAAAAAAATAAGGATGACGTGTGCCAAATGCAACCAGCACGTCTCTCATGACCATTCCATCAGGACATGTGATGAATGCAAAGACTAAATGGTTCCCTGTTTTATACATTGATCTCATCAAAATGTTCCTAGAATTATTGATTAATATTCTATGAATATTTTGATTATTATATCATCAAAATGTTCATAGAATTAGCGTGAAGTTGATTCTTAAAAGATTTACTAATAAAAATAATATTAAGCAGTAATACTTTCTTTTATTCCATTTTTTTATTGGGGTAAAATATTCCCCACGCGAGCGTTAGTGTAGCTTTTTTAACGCGAGTAATTAAGGGTTAAGTGGAGAAAGAGCGATACAACTCTAAAACGCAGTAATTCTGTGTAACAAACAAATTCAAATCTATGTTTTGAACCTTGGTCGTCACGACACAAGTTTATAAAGTAGGAAATATATCAATAAATGCAATATGACAAAGGATTAGACTCATTGTATGTATTAGGTACCTCGCAATTCAGCAAAACAAAATTTACCAACAGAAGCCACCCTAGTCTACAGCATTGGACCCTTGAGTAAAATTGAACGGTCTACAGCCACTGAATATTAAACCAAGAAAACGATTTTGTTTTATCTCCAAATTGGCTCAAGTTATTATTGAACTCGCTGTGCATTTTAATGGAGATGCTGTGGAAATAACACAGAATAATAATTCAAATAAGGATTGTACTTGAATACAAATAAATATAATAAATCATATATAGATAAAATAGGAAGTGACGTGAATATTCGAAACAAACATTTATAAACAGTCACAAACTAAACACACATAACGTTGGTATACAAACAAACCAACCATTACATGTGCAAACCAACCCAAATAGAAACGAGTCGCAATATACAGAAAGATTGAGAAAATTCACATAATCAGATGCTAATACGTTGTCGCATGCACTGTACACTATCTTTACCGTGCTTATCTGCATACCGTCCGATGAAGAGGCAGCACAGTAATCGAAAATGTAACTACCGTGTGGTTTATCTCAGCCGGATGGGAAGAAAAACGCATTTGTTATATGTTTTGCCCCAATATATTTAAACTGAATCAATAAGTAAGTAGATACTGGTAATTCTCCAGACTTGTGAGACTCCTAGATTATCTGAATTTAAGTTTTTTTTAACGCTTGCGGATATCTTAGGACAAACTCTATAGATACGTACAAATTGATATGCGATTGCAGATACGATCGTTGTTTTGTTGAATGATATCTTTAGAATTATATGTTTATGTAATCTTGCTTGGTACAGTCTGCTTCAGATAAATGTAAACAAGTACGCAAGGTAAGCCAAATAGATATTTAATGGATGTTGACATAATTTTGACACTTTCGCTGTGCACATATTTCTGAGTTGTTAGGATATCTTATAGATATATTTGAATACCTTGCGTACTTACTTATAAACCCCTTGGCTCTGATAGTAAACTCTCCATACAATCTCTGACAGATGACACCAACCTAGACGTCTGTTAATTTGTATTGCAAGGGAAATAAAACTTAAGAGACCGGTGACCGCGTGAGTTTCCCATACAAACGTAATACAAAAATGATTTGAATTTGAGAAATAATTTAACGTAGACTGTTATACGGATTAATACAGTATTTACGCAGGTTCCTGGTCGTATACCAAGGTTCTTATTCAACCAATTTAAAAATATTTTTAAGTAATTTGAATAAGAACCTTGGTATACGACCAGGAACCTGCGTAAACACTGTATTAATCCGATTAACAGTCTAAATGCTTTGAACTGGTTCTCAAATTCAAATCATTTTTTTTTATTTACGTTTGTATGGGAAATTCACGCGGTCACCGGTCTCTTAATTTCCCCTAATTTTAATGTCAAATATTTTCCTTTGCGTCCAGGATAGCAAGCCAAGCCCTAAGGGGTTAACACAGGATGTTGACATCATTTATGCTGACACTTGGTTATGTATACATTTTTGATTGTTTTTGATGATTTGAGTATCTTTATCTGCTGTACCATGTTGAACTTTATTGATTGTTTTTGATGATTTGAGTACCTATCTTTATCTGACGCTGGCTGTATCATGTTGAACCATTGCGTATATGCGTATACCGAGATGGATTCATCATATACCTAACCTAACTCTATCAGGCAGAATGAAATGAAAAGCGCTCGGTCCGTCTAATGGCGTGTGGTTCCATTAGCTCCCTATCGCCGCCTGTGTGGCCGCAGGCTGCTTTAAAATATCCATGCGATATGAGCGGGTGGTGTTTTGACGATTTTTACCCCCAACGAAAGAACAAGAGGGGTATCAGTTTGAAGTGCCTTTATGTGTGTATGTTCGTGTAATATCTGTGGCACTTTACCGCTCAAATGGATGGACGGATTTGAAATCGATTTTCTGTAAACGGAAAAAGATAAGCTAGCCAAATATTAGACAATGTTTAGTTTATTGTGTAGGTTTCGCGTTACACGTTTGCTAGCTGTAAGCTAGATCATTTCCATTCAATCAATCATAAAAAATAGAGAGAATTGACGAGGTCTAGTTAATTCGCTAGTGGCAATGTGTTTCTCTGTCTTGTAAAACATACTTGTAGTATATACCTTACTTTGATTGTTGCAAGCATCTGGTATACTTATTCTTAGAAATACGGCCTGAACTATGGTAGTTTTTATATTTGCAATTTCGTTGTGATCTATCGATGATATATTTAGACATTTATACCATGTTTGTACGCTATCGTGGAAATGATATCCGCCCATGTACATCACCGTTCCCAGTTTCAGTAAATATTTTTCATTCAACCCGGCTTAATTAACGGAAAGCCAGGTTCATTGAGTGGAGTTTTCTCGACTCAGGGTTGTCTGACGCCCTGACCTAATGAAAAGATGACGCTGGTCCCATAATATCCAAGTCTCTCTCTTAATTAAGTAACAGGATGAAAGATAATAAATACATAACACAATGAAATAAATGAAAATACAAGTGGTAGAAAACCGCCGTGGAGGTAAAGCGAACTCAATATGAGCTGGGTTTTCAGAATTATTACTTTTTGCATTTGCCTTTGCCAGCTTCCTTTTAATTAATATGATTTTATTTTTGTTGGCTTGCTTGTTCTGGCTTGGGGTTTTATTAAATTTTGTGAGTTGATAATTACGTTTTATTTCTCGGAAGTCTCACCATACCTTTCAGCGTTATTTTACGTCTCAAAACACAACCCCTCAAACACTCATTATAAATTTCCGAGTAGGTACTAGCTAAATATACTTCAGATTGATCAATACCAGTAAGTCGATTCTGTGAAATTCACTCACACTCTCACTTCGCATTTGTTTGACACTTTGAATCGTGTTTGAGTACAAAGTGAGCTTCGAAGTGACCCTTTCTGAATGCCACTTCTTACGTCATCTCATAATATATCTGTCAAAATCTCACGTTTAATTTAGTTCAACTCGCTGCCATGCTCGCAAGTGTAGCACTAAAGTCTTCATAAAATAAAAGGGCCGTTTTGACAGTTCACGCCCATGAAGTTTTAACTCCTAACGCGTCGATAATAGAAGCGGTTTTCCTAGGTGCCACTTGTACGCTTTGCTTGTACGCAACAGTTGGCTATTATTACCTACGCATTAGGGGTTAAAATGGGCTTTTTATTTTGTGAAGATTTTAGTTTAAATTCGAATTATCAACCGAGTTTTTATCAATCAAGAAACTCACAGCGGATTTAGATGTGAAGTGTGCGAGTGAGGTTTACAGAATCACACTCCAGTAATTTTATTGTTTTAATTTATCATGGTAAGCTGGTTGAATACTGGGATATGATTCTCGCGCATTCGATATATGTACGGATTTCGACAGATCGCCACATTTATCGAGTGATATGACGCCCTAACAAAATCACTCGATATAGGTGTCGAAAGTGTGAAAATCATACCCATGCATTGCACAAACACCATCCGGGTATAAAGATCTGCGTGTATTATGCCACCCCGAATAGGAAAAGACATAACACATGTTATTATAATTTAAATGAATATCCTCACATAAACCAAACGTAGTTTCACTCCTTTTCACATAAGGGGTGGCAGAGGCACAGATGAGCCCACCAGCCTCCATTTAGCCAGTTTAGTTGTCAAATACTCAATTTTGCATGAAAGGGTACTAGCTCATCGCCGCAGCAATTTAATAAATTTATTAAATTAATAAAATTAATACAAAATATTAAATTAAAAAAAAAACTTTCTTTTTTTTCCTAATTCTTTATTTTTGCTAACCCATCGTTTCATGCAATAGCTGCACTTCCTACCAATATATTCCATATAGGTCACCCGATGTCCGCATCAGAAGGAATATTTTTACTACATTAATATTATATATCGCGTCATATCATAGAGAGCTTGATTGATTTGATTGATCGAAGGGTCGTAATGGCCTGACCGGAGATAGTATTGGCGGATAATGTAACCGTACACGTTATACCAAAACCCTTCTAAGTCATCATCTCGATGTCGAGTATCAACCTTCAACCTTCACCTCGTACTTGCTCCGATAACTTCGTCTTCAAACCTGACTATTAATTATAGTATCTGTGCTATTATTGAATTCCGAATGTATATGTATGTATGGGCACAATGGTACTTATGCCACCCGTATGGGAAAAAGCGTGATGCTATGTATCAGTATCGGATTGGAGCAATTAAATCAAAGCTGTACAAAAGGTGGAATTACATGATCACGTAGGCACCCTTTGGATACAGAACCAATGCCTTCTGACATACAGTAGCAGTAGTATTCTCGGTGAATTCAAGGTTGTGTACCTCCACTATACTGTGTGTCTGGCAGCTACCAAATTTATAGTGAAGCTATTGGCTGTTGACCCCCATAAGCCTATTTTTGTGGATTGCAATGTAGGGTCGCCAGTAACTCAAATATAAGGCGTGTGACTGATTTGAAAAGGTGCTTCAATATGATAAATCACTAATATTTTTCTATGTTTTTGCGGTGCCTTATTCAATACAATTTATTTATTTATTTATTTATTTATTTATTTATTTGACACACCAACGACACAGTGGACGATACATTACAGTATAAATGACTTACAGCTAGGTCTCGCCCACGCGTTAATAGGGTTAACAGGTGTGCGACAGCATTCACAAAACAATATTATGAGAAGACATTTGAATAAGGCACCGCAAAAATTCATTCATCATCATATCATTGAATTGAATTCAACTAAGTACTTTTATAGTTTCCATACGTTTTTTTAGGAAAATCAATAGATATAAGTATACAGAAAAAACAACTGACCTCTTGATATTCTTATTACGCTGAAAAATATGCTGTTACCCGCTTTAAGAAATAAATCGAATGCTGTAATTTATCCAATCAATAGTGTGTCTGACCCCTGGAAAGGAAGTTTAACTAAGTTAGATCCACTTGAATGAGCAGACTATTATGTTTGCTAGGAAAGCGTTAAATATTGAGGGGGCTTCAGGCGTTCAGATATTTATTCAGGGAGGCGGATCTGAGTAGGTACTTCTATTCGGATGAAAGATGGTAGTTATTGCCTTAATCTTTCGCATAGGAACAACGAAAAAAATATAATGTTGATAAACATTTTCGCTAAATCTTACATAACTTATACGTACTTAGATATTCTCTTATCTTTTCTCTGCACATGCCAGTCAAATAATACAGATAACCTATTATCGCTTCCAATAAATGCAAATATATACGCCAGATACACTGAACTCTACATAACGCCATCAACAATAATTTATGAGAAGCTTGTTACGTTGAATATTCAGATACATTGCAAAACAGGCTGTCGTGATTCATGATACTCGTAAGATACTAGAAGTCGATTGGGCTTTGGATAACAATAAAATAATGTAAGTATTAAGATTATTACTATTTACACCGAGATGTGGATTGAAAAACCGGCGACGACAAGCTAGGTTTAAATTTTTGTCTTTAATACGATATTATGAACCAATAAACCTTCTATATTACATAGGTAAAACATATCGCCTTCATTTATAATTATTGAAAATTCAGAGAATAAACTTTTATGCAGCGATAATAAATAAGGGATTCGATCTGCCAGCTAAACTTATTTGCAAAGAAACTGTGTTTTACCACAGGGTGCTCATCCCATACAAATTAGAATTAAAAAAGAGATGGCGTGAGGAGTAAGATTTGTACTTTAAACACCATGGTTTCTATAAACATACTTCTAGGTGGCGTGTTAGTGCCATCTCGTGGTATTTGCAATTTTTCGATGGTGCTGCACCAAGCATAATGGCCTCGAACTAAAGAAGCTTCCGTAGCATCTCAGTTTACGCCGGTGTCATATTTTGCTCTAGGTGGTCTATCCGTATTAGTATAATATTATAGTATCTGCGGTTTCACATAATTTTTCGATACGTCAAATACTCATGTTTGTCCCACAGTACAGATCGATGTATGTTCTCACTCAACTCACTTTATATGCAAGAAGTTATTGATGAAAACTCTTGTTGGAGACTAGAGTTGGCTAGAAGAGGAATTTACATTTATTAGCAACTTGGCTTCACTCATCGCGGCTACAATCAAGTGAAATCACCCGAGGGCTCTTGATCTTTGCACCAAAGGAACATCACAAATTATGTTGACGGCTTTTCTTGTGGTCCTTTACCCGTGGATGAGTCGAGCGAGATGCAGTCTAGTTCTAACTAAATCTTGAAGACTAATCGTAAGTATACCTTTTATTTTACATACCATTTACTCTAGCTTGTTGCTACCGAAATATCTGCCACCTGCTTTATATGAATAGTTTAATAACTTATATTACTTTTTTGTACCAATCAATAAAACAGAAATATTCAAAATTAAAAATACTCGGAAAATGTCGAGACTGTGTGAGAGACAACTAGTTTTAGGATTCCGTACCTAGGAAAAATTAACCCTTATAGGTCCTTGTCGTTGTCCGTATGTATATCTGTCTGTCTGTCCGGCGTTCCGTCTAACAAAAAACTTCTATTCAGGAACGTGGAGTTTCAAGTTACAATTAATATCGATTACTCCGGTCTGTGACCAATGAAAGTGCAAAAGTAGTCGATGTTTCGAACTGCAAACAATAATTTAATGTGAATCTCACATTTATCGACCATCTCTCAATAACCGTTGAGGTTCTTTAAAATACCAGAGAAGGCGGCGCAATAATTTGTACCTGAAATAATTTGTAAATTAAAATGTTTTGTTTTTTTTAAATCTTACGTCCTAGTTACATCATGACTCTACTTCTAAACTAGGGGAACCTGTATGTCAGGAGCCAGAGCCTCCAGAAACGAATCAATTGGCATTGCAACTTTGCAATGCCAATTATTTCGAGACTCTGCGTTCCGGTTAGATCCTTAGATCTCTAAATACCACGGGGCGCAACATTTGAGTTCAAGACGCCTCTTCTACTCCAATCTTATAACTCAATGGCAACGGCCCCACTATCATAGCAATATATCGTTAATCCGTCAACACAGAAACTAATGAGGGCAACATTTTGTAGAGCTTCACGTCCGAACAATATTTTCCTTTGCTTTCCTCAGTCCGAATAATGTGGCGCATTAGCCACAGTTACAGTGATTAAGTGACTTGCTGGTGTTGGAGGAAGTAATAAACAAACACATACACACACTCACACATTTGTACGTACACAGAGAAATGCCACAGACGCAGAAGCTAGATTAGCAGGAAAACCACTCAGCAGACGCACGAGGATTTCAATTATCATTCGATAACAAACACGGATTGGAGTTTCGTCAAATATTTTTTGAGTGAACCAGGGAAAGGTTATATATTTTGGCAAAACTAGCTTTAAACTGGGGACTCGTTGATGGATTTTATAATGGCAATTATTATATTTGTCTGTTTATGCTTGATTAGTATTGATTAACTGTCTAATTGTGCCTCTGCCACACCGTATGGGAAAAGGCGTAACGCTATGTTATGCTATGGTATGCTTGATTGTAATCACATTTTCAGGTTATTTCTACAGTACCCAGTAGAGCGTTATATTATATAACTAGATCTAGCTTTTTCATGCATAGCGACAATACCCAAATAATTCAGGATGGCGGTCAATACATTTTTCGTATTCATGCCACATACGTCAACGGGGTAACGCAATATAGAGTCAAATCACGCTTCTCAACAAAGCTCCGGCTTTATAATAATAAAACAATTTGAGGGCAATCCGTCACGTCATCAGTCTTCTCGACACGAGATTTTGGTGCTTTAGCGTTTTTCTCGCCCCTATCATTGTATCTTCGAGAGCTACTTATCGCGGAAAACCGTGAGATGTATTGTCCCCGGGGTAATATTTGTCATATATCCCCATACTGGTAAGGGGAGAAAAGAGGGGTGTTATTCTTCAATGTTTTTTTTTTCGCCCTGAAAGCCTATAGAGAAAAACTAATATTATGAGGTGCAGTTGACGCAACATCAAATATTGTTTTCGTGTGCGGAATAGTAAAGTAGTGAGGGTGGCGGGCGTGTGATATGAGTTAGCGGCACTAGTAGTGGCTAGAGTGATATTACTTTGATAGAAAACTATTATTTTTTTAGACTTGGAAGAAAGTTAGCTTTTGCTGTAACGGTTTTATGATACACCTTCTAAATAAAGAGCGTGGCTTATGATTACCTGGTAGTGGTTGAAAACAGTCATTCGAATTGGATCTAAAAAGTTATTTATTTCTCATTTACATGTATGATGTACTAATAGATAAATTGAAAATAGTCGTACAATATGCAAGCATATCTCAAGAAGCGATGTGTAAGATAGGATAATTTAAAATTACTGAAGATGAGCTGAAGCTTCCACTCACACTGTAAAATGGGTCCTGGCAGAATTACCAGCGTTGCAGTTATCTGCAACACATGCTGAGCCAGGGCCTATTCACTGTGGAATATGCACATGTATAGTTTCTTTCTATATTTTTTTAAGTTTTGTAAGAATCTTTATTGTATTTGTGTGTATTCTTACAGTGAATAAATGGATTATCTATTTATCTAAATGTGCCAAATATAATGCTATTTATTCATCATCTCTATCAGGAAAATGGAGAACAACGATCACGGTATTCCCACTTGACTAGAAACATCTTAACACCAGATTCCCTTTCTAACTAATACTCTAATCATATTAGAGGAAGCAGGACACTATATCCTGTAGGGTTTATAAGTCTCAAGGAAGATGTCGGATAAGAGATTACGTGAGCTAAAGAGGGTTTGGAATGGAGACGCCATTTTTGAACCCCACCCACTGTCGAAGTTAAAAATATATTTTATGACTATATATCTATTGCTTAAAATTTTATCAGCCATTTCTGTGTCTGTTTGTTGCAACGACAATTTGTATTCATATTATATTTCTTTGCAGTAACGTATCCTTATTTTGCGTAACAAATGGCAGAATTTCTGTTACTGATTTGGAAGGCATCTGGAGTCTTCATTGTGCTGAGACGCGAGCAGTCGGGAGATTATCTTGAGTAAGCCGAAATGCTTTCGCACAGAGGATGGTACTTTCCATCTATACATTGGTAATTTTTTACACAAATAATGGCGCCTTATACGTTTTTCTACGAACACAATTGTAAGAAATAATATATAGGTAGTTTATTTCAGGCTTGGTATACACAAACCAGATAGATCAGTCATACCATACATATTTCGGCCCTCTGGCAATGGAACATAATACATGTGTCATCATTTTTTCTAGTGAACCAAGGATTCGTCAGCATAACATATTTAAGTTTACTCCATCAAAAACTGTAAATAATTAAAGGTAAACGTTGTGCAATACTGTATACTTGATACCTTATTGCACAAAAAACAGAATAGATCTCTTTCAGAAACTTAGGATGGTCAGGATTATTTAATAAATATGCAACAAATGGAATTTCAGCGAAAAATGCATGCTTAAATATCTAAACATTATTTTTAAATAATGTTTCAGATTAATTGCATTTAGCATCGGAGTACAATTATGGAAACTTTTCTAACCATACAATATGTCACCCAGGTGAATTCCCCCCAACTGCTATGAATATCAAATGGCTTGCAAAAGAGTGTGTTTATATCACCCAAGAAGAAAATAACACTATATCATCACACCTGAACATCTCATTTTACATACAAATGTATTTCTTAGTGTTGCGTTATGTTTATGTTCTGGCCTACAGAAGTGGCGGATATGACAATGTTATTATTGTTGTTTGTTATAGAGTTCAATCTGAGGGAACCCAGGTAAGTTGACCTTTATTTCTTAATTCATATGGGTCACGAACAGCTCTATACGAAGTATATGTTTTTGCAGCACACGGTGACCTCCAACGATAAGAAAACAGCATAATTTAATGTGCGCGGAATTACCACATAGCTGCTACGTAGTCGCCGCTACGGCGTAGACGCTACGGTGTAACGGCACCATTTCGTGTACGAGTCTGTCGAATTTGTGTCTTCTCTACTTTTAACGTTACATACGTAAACAAAAGTAAAAGAAAAGCGTATTATGCACTATTTTAAACACAATACTTTAAAGAAATATTTAAAATAGTTCGTAGAGCAACGTTATGACGTGAGTAATATGTATACTGTGGTAATAGTTAGGACCTACAAGCTCGCTTTCTCAGTTTCCCACTACCATTGTTGTCTCGCTCACACACTCAGGCGACACTCCTTCACCTGCACTGGTGTTCGGCTTCGAACTAGCATCTTACAGATTAATACACACTCATATAATTAATTTTTACTGAAGTTTTTTCGTTATTAACTACATAATTATCCAATTACACATTTCCATCAGAATAAAACAACTCGCAACTCAACAAGTTATTACGGCAGGTAAGTGAGATCATAATAGTAACAAATTAAGAAACTTCCACGGCAACTTCCCAGTACGCGCGGGGTTTTTCATCGCCTCGGATATGAAGTGAGAATGGCTACAGTTGGGCACGGATCTATTTGCTAACGGGGATTTTTTTAACCTGTTAAAAAAGTGCTTAGACTGAAAATCACTATGAACAGAATAATAAAGATATATGTATGTATTTCTTAGATATGTACCGCTGAAAGGTGAACTTTTTGACAATAGACCCTTGTCGATTGCTACTCAGATTGCACGGAAGTTGCCGAGGGTGTATAAATTCTAATGATTCGAAAAACTTTTCACGTGTAATGAGCCTTTTGCTCGCTCCCCTCACTCAACGCCGGAGGAAACGACGACGTGCAAACTTCACTTCGTACTTTGCATATACTGAGATTCTTGGCTTTTCCATTGAGTGGATGTGCTAGATCGGCGATTTTGCAATCAGCTAATGTGTGGTTTTGGCTCATTTTCTTAGAAAGTTTGCGGAATTCACATGCTTCATATAATTGGGCAAACGTTTCATCTGACTTTTTATTATGAATTTTCAAGCCTTTCAGAGGCTCAGCTGGCAGGAAAAAAACAGTATTTACATAAAATCAAGGATAATTATATTTTCTTTCCCTGAAATAAAAATCCAGCAGAGCCTTTAAATGATTGATTGTTGATAGTTATTTCTAATAGCTTGTAAGTTGCTTTGATACTTGCCATCATTTAATATGTTCAGGCATGCTAACGTCACATTATATTTATTTAACACACACGCACACACCCTCACACACACACGTACACATAAACATACCTCAATAATTTATATTTTACAATAGTCATTAGTATTATAGAGCTCGTCTAAGCTGAAATGACGCGCCCCACTCCTTGGTTTTGTATGACAAGTAAATACAAAACCAAGGAGTGGGGCGCGTCATTTCAGCTTCGACGAGCTCTACCTCTCTACTGTTGCAGTGCCCTATGGACAGGGTCCATAAATTGTACCTTAATTTAAGAAAAATGTTGTAAAAAATGGAAGCAATTAACTTAACTTGAACTTGAACTTTAAACGAGTGACAAAAAAATCTAACCTTACCTTACCAAAATATTAACTGAGCGACTTGTCGCTTAGTCAGTAATTTATTTAATTTTTTATTCGACCGTTTTATAATTCCCCTATTGAAATTAAACATGAATTTGATTAATCTAAGATGCTGTTCGTATAAAGTATAAAATTCTTTATGATTCAAAAAGCTTACATCAATTCAAAGTATAAGGAATCCACTGACAATATTTAGAAACAAAATCATTGTCTAAAACCATAAATATTGCGGGAGAGCGATCCTCTTCACGGGCCCACTGTTCCGCTCATCGAGAAATCACGAGGCTATCACATTTTAAAAGCAACTTTATTATAACTTTTCGCATAAAGCCAAAGTATTTTCACGTCAGCGAAACGAGAATAAATATCTCGGGATGGCCCTGCCGGGTTCTCGTGAAGCAAAGCAATATAACATTTCATTAGTGGTCAGTAGAGACGGCCGCTTACACAGACTATAAATTTCCATTTTTGCGGAAGGACAAGTGAAAAGAAAAGATAAATAGGGGAGCAGCTTTATATGCCAAGGTTGTATAAACTATCCTGTCGTGGCCTATGGCACGTGGGAAAGCTTCTTTTGGGGAGGAAAAAAATAACCGTGCGTGAACATACTTATGTGCGGTATTTCATGCCAGAGGGGAACCTTGTGGAGCACTCTCAACTTT
This sequence comes from Argyresthia albistria, assembly GCA_963457715.1. Lineage (NCBI taxonomy): Eukaryota > Metazoa > Arthropoda > Insecta > Lepidoptera > Argyresthiidae > Argyresthia > Argyresthia albistria. The sequence goes on along the minus strand of OY735264.1, from coordinate 4,803,644 downwards.
CTTCATTTTACCGGTTTCATATTTCATATTTTTTATATTGCATGGACAGATTTAGGTCATTAAGGGTGCAATGGATTGGATTGGATTCTTTACTTTTACAATGACGTTTTTATTCAAAAGGTTATAGATACGGCGGTTGACTACTGAGATACTAAAAGGGGCGAGCGTAGCGAAGCCCCTGAATAGACCTCGTGTTAGTTTGACATGTATAACATAAAAAAACACGTAGTGCTGAATAAAAATGCTTTTAAAAAGACATGTTTTCATTGAAACCATGACAACATAATCATGATATGGCCAGGAACGGATTGGCCATATCATGAAATGGCTGGCCAATGGCCATATCGTGATATGGCCAAATTAGACGATATGGCTACGACATCTACATTACTACAAGTTATAAATTATAATTTACCTAGTTTTATGTTAGTTTTAATAGTTAAAGTTGAAGAAGCAGTTTCGCGACTGCTTTGGTAAAACGAAACGTAATAATTTCAAATTTTAAACTAAAAGTGATTTCCAATCAAGATAAGTTTACTAAATACAGAACTTTTCCAAATTGGCAAATACAAATATAAATCTCTTAGGTACTTTTTCGGATACACTCAATTCAAAAATAAATTCTGAACAGATTCCAAATTGCGAGGAACATTTTGTTTTATACGTTAAAAAACTCACTTTTTAAAGCAAGCAAAACGAGAACCAAAACATTTTCTTAATTCATTAACATCGCTGCTAAAAAAGTCCTATAGATAGCAGGCGTCTTGTTTGGAAAGTCTCTATTTATCTCCAGAGACAGAGACATAAAGGACCCCAGTTCTGCTTTAAATGGAAACTTAAACTCGGTTTTATGATATTAGAGTCATTCGGCCGGTCACCGTCGTCCCATAGAATAAGTATTGGGTGGAAATGTAAACACGAATACGGAAGCAGTCTTTTACGGTTATTTTATTACTCCAGCGATCTGAAACCTAATCATTCCCAGTTTATAAAATATAAATGTAATTTTATAGGAGTTAACTTTTAAAACCTCTAATCTTCATCGGGTCCGCTAGGATTAAATGAGATTATCTATTCATCGTGCGGATCGTGCCTAAGTTATAAAATCAAAGCAATATTTAAAATAACTATTTGGTACTATTTTTTTATATGGTTTGTTGCGTTAATAAGTATTGTCAATTCGACTTAAAACTTAATTTGTAATAAACATAAAACTGCAAAATTTAATGCACTGCCCTATCTACTGAGAAATATGCCTGACCTACTCTTTTGGATTTACCACAAGTTACTAACCTAAGATTAGTCCCGCCATTGCCAATTTTCCCCGCAGTGGTAGTTTGGTCGCCGATAAACTCGGGCCTTGGTTAACTCGTTGTTAAGACTTTCTTATACATGAGATTGATTTAGATAGATAGATAGATAGATAGATAGATAAATCATTTATTCAAAGGACATGGTACACACACATAAATTAATAACAAAAAAATCAATTTAAATAGACTTAATAGCACGCACTATGCAATTAACAGTAGGTACCTACAGCTGTGTGGTTATGTGACTGTAGATAAGTTTATTATAGTCGGTTCCACCCGACCCTTTTTGTCAGTTTGCAACTAGTATGAAATAGGGGGATAGAGATACGAGTAATATGAAAGCCTTAAAGGTCTTAAATATCTTGCATTGATTTTGATACAGAATTGATGGAATTTTATTATGAAAGTTATAAACTATGATAGAGGAAGAAAGAAGTAGGTAATAATGCTGAGACCATCCCTTATTTGTCCTTTTATTTATGAATTTTACCATTTTTTATGTAAGTGTTTTAGGCAACATAAACAATTTCTATTATATTCTATTCTTTAATAGGACTGTATCGTTAAGAGGTGTTTCAAATTAACGATGGCTACCTAATTAATAGCTGGTCTACAGAATAAAAAATGCGAATTTGATTCAACGGAAGGGGACAAGCTAGCATAGACCCTTATCAATTCCGACGACACGTAATGGGTAGTGCTGACATTTTAGAGGGTCGCTAATTTATCTAAACAACGTCCAGTCTACTTCGTACTCTGCTTAATTATAGTTTAACTTAGTTTATGACACAACGGCAGCTGCTTTGCTAAATAGTTAAAGCATCACTATACAATAATTGATGCTTAAACGAGTAAGTACTTACATTAAACTTTTGTTATTTATGACTTAGGATATTTACCTTACTTCTTGTTTGTTCCAGTTTCCATATATTTCATAGCGGTACTTTATTTTACCTCGCGCTTTTAAAGGAAATGGAGCAGGGAGTGTTTTGTTTGGGGCTTTCTAGTAAACATGGCTTCTCAATTTGCAGGCTTATCTTCAAAGTTTCTGAGAAGACTACTCGTTTATCGGAGACGAATTATAAATTATTAAAGTGAATTTCTGACTAAAGTTTATCTATCTCTACCATTTGCCGAGACGATTATTTTCAAAGTGTGTTATGATTCGAATCACTGAATAATAATTACAAAGCGAATGAAAACAGCATAGTAAAAGTAATTTATAACGAGGTCCCTATTACCCTCTAAAATATAGTAAACATTTGTGTTTCACCGTGTAAATGCGCTAATGTGTGAATATAGTCCTATTTATAAATCTGACTCAAATTCTCGGAAGAAAACACATAACAAATCTACGGTTGGATAAATCTACGCACTTCCAGTTTGGAGTTCTCTGCATGGAGTTGGGATAGTGTGGGTTTGGTCCGATTACACAGTGGACGCAACTGGCTAGTGTAGCGCGTCGTTTACGACACTGTGTCTGGAACGTCATAAATCTGCCCGAACCCTGTGCACCTGCCTAATTTGATTTAGTGGCAGCTACCAAATGGCGAGGTAACAAATACTAGCCGTAGCGTGGCTGTGCGAGATTGCTTTTGTTGATGAGACTAGTTCATTTCTGAAATGTAAGTTTACAGGAAAATTCACGTGTGACGACATGCCCCTTTGTGGTTTTCGAAAAACTGTGCTAGAACCGCTAGAACAATACAAAGCACATTCGAAGTTGCATACATTTTCATTTTCATTATGTACCAAACTGAATTGATTGATTGCTAGCTAGACATTAGTGGATTTCGGTGAAATATAAAAACTGCATCACTCAATAGATTTGTATTTTAATCACTTGTATCCAGAAATGCACCTTATTAGTGCCAAGTACTTTAAATTGTCAAAAGCTTTGAATAAAGCCATACTGTCTGTCTATCTGCGGAATAGTCAATATTGTCCCATTGTTCCGACATGGAACTACTGACCGCCAGCTTGCGGCCTGTTTCGCAGCTTAGAAATATGCAACTCAGGATGCTATGATTTATGAAGAGAGAATGATACAGAAGTATATATGCGTAGGATCTCATATATAACTGATAACTGGCTAAACGTAGGGGCACAATTCTGCCCAAGGATGGCATGGCGTATTCGGGATATTTTAAAGGAAAAAGCGTGACTGTATGACATGGTATTTTATAGTAGTCAGCGAAGTGATGGTATGGAAGGATTGTCATATGGAATTATCTATTATTTACCGATGTGTTTAATCTCTCAATGCCTATTCCCTATTGAATCACAAAACACACCCTAAACCTACCTTGAGATACTCAGCACCAATGTCATCAGGCAATTTCTCTTCCTATTTCTATATCTTCTAACCAATGGCTAGTGTAATTATACTGACTGTGGTAGCATTCGGCCGCACTTGTGGTACTACACAAGTAGGTACTCGACGGAACCCGAGGGACTAATCAAACAAGTAACGCTTGGCTCGCCATTGCTGTTAATGGGTTAAGTGCTTTCCTCAGTAACACCTTTTTATTACACAAAACCTTATATTCAACGGTATTTGAACTTAACCGCTTAGGCGTTATTACTTAATTACATTACTGCGCAGTATTTCGAAGCCACTAGTCGGTCGTTCTCTATAACTCTTAAATATTTTTAATTAAGATTCTGCAGGGATTTTATTAATAAACTCAGTCATAGCGATAAGTTTTCATCTCAGTAATTGCTTCTTCAGTGATGGTTTTAGTCAACTGCTTTTAGGCCGACCGCTACGAAGTTGTTTAAAAGGCGATAATGAGGTATAAATGACGCCAAACATCTTGAACAAAATGTGACGTGGTGGGGGAAAGTTTGCGCATGTACACTTACGTGCCAAAAAAACGACGCACTTAAAATTCTCAAAACAAATCGTACCTACAGTATACTGCATGAATCTTAGTGCACAATACTATATACTTACTTAGTTCAATCGAGTATATATAGTTATATACACTGTACAATATACAGTATCTAATCAAAAATATGCTTGCATATAAATGGCAGCCTATGTCTCGCAGGACAGATTACTCTACCGTAAAAAGTTGTGAGATCTTATGTTAAACCAAGTCAGTTGATGATTCGAGCAGTACATACTTGGCAATCGAATCCGAATGCTAAAATTTAGTAATATACTTCTGCAGAAGGTTTTCTTGCGACGTCTTAACACAACATAAAATAAATTAAATATAAGAAAACAAAGCTGTATTGCGAAGTGAGTGATGCGATCCTAGAGAGCTGGTATGGTGAATTTTAGAGCTGAGCGCAGTTTATTAATACACTACATTTTCGATAATTCAAATATGCGATGAATTGCTTCAAGTAAAGGATGGTACTGTGCGCCTGTATGTTTGCTGCGCTACCGCGCCCCCAGATAACGACTATTGCTTTGTTATATGAGTTTGCTCTGCCAGTATAGCCGGTTAAGCGCACATGCGCGGCGCAAAAATGTGTCGATTGCACACAAAAAACGGTCTTTAAGTGGCTTCAAGGAAAGGAAGACGATATGCAACCGGTCTTAGCTCGCTAACTCGCTCCACCGAGATCACAAACTCCAAGGCGGTAAAGGTAATTGAAAATTTACAAGCATGCTTAATTTCCGCTTCCTATTCGAGGAAAAGCTAACTAAAGCCTTACTTTACTTGCATGTTCTATGAAACTAGTGAATTCTCATCAAAGACTCGTTAAGGGAAATACGACTTTGTGCCCGCAATTTCGAGTTCGTAAGGAATTGATATTGCTATGTGACTTGCATGTTGGACGGAAATATATTTTAGTATCAAGCGCAGAGTTTCACACTTTTTAATTTTGACCAGTCATTGTTACGCGGCTTCTTCTGTAAACCTACTTAGTGCATAATCGCCTTTCAATATTATTTTAACCATTACATTTTATGATCCATACTGTATTAAAGTGGCTCTAGCAAAAAGCCGCATAGCCCGAGCTCACTTAAATTAATTGCGTTGGTTGAATTTAATAGGATACTAAAATGTAACTCAATCTCGTCCACCCTACAACAGGATATTATAACGTCTGAATTGCAAAAAATAATCACGAAGGCGAGTAATTTTTCTGTGGCCAAATCTTCAGCAAATTAATAAAATTTTACGATCCTAATCCAGGCACACCCGTCAGCAAGAGATCCATAAATCAAAAATAAGACTCGTGTTAAATATATTTATTGAGCCCGAGGAGGTCATGATGAAAGGATTTAATGCAGTGAAACCGCGAACAATCGGGCCTCAGGGACTGAGATCCTGTCGTAATTTCCCGCGGATCCCTTTATAAGGGCGGAGGGTACGAGTACCAATCGGGTTCAACCAAGGTATTTTGCAATTCTTTTCACGGTTCTGCCTACTGAAAAGGCTGCTTTTACACAGAAACTTGGTCTTGGCTCTCTAGTGATCGCAAAGCCATCTTCCGTATTTTATTGGTCTCGGAGGTATCTCGTTACTGCCTACGTGGAAAAGAATTTTGTCGGAATATTCTAGAAAAGGAGCTTGTTCTTGTTCTTTATCATATTATCCAGTTTATAATATATTCCAGTAACTTGTTCTTGGAAGTTCTTATCTTTGTTTCTTGGATCGTTGATTTTCATATAAGTATTTTCCAAGAAATAGTCGATATATTGATATTCCATTATGGCAGTATCACAAACATGTCCTTAAAAATATTTTTTGTGTGGACTTGTTTGTCCGTCCGTCCGTCGTCGTAGCAAGTAGATATAATTTCGTTCCACTGTGAAAGTTTTTTAGAAATGTGTCCGTAATATGTCCTTTACAGATGACACATTTATGAGGGATCGTTCTTAGGGTTCCGTAGAGAAACAAAGAACCCTTATAGTTTCGTCAAGTCTGTCTGTCCGTCCGTCCGTCCGTCCGTCGTATGTCACAGCAACTTTATTCCAAAACTATTAGGACTATACAGTTGAAACTTGGTAGGTAGATGTATTCTATGAACCGCTTTACGATTTTTATACAAAAACTGAATAAAATAAAAATTTAAGGGGGGCTCTCCATACATTTAACTGAATACATTTTTTTTTCATAAAAACTACATGTGTAGGGTGTTTATAGATAGATCTTTAAAAATGAAGTGGAGGTTTCTAAAACCATTTTTCCTCAAAGTCAATCTTTAAAGAGACATACCCATCCAAAGTGGAAAAAATTGTGTCCTCCCCCTTAACTTTTAAAGTAAGAAAATGATAAATCTATAAAAAATATATGGTGTGTATCTCAATATAAATTTTCCACGAAAATTAGTTTGAACAAAATATAATAAGCAGTTTTTAAGATATAAAACATTTATTTAAAACCGCAAAGATTACTTTGTCATTCATACCAACACTATGAAAAACAAAGTTACAAAAAACATCCAGTCTTATAATTACTTGCTACTACGGAACCCTTCATGAGCGAATCCGACTCGCACTTGGCCACTTTTTTTAGATCCTTTCTTTCAATAAAATTTAATTATTATACTCTTAATAGAATTTCGACATCATCAAGCAAATGTTCAAATTCCTAATTGATAGAATTGTCTTATTGCGAATCGCCAGTGAGTTACATCGAAGTAAATTCTAATACCAATTCTCTGGAATTCATAAAGACAGAAATCTAATACTGTTTAGGCGCTTAAGTTAACAGGTTGGTTAAATCAGCCTCAACCAATCACTATTATTCAAAATAGCCAGTTCAATTTCGTCATATGATTTTTTAACGGGTTTCTCAGGAACACATAATGTTTCCAATAACTCGCAGCTTCCTGCTCCCATGAATGTGATCAATACTGCCACTTCCTTTTCAGCTTCCTTAATGTTATTTACCACGAAATAATGTTCCAAACGATCAATATACGACTGCCAACTATATATATATATACGTGCACGTTGAATGTTCCGAGGTTACCGATCGGCACTGTCACTTCTTTCACCGTTTCAGGCAAAAAAAAAACAAAAACTAAAATGTTTATTGTTTAACAGAGACATTTACATAGTGTAGGCTGAAGCCTTCTTTTAAGTATAAAATACCTGTATTAGAAGACTTCGCTCCCTCGTTTCAAGTCTTTTAGTTAAGTTAAACAATTAAAAAATAATGATTTTAAAAGTGTTGAAAACATAATTATAGCATGTACGAGACGATTAAAAAATACATTTATTTTAAGTTTACAGGGTTTACAATAATATTTATCACTGGCTCTGACTTATTTTGGGATTGAAATATCATCCGTAAGTGTGTAAGGGTTTGTGTGTAGGGTGTGTGTGTGTGTGTGAGTGTGGTGTGTGTGTGTGTGGAGTATGAGGGTGTTTGTGTGTGTGTGTGAGAGGGTGTGTGTGTGTGTATGTGTGTTTGTGTGTGTGTGTGTGTGTGTGTGTGTTGTGTACATGAGTGTGACATGAAGGCATTGTTTCTTTGACTTGATCAGCGCCCAGGAAAACGGGGATAAGTGATTCAATAATGGCCACGTGTTAACATTACGTGACTTAAGTAACTATGTCTTCTTCAAATCAATCTCTTATGTTTTGGTTTGGAAGCTAACTGATTGATGTTACCCTCACTAGTTCGGAACAGTTTCAGTTGGTTGTGTTGTAGGTATCGTAGCGTTCAGATACATCGTTTTTGTATCATCCTTATTTCGTGGGTAATAGAGACTACGATAGCACCGCCAGTTTGTAGTTTTCCCTGACCGACTGAACAACAAGACTACGCTGCAACAACCACTAACAACAATTAGCGTGATCAACGCCGAACAGACAATCTAACTAACTTTATGTTTCGACGAACGTGGACGCGAAGGGTAACACTATACATTAATTATTCGATCGTATGGTATTGTACGTTGTATTCCCAGACAAGGGTAGTAAGTCAGAAAAGTTGGGTTTACTGAATACTGAAAATAATTATCAATTTAAGAAATACGGGACGAGCGAACATAGTCTTAGAACAGTTGTTTATTGACTACGGACCAAAGTAAAGGAATATATATATTTTTTTTGACTATACTCCTGATTAGGTGATGAATCACTCATTGGAATTAAAAATGTAGTTACGTTAAAGTTACAAAATGTACAAACCAGTACGGATTCATTGACCAAGAAGTGGAGTTAGGGCTTGGCTCTACATCAGATGTGATAGCTTTTTATGAGCGAAACGATGTTGACTCTTGGCTACACATTTTATGATCATAATCGTTTTCGTGGTTGGTTTTTAAAATCTATTTTATGTTATTGGACCTTAAAAATCAACGATATGTATCGTTAAAAATATACACAAATAAAACCCAATACTTAGCATTATACGATACACATCGGTTGGGCCAATTCACGGGAAAAGGAAGACTAACACACAACATTTAATTTTTATAAGTATAGATACATAAACATAAAATAATCGGTCAAGTGCGAGTCGGAATCGCACAAGAAGGGTACCGTACATCGTACAACAAAACTTAGGCGCTCATAACAATAAAACAAAATCAAAAAGAAAATTTATAAAGATTATGCCTTCCTAGTATTTGAACCTACCGATTGAGAGCCTACAACATACCGGCTGCGCTACGACAGCGATGTGAGTTGACATGAAATATACCATCATACTGAAATTCGTGGGTGTATCGAAACACGTTTCTTTTATGGGGACCCCCTTTAATTTCATTATTTCAGTTTTTGTTGTTGTTGCGGCAACAGATATACACATTCTGTGAAAATTTCAACTTTCTAGCTATACAGTTCGTGCTCTAGGACCCGCTGACGGACAGACAGACAGACGGACAGCGTGGGCTTAGTAATAGGGTCCCGTTTGGCACCCTTCGAGTACGGTACCCTATAAAAACTGTATAATGAGTTGATAACACCACAAACCTCGTGGTTTAAGTGCTGATTAAGAATATGAAACTCTGTTCGTAATTAGATGCCAGTAAATAATAAATAAAACAAAATAAATATGTTACTTTATAAAATGACGGTGCGGATGACGACAAGTAAGCAGGGCAAAGATGAAAAGATGAGCTTGTCTTTGAAGACGTCCGTAAGACCCATCTCAAATTCGTTTTGCTTAATGGATCGTTCGGACACATTCGTTGAGTACCCCTGTAGGAGGTGATTCACACTGGTAAACTATTGCCGACCTACTTTAGGTTCTATGGATACTAAATACTGTAACTGTTGCAAAAGTGGGGCGTTAAGTGGATGAAATCCGCATAAAAATAACGCTTACAAGTCTTGCTAATAGGCAGTGCGCGTGATTTTTTTATGACAATATTGATATAAAGTACCTGCAGCAGACTGACCACACTTTGATTTTCAACTTAAATAAAATATATGCATTTATGATTTCGCCGTATACTTCATAAACATTATAAACATAAACATAAACAAAGTATCTAATAATTTAGAAACCTAATATAGATTTACACATACAAATGTGATCGGAACCCTTGGTGCGCAAGTCCCTACTCACACTTGACCGTTTATTTTTATTTTCTCATGACATATCGGACAGTAAAATTACTTGTAGTGCACAAACGCCCTAGCTATCACAACCAACATTATTCAGGCACTCGTAATTTGCAAGAACTGTCACCTTGTTTATTGTGTACCAAATGATTCTTATTAAATTGCTTGTTTGCTCACGAATTTCTGTTTAGTGCTTCTGTCTGATGAGGTTTTTGAGTGTTGAATTCATTCCTTAATTTCCTTACGTTTCGCCTGAATGTAGCTCGTTTGATATGATAATCTCGTTTCATCGTGACAGTTGAAAATTTAATAACAGTTGTTTTTAAATTTACTGAGGGGGTAAACAATTACTTTACGTACTCGTTTATAGCTTGACGTCAGCCTATCGGCACGCACCAACGCATAGTTTCTTTCGTAATAAAGCCGATGACAGATTTGGGCGGAAGGTATAGGTGTCGGAAAATATTTTGATGTGAATGATTTTGCACAATGTACTGCCTGCAAAAAAAGGTGATTGATAAACGAATGAATGAATTATAATAAACTAGTATCCCGCCCCGGCTTTGCATGGGTGCACTGCACGGTGCACCATATTATGCATGTATTATACATATAAACCTTCCTCTTGAATCACTCTATTTACTAGTGGCTCTGTGAGCTGTAGACCTCGCGAGTATGTCGGTGGGAAAGCTGAACTGCTAACACACATAAAAAAAATAACCCAAATAATTTTCTTTCAATAACAGATACAAACTTATGAATGTACCTGGTTACGTACATGCAGTATGAAAGTAGCCGCACCAATAACTTTGTATACTACATTTCGCGATCTTTAATACAACCATATTGACTTTTTACTAAAATTATATAATCTGTTTCACTCTCATGGTCTTTACGAATCCAACGACACCTCATTTGTTAATATCCATCGAGCCGTTTGGGTTGTAGCGATTTTTTTACATTTTAAAACCCCATATCTCCGCCATTTTGAAAAAAAACAAAAAACTGGCTCGAGTAAAAAATTCTATTTATTTTTCCAACCTGCTCACAAAATTTCACGAGAATCGGTTCATAAATGCGACCTGTAGAGGAGAACAACCGGACATACGAAAGCATTTTTGCCCAAACCTGAAACGGAGACGCTTCGCTCGCTTCGCTCGCTCGGTCAATTAAAAAATAATCGCATCTAAATCCGTTGCGTAGTTTCAAAGATCTGAGAATACATAGGGACAGGCAGCGGGAAGCAACTTTATTTCGTACTATGTAGTGATAGTGATAACAATAAAAAACAGGCAAATATTAAACTAATGTAATATCCATAGTGGAATCTTTACAGTAAGTCATCCTTACATCAACTGAAGTCAAAAATTTAGGACTCAAAAATGTGAATTTTCGTCTGATTCATCTAAATTAATGACAAAACTGTCCGACAAATCATTTATATTTTTGGAGGCTTTTGGAGTTACACGACACACAAATTATTGACCGAGCGAGCGAAGCGAGCGAAGCGTCTCCGTTTCAGGTTTGGGCAAAAATGCTTTCGTATGTCCGGTTGTTCTCCTCTACAGGTCGCATTTATGAACCGATTCTCGTGAAATTTTGTGAGCAGGTTGGAAAAATAAATAGAATTTTTTACTCGAGCCAGTTTTTTGATTTTTTTCAAAATGGCGGAGATAAAATCGCTACAACCCAAACGGCTCGATGGATATTAACAAATGAGGTGTCGTTGGATTCGTAAAGACCATGAGAGTGAAACAGATGAGCGAGCGAAGCGAGCGAAGCGTCTCCGTTTGAGGTTTGGGCAAAAATGCTTTTGTATGTCCGGTTGTTCTCCTCTACAGGTCGCATTTATGAACCGATTCTCGTGAAATTTTGTGAGCAGGTTGAAAAAATAAATATATTTTTTTACTCGAGCCAGTTTTTTTATTTTTTTCAAAATGGCGGAGATATGGGGTTTTAAAATGTAAAAAAATCGCTACAACCCAAACGGCTCGATGGATATTAACAAATGAGGTGTCGTTGGATTTTTAAAGACTATGAGAGTGAAACAGATTATATAATTTTAGTAAAAAGTCAATAGGTTGTATAAAAGATCGCGAAATGTAGTTTACAAAGTTATTGGTGCGGCTACTTTCATACTGCATGTACGTAACCAGGTACATTCATAAGTTTGTATGTGTTATTGAAAGAATTTTTTTTGGGTTATTTTTTTTATTTGTGTTAGCAGTTCAGCTTTCCCACCGACATACTCGCGAGGTCTACAGCTCACAGAGCCACTAGTTATTTATTTTAATTTTATTTTTCATTTCAATTTTCTATTTTGTCGCTTCAAAATAGAACATAGATTCCAAAATTCTGCTGTCGTCTACGTCTCGTTCTCGTTCTCATTCACATCAACAAATCCTGCGACACCATACACAGCAATAAAAATCCGTTGCTTGCCTGCATTGCGTGTCTGTGGGTCGACATCCAGCATTAAATTAGATATTTTCTATGGGAATTTGTAACAGACCTCGCATTTCACTTTTTGCATCTGTTACAAAATAATATTGAGTGAAACCACAGACTTGAATATTTATTTATTTACTTCTTCATAATTAATAGAAAAACAAGCAATTCTACCATATTAATTAAAAGTTTATTTACTTAGATTTGCTGATACTAGTTGATTTGATTTTTTTAGATTAGTTTTAAAAATGTTAGTTGATTCAATCATCTTTAAAATTTCTTCTCCATATTCATATTCATAATTATCTTCTACTATACCTATTATCATTATCTTCTACCTGTTATACCGTATAGACAAGGAAAATGTCGACAACTGTGTCAACAATAAAATTGTGTTCTGTTCAACCCCGTCCCCCTACTCTCTTATTCTCAGTGCTGTCACAATACGCACAATAAAGTCAAGATCGGAAGAAACGTCGCAACTCTAACTTTTTGTCAGAATTTCGCAATGAAGACGATATTTCTTTGTTAACAAAATACACGGTACATTTGTATAAGGACGGGTAAATAAAAATTAGTTGTCGCTGTACCACGTCAACCCTCGTCAGTGTTTCAGACTTCAATTATTTTTATATTAATTTTCAATTTTATAAAAAACGAAGGGTTCATGTAACCGATATTTAGATTAGATTGCGAATGAAGCTTTACAGGTTGTGTAAAACATTACCCTCACTCTGAAACCCTTTTCCACCATACGTTGGTAGTTGGTACGTATATTTTCATCTTTGTACACACATGATGTCCCGTAACTTAACATCACGCGATTACTGAGAGAGACCGTGCATACAGGATGTCGCGAAAATGCTTAAAAATTTACACCTAACCTAACCTTTATTACTTGGTTATGGCAAAGAACAATGGGTAATTTTGTATGGGCCCCTTACCCACCAGTGTAGCAACTAGTAACCTTATACCATTGATTAGAAGGGACTTTCGATTTTTTTTTATTGTATAGCGGTAAATTCGTCACTTATGAGAGAAAAAAGTTATGATCAAATGAAATGTGATCAAATGTCCATACAAGTCCATTTCAAGAATACCAACCGCGCAAGGAGAAACGCTTCAAGTCAAGTCAATTCTTTTTTTTTACTGACCTTAAAATCATACAGATTGCTTAGTCAACGTCAATATAATATTAATATGTTTGTATACTACCGCCCGTTCGGAAGTTGTGGGCTTAGGAATGTAGAAAAGAAGGGCAAGAAAGGGCAGATGGCTCTTTATCTATTATTATCCTATAGTCTAAAAGATAGAAGAGCCTGAAACAAACGCGCCGTAGAAACGCTCACCCATCCAGCAACCATCTCCGAGAGATTTTGGTTAACCCACACGACCGTTTGCAATTAAGATAGACCCGTAGGGACATTTTATTTCATAATAACTTTTTCCTTTACTCATTATATTTTGTTCAAACAAAAACAATTTTTTCCACTTTGGAAAACTCTGTCTCTTTAACGATTGACTTTGAGGAAAAATGGTTTTAGGAACCTCAACGTCATTTTTAAAGATATTTATAACACCCCACACATATAGGTTTGATGAAAAAATATGTTTTGTTGTCAGTTCCATGTATGGGGAGACCCCCCTTTTTTTTTTTTTCAATTCTTGAAAAAAGATCGTAAAGCGGTTTACAGAATACATCTCCATACCAAGTTTCAACTATGCATGCAGTACTAATACTTTTTGAATAAAGTTGCTGTGACATACGGACGGACAGACAGACAGACAGACTTGACGAAACTATAAGGGTTCCTTGTTTCTCTAACGGAACCCTAAAAAGTGTTGATACATAGAGCTTAATAAATACAGTCTAGATAGAATTTTTGCGAAAAAATATAATAGAGCAATAAAACCGGCCAAGTGCGAGTCAGATCCCATATCAGTGCTACCCCACGCTACTAAGGAACCCCTGTACAAAGTTTCATGGCTCTAGGTCCATCGGTTTAGGCTATGCGTTGCCTGCCCGTCAGCCACGCATTGTATTTGTACCTAGTATTGAGCAGATCTGGTGGCCATATGTGGTCTTCATCAGCAGTTCCGCATCACAATATTATGCTTACCATGTGCATTTGCACGAGTTATTATGAAAAACACAAAAATCACTATAGGTCTAATCGGTCTAATTTTCCAAATCGGTCCATCCGTTTAGGCGCTATCGAGGCACATACATAAAAAAAAAATAAAAAAAAAAAACAAACATCCGGACGAATTGTAAACCTCCTCCTTTGGGAAGTCGGTTAAAAAAACCGCAAAAAAACACGTTAATTGTATGGGAGCCCCCTTTATATTAAATTTATTTTGTTTTTAGTATTTGTTGTTATAGCGGGAACAGAAATACGTCATCTGTGAAAATATCAACTGTCTAGCTACCATGGTTCATGAGATACGGCCTGGTGACAGACAGACGGACGGACGGATATCTTGAGATTTTAAGGTACTTTCCCTCCAGGGCCCATTCGTTTGTTCCACCCTGTATATGTGTGATCTGTAACTGTATTTTTCATGAAATACCCAAAAAGTTTTGTTCAAATTATCATCTTATGTCAGAATAACTTTGTAGCTAGTTGAAAAATAACATTTGAATTGATTCAAAGCTTGCCGCGCTTTTAGGGCCTCTAGTACCTACTAAACGCCGCCGTAAGCAGCACTGTCTACAACCTACTCCTACTGGAAAACGTGAGACACCCATCTACAATTTCCGTACAATGAGGTTCACTCACTCATTATGTCAATGTCATGCAGACTGCAAAACATCATTTCAACGCACCAAAGAGTATTTAAGTAATTAAAACATCACTGGCAGCCAAACTTGAAGTGGCCAAAAGGAAAAAAATAATTTCTGTGCTCTGAGATTTGTATGAAAACAAAAGTAATTAAAAACTATTAATCACCCTCGCTCAGTGTCTCCTTCTACCCCTCATCGATTATGCGGACGTTTGCTGGGTCAGTGCTAACGAAGATCTACTGAATAAACTCGAACGACTTCAAAATCTCGGGATTCGGTTTATCTTCGGGTTGCGCAAATACGACCATGTATCACAGCATCGCAAAGAGCTGAAGTGGCTGCCGATCCGTCTTCGGCGGGATTCTCACATTCTATATGTTCTCTACAATATTTTACGGAATCCACGGTATCCATCCTACCTACGAGACCGTTTTCAATTTCTTTCTTCCAGCAGGCTTCGGAGAACCCAAGCAGTGTCCTTGCTCACAGTACCACCTCATAGCACCGCGTCCTATGAGCACGGATTTAGACTTCGTGCTATCCGCTTGTGGAACGCACTCCCCTGCACCATCAGGGATAGTCCTACTCTCAACATTTTCAAGAGTCGTGTGAAGAAGCATTACCTGTCTTTATAGAATTATAGGTAGTATGTATAGTATTTATTAGTTTATGTATATTATATAATATACTTCATATTTATTTATATAAGTATGCACTAATTTATGTAGTCTTTTGATTTGTAAGTAATTATTATATGTATTGTACACATGGGTCTACTCCTGCTCAGCAATCCGCCTGTCTCATCCCTATTTGGTTTGCTGGAAGAGATCTCTTATTAGAGATAAGCTCGCCTTTGTACACGTTTTCTATGTTTTTTACTGTCCTATGTAACTGTTTGTGTGCAATAAAGAAATTATGAAATTATGAATTATGAAATTAATTTTATAATTATTTTCTAAAAGTTCTACATAATAAATAGAGACGTCGTAATTCATCAATTAATATTTAAAGTCTTTGTAGAAGTCCGGGGACGACATTGCCATATCATTTAAATTTAGTTTCATTAAAAGAAGGCTTACCTACCAAAACAAAATGGCCTTGGTATAAACTTTTCAAGCGTGTTGTGAAGACGTATCTTGTACCGAGACCACTTTCAATTTGTAATATCTCTCGTATTTCAGTATTTGTGGTTGGTGCGGCAACAGATATACACATTCTGTGAAAATTTCAGCTTTCTAGCTATTACGGTTCGTGCAGGCGGACCCGGTGACAGACGGACGGACGGACGGACGGACGGACGGACGGACGGACGGACGGACGGACGGACGGACGGACAGCGAAGTCTCAGTAATAGGGTCCCGTTTGGCACCCTTCGGGTACGGAACCCTAAAAAGGAATCATTTACTACCAAAGACCGGTGATAATGCGGCCCGTGTTGCTATGCAGAGTTTATAGCTAACAATAAAAGGAAACTGCGAAAACTAAGTACTAAGTTACAAGTTACTCGGTAAAATAAAACTAAACTGTGGAAAATTCCTTAAATTCCTAGGAATTTTGTACAGAGTGTGGCTCTGTGGGGACATCAATCAGCTTGATGGCTCCTCTGTGCTGAAAGTATTATTGTTAGTCCCCCATTTCACGTTAAAAGGGGTACCTAAGTAAATAGTCATTTAGCCACTAACTACTGTTCTTCTCTACGATCTTTTACCGAGAAAATGTGGAATATTAAACCTTACTGGGTTTATCTGAGAAATTAGAAGGTGTTACAAAAATAAGTAGTTTGGGTTTCCAAAATTTACACTCATGTTTTGGATAATAGGCTTGTGTCCCAGGTAATCAAAAAATCTAGGAACAAGTCTGAAGTTGAAGCATTTTGTACAAAATGGCTTGGCAATCTCAGAATTTTATATTTCCATCAGTTGTATTTCATAAAGACAAGTTTATGTAAAAAACACAGCATTTGATGCAACACGCCACATGACGTCACGTAGTTCATTTCCGTATCCAATGGGTGCCAAACGGGACCCTAAGCCTCCGCTGTCCGTCCGTCTGTCCGTCTGTCACCAGGCTGTATCTCATGAACCGTGATAGCTAGACAGTTGAAATTCACATTCACAGAAGATGTATTTCTGTGGCCGCTTTATCAACAAATACAAAAAATAGATTATAATAAATATAAGGAGGCTCCTATACAACAAACATGATTTTTTTCCCGTTTTTATAGATAATGGTATGGAACCCTTCGTGCGCGAGTCCGACTCGCACTTGGCCGATTTTATTCATAGAAGTCAGGAACAAAAGTACCGTTTTGACAGTTCCTAAAAAGTATCTATTTTGACTAGCAGCACGCAATAATGACACCAATGATGGCGTTTTGCTGACTCTGGCGTCTCGCCTTACTGTCCCCGTCTATGTTGCGCGCGCGTCGCGACGAGATGCAATGCACCGGAACACCCGTGTATGGCGTCGCGTCGTCCCTTTGATGTCGTCCTAATAGAACGCGACTACACGATATCGCAAGGTCGTGCGAATTTCGCTCGTACGAATCCATAGGCATCGCCTCGCATCACGCAAATGCCAATTTAGGACACCTATTCGACATCAATATGTTTGATCGCGGATTTAATTCTCGCGAACTTGCGATAATCGTGTAGTCGCGTTCTATTAGGGTTAGGACGATGCCAGATGAATGTAGTTCGATATTTAGAACTACTTAGCGTCACCCCTCTCCTTCGCGTCGTCGTCGTAGCGGCAAAGCCCATATGACATCTTAGGACTAGCTTGCTTGACACATTTTCCACAATTGGATGTATTAATGCATAGTTGGTCCAAGCGACAAAATTAGTTTATCGAGTTTTATGCAGTTTTGGGGTCACTGGGTCATAATTTAATTATAAAAAAAATATCAAAGCATTTTTCCTCTTCTAAGAAAAATGTATGAGAGTCTAAGTCCATAAGCGCCTTCTATAACTTGTCAAAACAAGGTTTATACGACGACGTAGTATTACGCACAAGTGATTTAGGCGGCAATTGTTAGTCGCTTGAACTGTTTATGCTTAACTAATAGTATGAGTTTTTATTGAAATGCAACCAATTCTTCGCATATATTTAATGTTCCAAGCGACAGAAGTGTCGTTTGTACCAGTTATGCATTTCAAAATAATCAAATTGACCAGGAGTCCAAGTACAATTTCTGCTATATCTTCTAAATAAATACTTCTTTGAAGTTTTTTTCTATGACAATAAATAGGTAAAAGTACAAGCTACCTTATTATGTCTAGTTTTTGCGAAAATATCCTCTTATCATCTATCTACCAACAAAAACGCGTTTCTTTTTATTCCCAAAAAAGTGAAAATGGCGCCTGGATCAACTATGCATAAATACATCAAATTTTAGGTCCTTTTAAGTAAGTAAATATAAGCACTATTTAGTCATAGAACTAGCCCAATCTATTACGAACCAATAAACCAATACGTTACCATTTAATCCTTAATCGCTTTAGACACGTTTAGGATTGGAGGAGTATTAGGTACGTTTGTGCTCGCCCCAAGCTTCAGGTGCCGAGATCCGCTTACAAGCTTAGTACCATCTTCGGTCTGGATGCAGCAAGTAATCTTTGCTTAGAAGGACGTGATTTTTGGAGATATCTTCTTAAGAAACTGTGCTTAGTCTACTAAGTCCGTCCGTCCGAAAGAGTTTCACATGTACTTCAAGTTTTTCTTCATTCGATCACTCGCAGAATCCTTGCACAATTCAAGATGATCATCATAAAATTAACGCAATGCAGCATGTCTGAGGCAGACCCGAATATTTTCTCTATCGTTCAGCTGTAAACAGCTACAAAAGTCTCAACGCGCCGATCTAAGAAAATTGAGTCGAGGTGCCAATAGTCGGAAGTCCCTCATTTCCTTGCATTTGTTGTCACCCTCGCAGTAAGCATTAAATTTTCTTGAACGTCCCATCGCGCTCACGTTTCCGGGTCTGATGTCCGGTCCGTTCATACTCGTTCGGGACAAAAGTAAATGAAGATTGTCCTCTCTTTATCGCATCGGCCGGCTACTTCGACGATCAAAGTTTCGCCTAATTGAAACCGTCCCGTAATAATGGCGGGCGGCGAATTATTAACTTTTGTAATTGAATCTCTAAGATAGAGTGTTTTTTCAACGGAGGAAATTTTAATTTTTATACTTCCGCGGAGTGATGTCGGCTCAAAGCGAAGGAATATCGCAAGTTGGGAGGGAACTAGCCACTTGGGTCAGAGTGGTATTGCTGAAGTTGTAAGTTGTTTGTCGAAGAGCAAGTAATAAGATTCGATCGGGTCCGGGAAGGCGCAATATCCATAAGGTCAAGCTTCAAGTGGTATGTGCTCAGGTTCTCATTCTCGGATCAATGCGGAGCGCGAAAGTGTTATTTGCGTTCCAAAAATGGGTCAAGTCAAGTTCCTTCGGAGAGCGCGCCGCAGGTTGCTCCGTCCCATGATGTCAATAATCGGGTGAGTGCCCCAAACTAGGCTCACGGGATACTGATAAGGTTGAAAACGCTTTATAACAGCCTTAAATAAAGTTAATAGCACTCGGGAAGTTTTTCGCTATGCCCTTTAGAGCCATTACGAAGGAGTAACGATACGATTTATTTGGCGTTTATAGACTTAGACCCAGGGTACGGATTTCGGCCTGTAATGTATTTAAGTGTCATCTAGAAACGTTCGAGCTCCGTCGGATTTATTGAATTCTTCGCGGAAACCTTTTCCGTTAATACTTTCTTTTTCTCCGGCCCCTTGTTTTATAAGGCGGGCCTATTAGCTGATGCAAATCGTAGGGATGTTCAAGATTCGCTCTCCCCCTTTTTGCGTTGGCTCCGTCAATAAAACCTTTTTGTTAGAAGTGAAAAAAGGTGTGACTTTTCGGTTATCTTCGAGTCTGATTGTTTTTATGGACTCCGAAATGGGTGTATCTCGATAGTTCTTGAGCAAGATGGGTTTGGAAGATTGAACTTCTATACATGCGTCTGCGTACGTATAGGTAGATACGTTATCTGGAGTACATTTTATTAGGTCGGGTAAAAAGTTTCTTCGTATGAAGACCGAACCGGGTCGAACAAAAAGGTGCATATTTGATTCAAAAATTTCCGGATTCAAAACGCAATCCAACTTTGTGGTAGTTTCACTGACACTGTATTAGGTTCATAACCCCTTCGTCGACACATCTTATCTATCTATTGTTCTCCATTGTTTGGTTGTTTGACTGGTGTGCTTCTGAGGGTGAACGAGATAAACATCATGATTCTTTTTCGCGGCCATCGTAGCTTGACTTCCTTTTTGTTCTACAACTTTAAAATGATTTTTTAAAGTTGTGGAAAAAAAAAGGTATTGAATTTCTCCATTAGATTCACTCATTTTGACATAAAGAAAAACAAATGAAAAATTGTCGGAAAAGAGATTTTATTATATTTATTTCTTTTTTAGGGTTCTGTACCCGAAGGGTGCCAAACGGGACCCTATTAATGAGACTTCGCTGTCCGTCTGTCTGTCTGTCACCAGGCTGTATCTCAGGAAACGTGGTAGCTAGATAGTTGAAATTTTCACAGATGATTTATTTCTGTTGCCGATATAACAAAAAATACTAAAAAACAAAATAAATATAATATTAAGGGGGGCTCCCATACAACAAACGTGATTTTTTTGCCCATTTTTGCTCGATATTGATAATGGTAGCAGGTAGACGCTTAAAATGTTCACAATATATTGAGTATATTATTTACTTAAAAATATAATAATTAAATTAATATTTAAGGGAGGCTCCCAAACAACTTTTTTTTTTTGCGGTTTTTTATAGATAATGGTACGGAACCCTTCGTGCGCAGAGTCCGACTCGCACTTGGCCGGTTATTGAAATATAACCTTTTTAATGACATCAAAACCAGCCAGATACAATTAATACATCCAAAGGTATTTAGTTACAAATATACACATACAAAATACGAAAAGACTTTTTACCCGACCTATATACATAAATGCTAAGCAGACACAAACAAAAGCAACTACTCTAACGTTAGCAGATAATCCATAGGCCGGTAAAATATGTGGATAAAAATAAAAACAGGAACGCAACGTATTCTGAATTCAATTATGAATACCAAAAAAATCTGTGCGGTAACCATTTATCAACCATTCGGGTATTAGCCTTAATTTTTCGACCCTTCAGGTCAGATACATACCGCGCGCGAGTAGAATGCAGAGCTGAATAAACAAAATCCGACCGTGCAGGGCACACCTACAAGAGCAAAGTAATCTGAAAATCTCTGCATTCAACATTCTCGCGGGCTAATATTCGGTGAGGCAATCTATTGATGTTATTAATTGCTTAGCATTTGTTTCCACCATACGGATCACAGCCCTTCACCATTGACACCATGATAAATACTGCTTCATATATCTCCAATAGATAACATGTTACTGGAGAATCTTCCCCAATTTATGTAACGGTCGATTAGGTTTAAATTCGATAGGTCTTTTTAGGATTTATAAGGTTTCTTGACACTATCGTTGTTTTTATTATGAAATTGTACTTTTGACTTTACAATTTTGTGACTCCTTCTCTCATAATATAAAGTCAAAGTCAAAGTCAAAAGTCAAAGGTGTTTATTTGTAAAACATAGGTTGTAGTATAATGATCTTAAATATTTGTAATATCGTATCTCTATGCTTGGCCCAGTGGCATACAAATATTCAATTGTGTAGTAAACTACAGTGTCGTGTCATCTAGATATTCTCTTATGGAGTAGTACATTTTATTCAATAGTAACTTGCGGATTTCTGTCTTAAATTGTATTATATTGTCTAACCTACGTATGCTATCAGGCATAATATATCGTTACGTTGACTACATTCAATAGAGATTCTCCAACTCAATATCTCTGCGGCTACTCATACGTATGTTGTATACATATAATCTGGCCGCGTGGCTGCCAGACCATCGCGCCGGCTCTCACGTCCCGCTTTTATTGTGGGAACCATATTTAATTACCGAGAGCCCTCGAAACAATAAATAAACAGTGAACAAGTGAGCGTCGAACTGGTAAAGTTTTTTTTTTAAAACATACTGTAGGTGCAGAATTTTTGTGCGTACAAAATTGAATATTTTGGTGCGAATGAAATTCCAATTTTTGATGGCATGAAAAGCGGAGTATGGGCTTTATCAAACCACCGACGCGACACAATTATACTGCGACAAAAAAGCTTTGCGGCGATATTTGATATTTTCTAAAACCTATGAATGACTGCTTTTGTTTTCTTATCACTTACAGTACAATCAATGCAAGAGTGTTCGACTTCATTGAATCGATTTAGAGGATAATATTTTTCCTGCATCTCTTACTGGGAAAATAGCTAAAGTGTTTTACCGTTTTATTTTCAAGAAACCAATACCAACAGGCATGTAATTGCATTACGGAGGGAGTGAATTCATCGTGGATTGTTTCTAATACCGCTGGGAGCTTTTTCTTTCGTTTCGTTTAGACTTCGTGAATGGATATAAACTATGTACATATTATTTAGTAGGCAAATATTTCAACTTAGGTATACGTACAATGTTTCCAGAGACGTTTTAAATACTCGAACATTGATAAAATCTTATGTCGCATTAGGAAAAGTGGGTTTGGCCTAAGAAGGTTAACGAGCTAAAACGTCTCTTTTACTAAAAATTTACAGGATTGGTCCATCAAAAAGCTTGTCTAGCTGTCTGACAAAAGTTTATTCGAATTTACTCGTACGTGACGTGCATATCGCACCCGGAAACGGCTAAAGCTTTTGGGGATTTTGTCTATTATTATAACTCTACGTGCTTTATAGTCATTTTGACAATATTAAATATTATGACCGAAATCAATCGAAATCAAATCAATTCACACATTTGTTCAATTCTCTTCTTACTTAATCAGACGTCGATTGGACTACGAGTCTCACGATAACATACTAACTATAGCTAGAACACGGTGAATCGTAGACTGGATATTGCGAAGTTCGCTAAAGCTTTTGTATCGATGGAAGTTTGTGGAAGGATAAATGAATATGAGTGGGCAAAGATCATAATGGATAGCCAACAAAAGTATTTTTTTGCACAACGATTTCATAGTGATTCATTACATTTCCTCAGCATATTTTTTTCCCTGTAATTTTGTAATTCTAAGATTGAATAACAAAATAAAAGGCAAATTAAAATTCCAAAAATCACGAACGAAAAACATAAAAATATATGTCGCAACCACTTTCAGCGTTCATTAACAGGTGTGCAAACTTATCTGTGAAATGTCAGAATTCAGAACTACGACCGCCATCTTTGAAGCGCCATTCAGTGCACGGACGCAAAATTCCAAATATGGATACTAGAAAGCCGCCAGCGACACCCGTGGGTTCACAGTTAGGTTGGCAGGTCTGTAATAAAGTCGCAAACAACATGGCGTCGACACTTTTTTCATAAAGTTGCAAGTCGTCTGTGGTTGTTACGTACGATGAGGCTTTTTGTCAGCGATTTGCGGTCGAACCGATTATGACGTGATGATATGCTGAATTTTCTTCCTCAGCCGTTTTACACGATTATGTTGGAAAATTAGTTTGTATGTAAGAAGGGTTTTAAAAAAAATTTTAGCCCTCATTTTAAGTATGTACATGTACGACTTACGACTTGGCGATGTGGATTTTTTTCAAATCAGTGATGTTGGATTTGCTCAATATTTATTTTTATATTTTTTGTTCTGTAAATATGTATTTATTTATTGGATAATCGCAATATTGTTTAAAACAACAAAGCGTCACGCTTTTTCCGGGTTGGCAGAAGCACAAATGTGCCCACTAAATGTTAAAAATATTCTATATTCTAATTGTTAGGGTTCCGTACCCGAAGGGTGCCAAACGGGACCCTATTACTGAGACTTCGCTGTCCGTCTATCTGTCTGTCACCAGGCTGTATCTCATGAAACGTGGTAGTTAGATAGTTGAAATTTTCACAGATGATTTATTTCTGTTGCCGATATAACAACAAATACTAAAAAACAAAATAAATATAATATTAAGGGGGGCTCCCATACAACTAATTTATTTCTTCCAGCAGGCCTCGGAGAACTCAAGCAGTGTCCTTGCTCATAGTACCACCTCATAGCACCGCGTCCTATGAGCACGGATTTAGACTTCGTGCTATCCGCTTGTGGAACGCACTCCCCTGCACCATCAGAGATAGTCCTACTCTCAATATTTTTAAGAGTCGTGTGAAGAAGCATTACCTGTCTTTATAGAATTATAGTTAGTATGTATAGTATTTATTAGTTTATGTATATTATATAATATACTTCATATTTATTTATATAAGTATGCACTAGTTTATGTAGTCTATTGATTTGTAAGTAATTATTATATGTATTGTACACATGGGTCTACTCCTGCTCAGCAATCCACCTGTCTCATCCCTATTTGGTTTGCTGGAAGAGATCTCTTATTAGAGATAAGCTCGCCTTTGTACACGTTTTCTATGTTTTTTACTGTCCTATGTAACTGTTTGTGTGCAATAAAGAAATTATGAATTATGAATTATGAACTAACGTGATTTTTTTGCGGTTTTTTATAGATAATGGTACGGAACCCTTCGTGCGCGAGTCCGACTCGCACTTGGCCGGTTTTATTTTGTCGTTCTGTCAATGGGCTTTTTGTTTTAGGTACTTTCTAAAAATAATTTATGCAACAAAATACCATAAAACAATCAGAGCGAGATTCAGAGTTATCGATTTTCAGTTTTTATATCTTCGTGAGCGCTAAAAAGTTAGCTCGTTACTTCTCGACGTTTATACAGGAGGTCACAAAAAGGAATAGTCATATTTAAATTTAAGCACATTATTTAAAAAAAACACTCTCTATGAAACAGATTTGCTCTGAACAACTTAATTTTTCACTTACTTACACTAATCACCCGGCCCAAAATGTATAATAAATATATGTAAGAAAAAAAAATGATCAAATCCCTTTGAAAGTCAAAAATTATTCAGAATTGATGTCCCTAACAATCTCCATAATCATGAAAATAACTTTGTGTTACACCCTGTGTTTCGAAGGACTTTCAAGGACACGATAAAATCTATACTACAGTGCTCAAACCGAAGCACATTCACTGTCAATATAACTTAGCTGCCCGAGCTTAACAATCACTTGCTGGTCGCCGTAGTAAAAGCTTATTTTATTGCTACGGCGTTAAATCATAAAATTTTAAACACTGATGGTTCAGAATTCGTGTTTTTGCCGTCAGACACAGCTTTTAGTATGATTGAATAGCTTTTTGTAGTTTTAATATATTTCAAACTTTCCTATATTTTCTGTTAGGAGGCTGACATTGTGAGCAAATATGTACCTCGCTTCCCCTTTTTAATACATCCAGTAATTTAATTTATTACTTCTTTCCTAATTTATTGAACATATTAGGAATATACGAGCTGGTTTTCGTTTAAAGCTTTGTAATCTTTAAGTAATTTTTAATTAGTTATATCAACTTCCATTTCCTCTTTCTTCCTAGAAATATCTAAGAAATCCACAGGACGCCTGTAAATTGGCTCTCTCAACCACGAATTACAAGAATGGAGCTTCAACGGATCCAATGATTCAAATTCAATTGACTCATTGAAAATAGAAGGTAGCTATAAACTATTCACCACTCCGACATTTACTCAATTTGCGACGGTTCGCGCGAACCCGCTTCTTCGCTGTCGCGTGTCGTGGCGTCACTCAGCGAGCGTAGACAAGCTGCGCTACGCGGCCTTGCTCGTAGACGCTACGAGAGCGTTACGATTGCGTTACGAATATTGAGACTGACGTTCAACTTCAAGATATTCTATTTTATAGGGTTTTCTGTATGTAGGTAGCATAATTTTGTAGTTATTTACAGTAACTATTTGAATTTGGAGTTAAATACTTTATAGGATTTCCTTTTTTTAATAATTACGAAGTAACTTACCAGAGAGGAAAAAGTAAATAAAGCATGTTTTACTTGAGTAAAAAGCTGGAAAGTAGCATCATGCATATGCATAGGCAATGTAAATGAAACCATAAAGCTTTGTTCATAATACTGGGATTTCTAGTGGTTATTTATAGCCAAGCGGGCACTATTTCACTCGGCAATGTTATTGATTTTGATTGGTTTCCGTAAAATAAATATTAGCTTTGCGCACATCGCGGCCACCCCTCCCCCCGCACCCGTATCCACTGTAATTGTGCCCCCCTCACCCGATATCACAAATAGACTGGGATTCTGTGAGAGCAAACATGAATAGAAATCCTTATGATTGGGTGCTGAGAGAAGTCCATGTGATATAAAGTATTTGTACTGAAACATCCTGCATTCGGTGTTTGATTGATTAACTAATTATAATAAGCTGTCTGCGGCTCAGCGGTATTCGCGTACATTCGTACTGGATGGATGATCGTTTCTATGTAGCATTTTTTCGGGTGCATAATTATGTAGATCCCGGCTCGGTGATAACTAGGTACTTCGGTGTCCAACGTCCTTATTAGGATACATTCTTTTTTTCTGTTTTTTCATAGGTTTTGAACTTTATAACCAATTCAGAAGGCTGAAAACCACGGGCAGTCATTTTTTGCTCGGACTTTTGAGTATGTAGTAGAGCTCGTCTAAGCTGAAATGACGCGCCCCACTCCTTGTTTTTGTGTTACAAATAAATACAAAACCAAGGAGTGGGGCGCGTCATTTCAGCTTAGACGAGCTCTAGTCATAAAATTGTGGCAGAGTCTCTAATACGGCAGCTTAATAACTTCTGAGTAATCCACACTGAGCCAACGTGGTGGAGTATGGCTCAATGCTACTCAAAACCAGGTAAAGGGCGTGCCCATGGGGATATTAATCGGTCACATTTAATTCAACTAATAACCCTGAAGTCGTCACTTAAGTATTTTTTTGGCGAGAATCTCATAGGATTGTCATTTGTTTCTAATGCTAGCATATGCTTAAATTTGAAAGTTCGTGCAACTCAGGGTAAAACAAATAGTTGATACTGCAGTAATCTGTTAAAAGTTGCCAGTTACCACGGTTGCATCACGAAAATGCAAAACAAGTAGAGTACCCATCTATGATGCTACATTGTACCAAAAATATGTAAGTCCATACGTCAAACATTTTTGAGAGATCCTCAAATATTACTCATCCCTCACATGAAAAGAAAAAACCTTCCCTATAAAAAGGCAATGAGTGAAAAGAGTAATTTTCTCCACCATAAAAACAGTTACGCAGTTATTTATGATGATACCGCAATCTATACTAGGGACTACGCTCCGGGCGGGCATTAACGATTATCCGGGTTACCCTACAAAGAAATATTACTTTGACAAATAAAAACCTTTTATATTTCCTTTCGTGTTCATTCGACGTGATCGTACTACTGGGCGCGCGGAGAGGTATAATATTTTGAATCAATATAGCTCATTTGTAAATTCTTTGAATACTTTTATAGAAGGAAGCTGCTTCTGGACCCACACTACAATACACTATCTTGTCTGAACTAGAATCGTTAGGATAGGATGTTAGGCCCGCGGTTAGCTCTAAAGTCTATCTTAAGTGAGTGATAATTGACAGATTTCATATAACACCGTCCCGAGCAACTCTCATGCATAGCAGCGGTTTCTTATTACCGGCCTAAGTGTTCCTATATGCAAGCTCAGATAAAAGACTGTATAGTATAGTTTGTCTATAAAGTCTTGGCATTATATGATGGCAACATTTGCAGACTACAGCGTGTTTTCTGACAGATATATTTGGCTTGTCAATCAAAATACGCAGTGGTGCGCCCTAATATGTCACATATGTTGCCATTATTTAATGTCACGACTTTATAGACAAACTGTTGGGACATGGATTTTTCCAATTGAGTCATGAACTCCAGTAAAAATATAATTTGAGTGTACTCACAGTAACTTATAGAGATTTTGAGAATCAAGATGCTACTAGAACCACATGAAAGGTGACTGACTGCACCCAAGCTTGTCTCCGTTTACCTGTAGTATTTGGCTTATTATTGCCGTAATTGGCGACGGCACTTCGCTTTCATCTTTGTTATTATGATCGTAGAAGTTTCTTAAAAGTTTTTTGTTGGGTGTATTTATGTCGGCTGTTTGAAGAAGTTGGGCCGTCAGTAAATGTAATAAGCCTCCTTTCATTCGATAAGTCGAGATTTTATAAATGAGTATTGGATGTGGGCCTTAACACAAAAGTATTTTTGGATTAGCACCAGGATTAGGTAAATAAAAGTATATTTAAATTAAAAGGTTCATGTACAGAAAGGCACTAAAATATAATAACGAACAGAAATTTATGTTCTACGTAAACTAAAATGTTATGATCGCAAATGAAAACATAGTTTTTATTTTCTGTGATTTCAAATAATGTTGTTGTTAAAGTTTTAAGTATACAACCTAACATAGCATCACGCCTTTTCCCATACGGGGTGGCAGAGGCACAATTATAATACTGTATTTAAGTAAGAGACTTAAGAGACGGGGGAGGTTTCTTGCCCTTCTTTGCTCCATCCCTAAGCCCACAACTTCCGAACGGGCGGTAGTATACAAAAATATTAATATTATATTGACGTTATGTATGATTTTATGATCAATAAATTTTTTGAATTGAATTTAATTGAATAAGACTTAGGTACTGTTTTGTAAGAATCTTTATTGTATTTGTGTGTATTCTTACAGTGAATAAATGGATTATCTATCTATCTATCTAATATAAATACTCGTATCTATTGAATAAGTGATCAAGTTTAGGAGCTTTTCATTGCTTACTCAAACATACCCAGTCAAACATTAGTGTGGTGTCTTTTTATTCTCGCCGAGTGCCAGAGCGGGGATTGCGGAGGTGTCAGCTTTTGTGGCTCGCCACGAACGCCCCACAACACACACACACACGACATTTACATGCAGATTGCTTACATTCGCTTAAAACATTTTGGCCGCCTCTCCCGTAACAATTGCGTGCAATTTTCTTTTTCGGGTTCCGTACTGAAAGGGCCTATTACAATAAGAGGTGTATTGTCTGTAAAAATGTTTTAGATATAAAAATAAAGTGAAATTTAAATTGTCACGCCTTTTCCCATACAAGATGGCAGAAATACAGATTTGGGGAACTACACTAAACGTATGAAAAATATAGAAGCTTTCAAGGCTCATAAAATAATTTGCCAATTGCCCATTATGGACAGCGGATTAACATTTGTCAACACGCTAATAATGTTTCGGTAATTGGGTATGAGATTTATATGGGGCTGCCAGCATAAAATAATATTCATTTTTCTCATTTACAAACGAGGGTATAACTGTGCATGTATAAGGTGTGATGCTATTCTTCGGTTTACTGAATACACCTGAAAACCAGACATAAACTTACCTACCTATTTAATAGTTACAAAGAGCATTCTGCAGACAAATGACTTAACAAACTTACAGAAATATTACTTACCCACTAGCTCGCCCGTCTTAAGCCCGCGATTTTTAACCTACCCATATCGAGATAAAGTTCAAAACCTATGAAAAAACATAACTATGGAAAGTGGTATGGATGAACCACTGGACCTTTGAGTGACCTGGTTTTTAACGAAATAATAAGATTTTTTTTATGAGCTCGTGCGAAACTTTAATAGGCAAAAACACAACCTTAGCCATTGAATTTCTTACTAATTATTTATGGCAAATAATGTACTAATGATACAAAATTATGTGGTATTTCATTAGTCGGGACTGTTTTTTTCTGAGCATTTTCCTGTAAAGGTTACGATTGTTTGTATTGTACCGTTTAAGTTAGGTCACAAATAATAAAAATAACTTCGGCAAATCAGCCTTATGATGTGTTCTTCTCCGTTACAAATGGTAAGGCATTATTCATCGCATAGAACCAAATCGTTCAAAACATCGTTAGAATTGTCACCCTACTTCTACGCAAAATCTAACAGCTATTTATCGTACAGAGCTATTGACTTTTAGATTTTCCCACCTGTTTCCTGTTATTTGCCGCCGTGTTGCATTCGATGATTTTGATCCTTTTCCTTTTTTGCCGCTTTTGAAAACCAGGTCCGTCGAGCTGTATCACATACTGCATACTGCCAAGCAAAAAATATGCGTTTGTACATACAAAATGGCAAAAGGATGAAGGCCAATTAGCAGGTTTTAGATATTACGCTGGAAAAAGTTTTTCAGTGTTCTGAACGTCGATTTTTAATAGTAGACTGAACATGTTTTCAAAGTCACATTTTAATTTTTATCCCCTGAGTGACGGCCTTACCCTGACGATAAGGACGACAATTTTGACGACCTCTGTGGGACCGCGGTTGCGCATATGCCTACCATGCGAGAGGTCCCGAGTACGAATCCCGGCTGGCGACAAAAAAAAACCCAGGTCTTGGATGTTTACATGTTTGTGATGTGACTGTTTCTCTTTCCGACGGCACAGGGTATCCTATTGTGGGGCCAGAAGCAATGTATGTGTCTGTATGTAAATATTTATGTTTATATTTAAGGACACATGCGGGCCAAACTTACAATGTCGGTGAACATTATCAAGGTTTTTTTTTTGTCCGACATCTACACACCCCGCACTCCCTCACTAATTTTATCCAAGAAAATAATACGACCGTTTGAAAACAACTCTTACTTACTATTGGTAAAATAAAGTTCGCTATGGTCGTGTATCTGAACGGAATCTGATAAAAAAAACACAAAAAGGTTGGAGTAAGGCTGTTGGTCTATTAAGTATCTGGCCTGACCATACTGCTACCGCTGTTTATGCAGTGGCGACATAACACTAACTACTAAATTAAAATTGCTGTGCCGTACACTAAGTTATTGAATTACGGAGCTCCTTGTTCTTTCTCTACGATACCAGCAATTGGATTCTACATTCCTGAATAGGCACTCGGCAACGTAATGCAGTCTCGTCCGCTTCATTTGCAGCGTCTCGCCTAGAAGCTACTTTACTTCACACGACACGATACCACACTTACGATTTCCGTCGTGGGGGTACAAACCTATTTTGCACCTCACAACGACGAAAGAGTAGTTTTTGAATTGAGAGAGGTCGAAAAAGGAATTTGATGAATGAGTTTTGTTTTTATAGCAAAATTGAGTGTACCTATATCTTGTATGTACATCTCTTTACATACATAATGATTTTATACTTGATTTTAAGAAAACTATGAAGAATAAAACCCTAAGAGATTCTCAAATATAATATTAATACAATCTTGTGGACACGTGTAATGAAATGTCTTTCACTGTAACGTAAACTTATATCACACAGTGTAAAAGCATTCTTGTTCGACGCTTCCAACCGCCTCTGTTGTGAAGAGAATCCAAATTACTTGAAAAATACTCTCAACAGCGCTGCATTCCCTCCTGCTGAATTCAGAATGCAGCTTGGTAATCCGTTAATGAAATTTGCATGTAACAGACCATCGAATCAACGTTGTTGAAGAGAAAGCGGACCAGAAACATAAAGTTTAAGTATACTTTAACTTACCTAAGTAAGATCTACGTTAGTGAGAATGTGGGATTTTTTTGTGTTATTGATTTGTATCTGTACGTAGCATTAAGAATGGTAAGTAATCAAAACAAATAATGTAAGTAAACCTAACCTCACCTTTACTTTTAACTCCCTTACTTTGGAATGTTTGACAATTACTGGGGGTTTATTAAGTTCAATCATACGACGTCGCCGGATAAACTCATTTACTCCAAATCTCGTTTAGAACCTCCACAATGTATGTATCTAGATGAAATAAGGAGGAACCATATATATTTTTACACCAGTTGAATTTTCCCTGAACATACAAAAAGGAAACTACGCTTTTTCTCACATACAGTTTCGTAACGTATTCTCCAACGTTTTTAAATACTTTGAAAACCTAGTCTGTTTTTTAAATTTTAAAGTGCATTTCGCGCTCTTATAAGCCTGCCTTGGAGATTATAGAACAGTATTAAGTCTAGAGTCTATGTTAAGACAGGCAAGGAAAGTCGAACAGTTTACTATTAAGCTTGTGATGAACACAATATGTACACATCCAAAGATGTTGAAAGTCAACACACCTTCGTGAGTCAGGTCAGACAAACATTTCTCGTTACAAAAGTTGTTGACATATTAAATCAGGCGTTGTTACGAGAAATTGCTTTTAGTTGAATTAATTGTACTTAGATTTCAGGCAGTCTTGAAATAGAATTATGAGAGAGCTAAGCAAACATTCATTAGACAGACAATTCTTTGATAATTAATTCAACTGTTCTATTTCATGAAGGCTTACTACTACGAAGGCAAGTCAATATTATTATTTGAAGTAGTAGACCTAAGGTTACTATAGATAGACTGTACCGTACAGGCAGGCAGGATAAACAAACACCAATTCAGATATCTTATTCCTCTAAAATATGTACTATACTAAACCATTCCACGAAGCTACATTTCTACAGAATCAGATACCTAGTGAAATTATCTACAAAATCACGGAAATGACAAACTGTTTGCCAGTGTTTCCCTGGTAAACCTATTCCTTGCTCTCTACTAGTGCAAACAAAACAGAACCAACGTCTGTTACGTCTGTACTCGTAAATAAACACCAATTTGCTGTGCGCGTTGTACGTCTCGTTTTACCTCTACCGATGGCACTTACACGACGAACCTGACGTTACACAAACGAACTCTTTTTCCACGGTCACTCGTAGTTTTTTCGACTCCCGTAATACGAGCGAACGGGTGGCCTTAGGGGGGTAAGGGGAGCTACTAGTGAGTCTCCGGGGGAAGGGGCGAGGGGAAACCCTCTCCGTGTAATCTCAAGTTAGCGAGCAATTTGGTGTTTGCTTTCAACAGAGGCGCAGCAGAAGCTTTGACTGCTAGATTGTCTCAGGAAAGAAAAACAGCTTTTCGCAAGAGGTGTCCTTTAAATATTTGCCCTCTTTCAGAGATATTAGTACTAAGATCACGAGTTTTGCCTCCGAAGCGTTGCACGTAATCTGGTTATAGAATGGATTTATATAGCCATTTTTATCCGAATTTCCTTGAGCCATTTTTATTTTTCTTTAGGTTGGGAGTAATAAGATCATGCTGTAATCACCTAAACAGGCTCTCCGTGAAGATATATAGCTATTTTTATTTAATCATTACATAAATATTGCTTGATTTAGGGTTCCGTACCCGAAGGGTGCCAAATGGACCCTATTACTAAGCCTCAGCTGTCCGTCCGTCTGTCCGTCTGTCCATCTGTCCGTCCGTCTGTCACCAGGCTGTTTCTCATGAACTGTGATAGGTAGTTAGTTGAAATTTTCATAGATGATTTATTTCTGTTGCCGCTATAATATTCAATACTAATAATCACCAAATTAAAAATTAAAAAAAAAATGACTTGAAGATCTCTCTCGGATGGAAACGTCGTCTATATACACGAAAACTAGCCTCCAAAATCTGTCTCCTGACAGCGAAGTCCACACGTATTATAATAAACGAATATATGATACTAACAGACAGAATTTATATCGTAACAATGACTATTAAACACTACAAAGTCATGGATGTATAATGTCATCCACGAAACAAATTAAACTTCACAGTTTGATTCCTGTAGAAACCTAAATACTGGATCGATTCCTGATTTAAAAAAAATGGGACTGAACTATTGGGCTTCCCTTTAAAAAAAAGATTGTTTGAAATCGGTTCATACATAATACCAGTTTCGAGGTAAACAACATAAAAAATCAACATACAACCGAATAGATAATAAAAAACAGATTATAATGAATATTGAAGGGGGCTCCCATACAAAAAAAACGTGTCTTTTTGCTCGTTTTTGCTCGATAATGACACCGAAACAGATTTGATTAGAGTAACTTTATTTTTACTTCCCCGTAAATTTTGGCCTGAGTAGGTCAGCTGATTTGTATGGAGAAGTAAAAATATGATGTTAATATATTGCATATCCATCCCGGCGATATTATAATGCACCCAGCCAAAAAAGAAGTCGAAAACATCGGCATTATTATCTGCACTCCCACAATACTTCGCTCACGAATTTACTTACAAGCCATCATATCCCACTCCGACAATAAACAATATCTCTTACTTCCGGCCACCCCCTGGCGGAACCCCGGATATTCACATTTTACTCAGCTTCGAGTGAATATTTTGAGCCAATGTTCTTTTACTGTCGTAATTTTGGGTTTGGTCCAAAACTTACGTATCCGTGAAATACTCCGTAATATTCATGTTACAAAAGTATTTAAAGTTTTGAGACCGATATAAAGTGGTCCGTTTTCATAGTCGCTGCGCTCAGTGCATAGCGAATGAGAGACACCTATGTTATGTATAATGCGTACAGTATGTGTAGTGCAGCGCGAGGAATTTTTCAATATCCAGTTTATTGTTTCGTATGGCTCTTGTATTTAACTGTATTGTGTGTCTGTTGAAAGGCAGGGACAGCGCGGTATGCAGTATGCATGAGATAGTTTGCATCACTTATTTGCGTGGACTTCAGCACGGTTTGTTAATAAATAAAATTTATAACTCAACGAATTACTTGGATTTCCTCCCTTCTTTTCAATGGTACGGTTGCGTAGTCCGGTTAACCGGACCATGGAAAATCCTTTGTCGTATGAAAAAAAATAGCTGTAATCCTAGCCTCATAACAAAGAAGTGACCAACATCAAAGATTGCACTCAAGAACTCTACGCCCGGGAATCTACCCCAGACCTCTAGCTGCTTATACAGCCATGACGACTATATCTATAGTAAAAAAAGTCGTCTAAGAACACGTTCCTACTATGATGACACGAATATTTTATCGTTGGACGTCGAAAAAGTACGGACGGTAATTAATCGTATCGTCCTGACGAAAACACCTCCATTTAGCCACGATGAAATAAACGGTCGACTGTCTGTCGTACCGTCATAATGGGAACGCGCAATAATGGGAAATGCTAACCATCACGTTACATTGCCGTCTGCACCTCAAGTGTTAGTTCGTGACGTACGTTGTCACGTTTACGTCTGCAACAAAAATGTGTTGACAAATTGAGTTTTCACAACTATCCGCTGAGAGCGCTGCACCATGCATGGCATGCATGATCCTCATACATTTTTGCTGTAAACGAAAACGTGACAATACGGCTAGCGTCAAAGACTTGCACTGTAGATAATATTATCCTGGGGGTTAAGCACTCCATGACGCATAAACCCTATAGAATCAAATATGACGAATAAAATATATATTAACCTCAATTCACGGGCAAAATTAGGAGGAATATCCAATTAACGGTTGGTATATAATACCCAGTCAATCGGGGTAACTTTGATTCCTTTGGCTAACTTTGATAGTAGGGTCAAAAAGAATGTTATTTTATTTTCCGTGAAACGCTTTAAGTGTTTTTATATTAGTATTTTGGAGAAAGAATTCGTAACTAGATTCGTAAACAGAAAGATTAAAAAAAAAATAACTGCCAAAACAAAGTTCCAGTCATACGTCTTCTCAAAAGTTTCGTTACGAATTCGTGTTTTTGCAGAGTGTTTATCTTTTTTGATTTCTCGACAACTGTGAAGCTGAGAAGGTATGTAAAAGGTTTAATATAGCGTTAATACGTCTAGGTTTTGGATTTACAAATCAGATTTATTGTTTTACAACCAGTTTTCTCAATATTTTCCCTCAATTAAGAAAATAGGTTATATTTAAAAAATCTGGGTAACTTTGACACTATCAATGTTACCCCTAGTTTATCTGATTCATTGCTTTTTCTTGAGGATAACTTTGACACAGGACCGCAGACATAAATAATGTGATATTTGCTGTCATGTTGCCATTTTAGCGACATTTTAGCTACATCTAGGTGATTTTCAGACTTCTAACGACTTCTTCTTCTTCTTCTTCGTCTTCTTCTTTCTTTTTCTTCAACATAGATGTTCTATATTTTTAGCGACATATTTGAGTAGAATATTTTCTACAAATCCAGTGAAATTTACTTGTAAATTTACGTATGAATAAAGTATTTATTCGCTTGCATCTTTTGTAGGTACGAGCCACTATGCCAAGAAAAAAGAAGGCCACGGATCCTGGTACACGAAAGTATGGAACAAAATCTAATTATACATCATCAGCTTTAGAAGAATGCCTAGAAAAAGTTGCGTCTGGAGAGCTAAGTGCGTATGCTGCTAGTAAAAAATATCAGATACCATTAAATACAATTAAAAACAAAATTAGAGGTAAACATACAGAACCGGTTGGAAGGCCTACAGCTTTAACTGAGCAAGAAGAAACCATAATTAAAGATCATATCAAGGCTTTGGCAGATTATGGAATTCCTG
The DNA here is from genome assembly GCA_963457715.1 of Argyresthia albistria. Taxonomy (NCBI): domain Eukaryota; kingdom Metazoa; phylum Arthropoda; class Insecta; order Lepidoptera; family Argyresthiidae; genus Argyresthia; species Argyresthia albistria. The sequence goes on along the minus strand of OY735264.1, from coordinate 4,767,238 downwards.
TAGGGATGGACGATGTCAAACAAATAATCAAAAAATACTTGGACTCTATCAACAAGAAAGTTAAAGTTTTTAACAAAAACCTTCCTGCTTGGGAATGGGGTCAGCTGTTTCTAAGCAGAAATCCAGATTTGAAACAAACATTTGGACACAACATCAGTCGTAGTAGAGCCCAGGTTGATGAAGAAAAAATAAACAAGTTTTTTGACAACCTCGAAGTTGAATTGCAAGACGTGCCACCTCAGAATATCTATAACTTTGACGAGTCCGGTTTTCATGATGATCCAAAAAAGAAAAAAATGCTGTTTCGACGCAAATGTCGTAACCCTGAAGTTATTCGTAACTCAACAAAATCATGTTACACGACTGTATTTTGTGGGAATGCGGCCGGGGAGATAATACCTCCCTATTTCATATTCAAAGCAAAGAACACGTGGTCCGATTGGCTCGTCGGAGCTCCACCTGGCTCGAGGATGACAGTCACTAAAAGTGGATGGATAGACCTAGACAGCTTTGACGATTGGTTCAAGACACACTTTCTACCTATAGCATCGAAGAAAGAAGGGAAGAAGGTCCTTATCTGTGATAACTTGAGCTCCCACATCTCCGTCAAGACGTTGAAGCTCTGTCAAGAGAATAACATACAGTTCGTGTGCCTAGTACCGAACTCCACCCACATTCTCCAGCCTCTTGATGTGGGCTTCTTCAGCTCACTGAAATCTAACTGGAGAACCGTCCTTCTAAATTGGAGACAAACGACAAGAGGAAAAAAAGCAATAGCACTTCCCAAAAACTGTTTTACGGCGCTTGTCACCAAGACTCTGGAACTGGGGGCACAGCAGTCTTCAGCCAACATCATGGCTGGTTTCAAGGCTTCAGGAATTTACCCAGTAAATCGAGAAGAAGCGTTGAATCACCTTGCTGCATATGCCAGAACTCAAGTCAACGTACCCCATGCCATAGAATCTATAGGTGAAAGTTTCGTAAACTACCTGACGGAACAACGTAACACTGATCTTGGCATCAAAAGCCAAAGGAAATTTCAAATGCCGGTTACCGCCGGTAAGAGTGTGTCAGTGGAAGAGGTTGAACAATTCTACAAGAACAAAAAAGCTAAAGGCAAAGAAAATTCTTCTGAACCAAATTCTTCTGTAAAAAGGGGACGCCCTCAAGGATCAAAAAACAAAAAAAAAATAAAGACCCAGGCCACTGATAATGATAACGTAGCCGAATCTGATGAGATAATTTCAAACCCAACAACCTTAAACCAAAATACAACGAAAAATGGTAAAAAGACTGACAAAAAAATATTAAACCTTGAACCATCGACCTCAAAAGAAAATGAAGGAAAGACAAAGGACAAAGAAGAGGCAAACCCAAAACCAACTCAGAACATGGAACCTACCATTAATCAAATTCAGCTTGGATCTTCAGCCCCAAATCCTATTGCAGATAACAATAATTGCTTGACCAGATTCACTCCTGACGTAGAACTACTTGGTGAAGTGACTTCAGAAGTTGAAGAAGTGGTAATGGACGATTCTACAATAGGCGCTGAATTCGTTATTGAAGATTATCTGGCTATTGATGGAGTTTTGGAACCAGACAATGTGGAAAATTCCAATTCATTTTCTGCTATCTCACCAGGAACAACGGTCATATATAGCGAGGAAGGATGTTTGTTTCCAGGGAAAGTCGTGTCTCTTGCCTTCCCATATTATTATATTGCTGCTATGAATAGGGCAATGGATGGTGGATGGAAATGGCCAGATAAAAGAGAAATAACAAAAGTTATGTATAATTACATAATATCAACCGTACAATCCGGCAAAATCCAAATAACACATACCGGGTCTTATAGAATTGAAGACGATTTGCTCTTTATGGAGTGGGGTGAATAGGTCATTCAGTGACCTTTTTATGTTAGTTTATAGTTTTAAAAATTACTTTCATATGTTTCTGTTAATTAAATGTAGCTGCAAAACACTATCTTCTACTAAAACGTCTTTTATTTTGTGATTAGAGGAAATCCAATAAAAAATTATAGTTTCCTACTTGGACCGGTAACTTTTAGGGAAAAAATATTTATAAAATGGCAACTCAAGACTTAATTAGGTAAGAAACATCGTAGGACACAGAAAAAGAGAAACCAATGTTACCCAGACCCTATGAATAATGATTTAAACCATATTTCCATGACCGATTTTACCTGTGTCAAAGTTATCCAAGTGGGGGGGATAACTTTGACACACAACAAAAGTACGAATTTAACGTACAATGAATAACTTTTTAAGTGTTTCAATAATATCTTCGCATACATACTATTCTCAGAGCAGTATACAAGTAGAATCTTATTGGATAGGACACACAAGCCCTACAATACGGCCAAAAATGTAGCGTCGGTATGTCAAAGTTACCCCGGTTGACTTGAAAACCTGTAAATTATCCCAAAATATCTTCGATTTGTTTTAGTTAGTTGGTTTTCGTTTGTTGAACCCCTCCATAAAATACTGAGCCAGTGTGATGGAGTATCGCTCTATCTTACTCGTATTCCGGTAAAGTGCTCCTCGGCGGGGAAATTAAGGGCTACATTTTTAATTAAAATAATAATAAAATAAGTATGGTGGAAACATCATTATGCAAAAGAGTGCCCATATGAGTACCTATATGTGCTTATTGAGTAAGTAAATAAAGGGGATGAATCTTCATTTCATCGATACTATTACATACTCGATGCGTAAAAGCCTCTGACTCACGTTTTCAAAAAACCTCGCCGCTTTTCAAATGACTCCTCCCGTTCGGTTTACTATAGCATAGCGTGTCTTTTAAAGTTAGCCGAAGTGTAAGCCTGTAGGGATAATCGAGCGTGAAGTAAGCTGGGGTGCTTTTTATTTGCGATGAAAGAGACCTCCGCTGTTCGGCCGTAGCTAGTGAGCATTGAACAAGCCACGAGGGTGAAGGTAATGTATTCACATAATTATGTATGAAGTCCTCTTGGGTAATATAGGGTCGTGGGTAGACGCGTGAGAGAAACTCTTTGAGTGTCTTGTCCTGGATTTGCAAAGTTATTACAACGTGTGGTGGGATTTTGCATTGGTGTATGCTTAAGATGTGTGATGATGGTTTAACTACTTTGTTACTACTTGCAGAAGGTCATTGTTATCATATAGAAAGCATACGAGATGAATCTGATAGACGATAGTTTTATTCTTGACTTTCACTTTGTCATTTTCAAATCTCATCATGGCGAATCAAGGCAAATTCACACAGACAACGAACATAGCAGGAAGCGGATTAAACAAAAAAAAAAAACAATGCAGTGTTGCCACATTAAATTATCTTGAAATAACATTGCCATATTTTAACAGATATGCAGATATTTGATAGATTTAAAGTACGGCGAAAACAGATGGGCTTTACCTATTTTTAATCGTTTTTAACAAATCGATTGTACAGTAATAGTTATTTAAAAAAATATTCCTAAAATTGTCCTTCTTGTACATCCTGTATCGTGGCTGTTTCTTCTACCTTTTCAGCATATTTCATTATCTGCTTCGGATCGTAAAATTAATTTCGCTACACGCTCGTTATACGGAGCCGCCACAATAAGAGTCGAGATTAAATTCTGAATTATTTATTCTCATTTTATGACCAACGCACAACAAATTTATTGGTCCAATACTCCAATTATTGTGTCAGGCGATAAAAAATATATGAGTTTTACCTAGGTACTTCCATAAACGAAGCTGTAGGAAAATTTGTTAATGAAAAAAGACAAGACAATATCTTCTTGTTTTGTTCCTATCAGTATCAACAACCTATTGTATAACTGGGTACATCCCCAATTTGGCTACGTAAAATATTCGGTTAGCTCCAAAATGGTTTCAAATTATAGCAAACACTGTAAATATGAGATAAGACGGTACTTTGAAGATAACTTACTAAGTGGTTAGTTGGTTGAAGATTAAAGTAGTTTTTAAGTCTCGTTAAGCATTATTCTCTCACTCATTAGTGGCGACTAATGACCTGCAGGCGAAGAAAAAATGCTATAAAATGTGTTGGATTATTTCCAATTTCGATTTTCACTTGGTCTTGCACTTATTTATTGCCAGACGTTGCCCGCTGTGAATTGAATCCAAATTACTGGAAAAATTCCTAGCAGACTGCACTACGTTCCCGGTTTATCGCCCCGACTGCCCAGCCGCACCTTAATTTTCTGTTTCAGCTTAAAAATAAAATTCCCTGACTTTAGTTTCTCATTTATAATGTGTATCTTATGGACATCTTTTATGGAGAAAAAAAAGCTAGTTACCACGAATCACGAGTTAACTATGTTATGCTTTTGTTCATATCGACGTAAGCGATAGAGCGATGTATTCTAATTCTAGCGCTACAATGAAAATGAAATTTATTCACCAAAGTAATATACAGATGAAAGATACATTGGCACCTTAAACTAAGTTTAATAAACCTGTGTTTTAAGGACCATTTGCTTCTCCCTTCAGACACTATGATATATGTATTATAATAATATAGTAAGGTAAGTATTTATTAAGTTGCTTAAATTTTATTTCTATTTAAGCACGCAAATCCTGTCAGCATCATCCACTCGCACACCATTGTTCACGCACAGTACAAAAGAGACTCGACAGTCTCCAGGTCCTACAGGTTTTGATAAGCGTGCGTCATCCTTTACAGTAGAACTTAGTGTAAAATTTTCACAATAAAAACGAAAATCCAATAAATACGGGAATCTGATAAAAGCCCATAATTTTGCATTACAAAGTACTTTTCCTATCATGAATATATTGCGAATTCTGGCGAAGGAGAAATGAGATTTTTTCGCCACGCTTCGCATCCTGCGAGAACCCTTTCCAACCCATGTCAAGAGGAGATTATAGTGCACTTTGACACTAACATTATTAACACATAGTACAATCAAATATGCTCCAGTTGAACTTTCGGCAATCATCTGTTGAGATGGAGAGTTTCGATGAAATTATGTAGGTGGTAGAATTATCAGCAGTATTTTGATCCTCTTGTCTGGATGTACAGTACACGCAGCTTTTTTTTACACAAAAGCTCAATAATTAAAGCAAAGTATGAAAGAATTAGTTGGCGTTGACAAATACTCTTACCATAAATACCACTGATTCCGCCTATATTTATGAAGTCAACAAGCTTATTTTAATACTAGCATAAGGAATAAAATCCAAAAATTACGACACAACCCCAAATTGCGCCTCAAAAAGTTTAAATGAGCTTGAATATGGTTAAACATCGCCGTTAGACGGGTGCTAACAGTGGCTATTTGAATTTAAACCTAAGAAACTGACACGTAGTACCGCTATGCGACGCATTGCTACAGCTTTGCTACGGCGTAGCATATGTGAGCTACGAGAGTCGTAGTGGTGATTTTCTTTTAATATTTTTTCCAAAACTTCTCAAGCGTCAATGGACCACTAAGAACCGAATTATTTTGTTCTCTATTTTCACAGGTTTTAATTGAACTTTATCTCGATGTGGGTAGGTTGAAAATCGTGGACTTTGGACGGAAGGTTGTGTAGATAAAATATATTATAACTTTCAACCCAGTCAGCAGGTACTTTTGCCCTACAAAAGGTGGTGTATATAACACAGGTGTAAATGTAGTTCACTATCTAAAATAGAAATACCATGCGTCACCGGAATCAAAAACACCGATGTCACGTGTCACAAATCATCTGAGCCTCGTCCTACCACCAATTTTATATATCGTGTCGCGGTGCCAACAAGGAAAACCGCTCATTCCAAAAAGCCACCAGCATTAGGTAAGGCGCTTCACATACATACATATGTGTGCTGCCTCCGACTTTTCTTCCAGAAATGGAGGGAAATTATCGGCTGGCAGGATCGAGCCCGCTGATGCGACCGACCATTTGGCCGCGAGCCAGCGTCTCGCCACCACGCCCCGTGGCCCGATCTTGTAGTTTACTCATGCGAAATGAGATTAATACGACATCTGCATCGTATTTACGGCGATAATGCTGATCGTAACCGATGCTGTTCCTGGTTAAGTAGGACTGTGTAATGGGAGAGGCGATAGTTGTGCGGGGCTTAGGTTTGGTTGTTAGAATTGTCGGACGGTAAATGTTAGAGAATCCATAGCTGATACTAGAGTTGAACAATATTACGTATAGGGTTCTGCGTTTGTTCTTACAAATACGGGTATTGCTGCAGCGATAAGCTAGCGCCCTGTTGATGCACAATGTATAAAATTCAATAATATTTTAACATTTATCACCTTTTAAGAGTAATACATATTAAATATAGTTAAATATGGTTTCAAGTATGTCTCTGAAAAGAGATTTCAACCAGCAATCCTTGGATGGACAGGATAAACATATTTGTCAGGCTTCATTACAGAGTTTCCAAATGCGTCCACAAAAGATATTTCGTGAGCTCGTTTTCGCGCGTCACTTGTTCCATTAGCAAGGACGGGCGAGGGAATAGATTGTCTCTGGTCTTGTGGGAGTCCTTTATGAGCCCTTCACTTTCTTGATATATTAGTTACATACCCACTCTGTTTGATTGTATGTGTTTATAAGTTCGCCTAGAAACAGCATCAACTTGGATGTTAAGCAAATTTCACTAACCCGGGGAATTTCTAAGCGGCTAACGTGAAAGTTCCTAATCTCGGAGTACTTCGTAAACAGTGGCACTGCCGCTCCTGCCTCGTAATTGGCTGCACAAGAGAGTATGAAACGCTTATCATTTACAGACCATTGATTCCGCTTCGCAGCCAAAACTTGACTAACACCATAACGAGAAATCACCCGAGTAGCCAGAAAATAACTGGAATGTCGACTTCCTTGATGTATAGTCTTTGAGATAGTGAGCTAATAGCTCAGCTAGACGGTAAAGCTTTCTGATATTTTTAGCTCGCTTCGAAATAAGAGCGCATGTTGGATCTGAAAGTGCTTAAAATTTTCTGTTCGCGTTGCATTTGTGAGACACTGCTCAGTGTTACAGACACGGATCGTAGTTTTAATACGATTTTGCTTAATAAAACTGTTCGTCGTCGACGCGAAACTAAAAAGAGTTGTAAAAGCAACATGTTGCTATAAAAAGTTCTATTTGCGCTTAGAGCAATATATATGTACTTAATTCTTTCAGCTTAAAAATTATAAACAGTCTTATAAGTGAAAGAACAGTAGTTACTCAGTATTGGATTAGCGAGTGTTTTTTATTACTATTGGCTAGTATTTCAAAATTCTTACTTAAATAGGCTTTAAGACATCTTTTTAACGCGCCCGGAAAGTGTATACAATCATTTTGTTCGGAGAAAATGTTATAACAAAAGCCAACAGTTCCTCACATCGTAGACGCCAGTAAAAGAGCAACATTTCCTGAACGTTCGCACCTTCGGGCTTCGTTTTAAACAAGTTTGTTTTCACATAAAAGCGCTCTAGGCCTGCACTCACCGCCCTGATGCTACCCCTTTCACAGCATATCCCTATAGGTTAACTTTATTTTGACCGCGCGAAATATGTCGAAATAATTTAATGAACCTAGCTGGCGTTGACTGCAATCCGGGTAGAATTTATTCGCCCCGAAAAATCGAGCACGACTCTAAAAGCGGGAGAAAAAAGTATTTAATTGCTCCCAAGGAGCGGAGAGAATGGTGAAAATTCGGGTAGCGAATTTATAGGAGCTATTTGGATGCAAATGATGAGCTCCGTGCGGTCTCTCGCCAATGACGCTGAACATACAAAAAATAAGTCAGAAGCGCCTACGAAGACTCACCTCCATTCTAGCTGATCGAATTTATTCTGAAATCCCTGAACTCCTTAAGTAAACTGCAAAATAAAATAAAGGCATAAAAGTACTAGCCGATTGCTTCCGTAGTCTGTGGACTCTTTTAAATACTTCTGTTTTCTGAATCGAACCGGCCCGTTTAAAGTTGTGTGTTTAACCTGAAATAAATGAGTTCAACAAAGTTGCTCGAGTAGCTCTAATTGTATTAAAAGTTGCTCAACTGTTGCTGTTATCTTTTCAGCAAGAAGATAACTTTTTCTGTGAATCATGGCGTGGAAAGATTAACGATTTATTGATTTCTTTACAATACAAGTCATCAGTTATATTAATGTTGCCTACAAAATCCATAGATATGTACCTACTTATATATTTTGTATTGTGTCACGATAAAGACCTGTGCTCCTCGGTAGGGGCATTTATGGAAATATGTTTTGTAAGTATTAACAGAAAACAACACAGAACAACTGAATTTACAGATGCTGTTTTTTACAGACAAACATTGCTTTAAATTGCATCATTTAAAAACAACACTCACATTGCATTCTATTTCAGCACGCGAGAGTAATGTGTTAGTAGGTCAAGATACCTACTATGTGCATGTGCAGGTTTAATGTATTATGCATTGTATTTTGTGCCTGCAGTGCTTTGCATCACTGCATGCTCAACATTCGCCAAGAATTGGAACCCCGTTAAAATTACAGCGCTGAAACAATGGAGCCTGCAATATACGAGCGTTTCTCGCAAATTATAGGGCAATTTAAAAACAGGCTATGCACTAGGAGTTGTTGATACCGTTAGTATTTTAATTATTTAGGTATCTTCAAAAAAATTCAGGTGCGAACTTCGCTCGTTTCGTTCAATATGTATTTCTGCCAATTTGACCATTCGTAAAGCTGATTATTTTTTCTACCTATTGAACCTCATACTCATTGAAAAAATAATACATTAACAAAAAGCCAACATTCTGTCCTCTCATTCTTGTAGTTCTTAGAATATGGACTACTGAATAATAGGTTGCGCAAGTAGGTACTACTAGGTTGTTCAACCGAACGAACTATTGCTACTTTTCCCCCGCAATAAATATCCTAGCAACAAAAAGTTACATTCATGCGCTGAACAGAAAGGCAATAGTGATGGGAATAAACGTTTCATCTCCGGCATTGTTCGAGTACCGGAAGCAGCGCCCGTCGTCGCTCGCAGCGGTCGCGCAGCCCCGACTCACTTCCGGTTTTAAGACTCGGCCTCCTTTCGCGGAAACTTTCCAGAAGTATCCCGCAAAGAATGGAGTATCGAAGATGTTCGCTGCAAGTTTTCTTTGGCACAAATAAAATACGAGATATCTCTTGTCCTTTGTTGTGTTGTGTCGCGTATGAATCCCTATGACCGAGAGTGGCGGCCTGGCACAATAAACTGAATCCAACACGAGTTGAATCGAAAGCCAGAGATCGTATTTCATTTATGGTCTCCCCGGTGCTATTTTCTCCTTTTCGACATTCCGCTCCATTGCATTTTCAGATCTCTACACGGGATAAGCTTAGGTTTAAGATAGCAAAGTGAGGTACATGTAACACGACATCGTTAAAAGCACAGAACACATTAAAAGCCCCTTGAGCGTTCCGTAGTGGCATCTCTTCCGGAATTCGAGTCTACCCCGGAGAAGGGCCATTCATTGTGCCATCGGGCGGGCCCTGACCAAGCGCCCATTCCTAAGAGGCAATCTGCTAAGATAACGATACTTCAGCGTCAACGCTTACACGACCTTACATGCATTAGGACTTAGGAAGATTGTCATATTTTCAGTCTTCAGGAATTTCCTCTTTTCGAATTGCGGTAGGTACTTTATGCTTTTATAGATATTGAATTGCGTAGTTAAAGTTAATATTGGCAAATATTTTATGCTTCTTGCATGCATATCGTTGCTGTTGTGCACTCTAAACATGCATTTATATTTACAATAACCAAAATAAGACCAATTCCAAATTGATTACTGATAGTGACTATCAAATCGACATAATGCATGAAAGGCAATAATAAAAGTAATTAATATGGACCAACAGAATCCATATAAATAAATGACATACGTATTCCTGACTTTATGATGTACCGTCATTATGTTTACGACCCTTACCCGGACCAAGCACTCAAAATGTCTCGTCTTTTTACTCAGATGGGAAAGCACGAATATTGGACGATGCGAAAAAATAAACGAGACCTTTTCCTTTGACCATAAGAATTAAATGAAATTATTATTAATTAAATTAGTGTCATGCATATTAAAATCAGTTTCAAGAAAGTAGTTTCAATGTATGCGAAATCAATTTCGTAAAAGAATTAGTGTTGTGCAATTCACAGTATTGCAGTAAGCAGTATTGGAATATTGGAAAGCTCGTGCTGTCTGTACCTACATCAACTAATAGCCAATCGATATGTTTGAAACAGAAGTTGACTCCGACTTGTGGTGTTTCCGAGTTGTTTCAGTACCCCGGAATTGGGTCATTCCTCGTTCCCTCGACAAGTTTGCTAAAACTCCGCTAGAACTGGGAACTGAAGAAGTCAAACGCTTCACTTCAAATAACATCGAATGACTCGAATCTCTTTCGTGTTTCTCGAAAACTTCATGATGTGTACTCGTACTTTTAAATGAGAGAGGGAAAAATTAAAGTAGGTAAAAACAAGGTGTGCTTGATAGAAAAGAGGTTGGTTGTTTTTGGTGTGTGGTTTGGGACAGTATTTTGATCCCAGCCATAAGTTCTGTATTCTGATATGGTGTGAATTGTCTGAATTTAGAAACATCAAACATAAACATTTACATACAGGCACATACATTGCTTCTGGCCCCACACTAGGATATCCTGTGTCGTGGGAACCAGAAACAGCGACATCACAAACATGTAGGTAAACATCCAAGACCTGGGGTTTTTTTTTTGGTGTAGTCAGTTCATATCGGAGGTGGGGGAAAATGGCACGGAAAAAAATGGCGTTCCGTTGTCCCCACCGGGGGACAGACAGGGGGTGGACAACGGGACTACACCTTTTTTTTGTCCCCAGCTGGGATTCGAACCCGGGACCTCTCGCATGGTAGGCAGACGTGCAACCGCTGCACCACTGAGGCTGAATAACAGGGTAGATCATAACAAGCTCTTGATAATAAAAATAAGAAACTTTGTTTTCATATTATTATCGTTAACATTTTGGTGTTTAATATTTTATGTCAAGACTCGTAGGTAATTTTTAATGAATGATTTGTCAAAAATTGGTTCGCAAATATTGAAAAATAAAACAGGCAACCCGTTAAAATACCTTTTGAACTTATTCTCCTCTTAAATGAGCCAACCGTATTTCATGTATAATTTATTCACTCGAGGGTTACTCGTAGATTTAGAAAAGTATCAGATGAATTCATTTTTCAACTTGAAATGATTTATGGTCAGAAACTCTTTCGGTAAATACAAATGAGCGTGAGGTAAGGACGTTGGGTCACTGCCAAAGTGAAGTCTGATTAATGATTTTAGACGGACACTGTGAAGCGTTACGGGGAAATAAATTCAAACTTTAGGCAGGCCAAAATATCAGGAGACCGATTCAAAAAGGTTTTTCATTGGGATATGGCATCTTGTGTTACAGGACTACTGTAAATAAGGTATTTTACTAGCTAGTCAAATAAATCCCACCAAAATCATTCTGTAAAAAACTAGCCAAGTCTCGATGGTGCTGCTTGTTTATCTCTAAAAAGTAATGAAATCTAGACAAAGTCGTGCCAAGTCTAAGATTCCTTACTGCCATTTCTTTATTATTATAGTTAATGTTGTGTGACTTGGCCCTTGGCCGTTGAACAATCTGTAGCTGTCTTATTGATAACAACTAAAATGACGTCATTATGACGTTTAGAGGCTTTAGTTGCCTTTTTACTTTAGTGCAATTTCCTTCCAAATAGTATGATTTAGTTTTAGTTAATTTTTCTTCTTTTCCAAACAATATTTCATGCCTGACAGACTTTTTAAATTATTCAAATATCACCTCTTGCCTTACGCCAATCATACATTGAAAACTATTACAATAAAAATGTCAAAGATCCAGGTCCTCACGACACAGGTCTGACCAAGTGTGAGGGCCGCCGGTACTTCAATTATGTACATGATTCATGATTAGTAAGTAGGTATCAAATGTTTAATTTTAAGTGAATCTGTAAAACTTTTTGCTAAATAAATAAATTGATTAATTGAGATAAAATATATCTTAATATCTCTTTATTATTACACATTTTTATCAATACTTTTTTATGCTGAGTTGTTGTAGAATCATATCTCAAAAACCATGCAACTCAGGACCGAATTTCAAGCTATATTAACGTTAGTGAAAAAAATGCATTCAAGTTTTTTAAACGTGTATTTTAGTAACTACTTATATTTCAAAAAGAATCCATGCCATATTCCAAGAAAAGTCCGAAAATTTCGCGGTTTTTCGAGTGCTGCAAAGTTGGCACAGACCTTGCGAAGCTGCTTTGTGTTTACGCTACACTGGTAGTGTTCCTAACAACAACAACATATAAAAAATCAGAAGCAGAAGCCTTTGAATGTCAAGTTACATTGGCCTAAATGTGCAAATGTTGTCATTTATTAAATAAATTAAATTGCCAAGCACTCAGTCAGATTTTTATTAATCAGCCATAATGATGTGGTTTTGTAAATATTTACCTACTTGATGCTTTCATAATAAATATGTACTGTTTTTATAATGGCATGCTTTAATAAAAGAAAAATATTGTTATTCATAATTAAGTACTTAGAAAGAGATAGGTGTAAATCTTAGTTACTATACCACACTGTAAAAATGCTTCCTTTGTTTTGAAAAACAAAAATAGATACATATTTTTACTTTCACGCAGAAACATTAGGTTAAAATATTAGTGGCACAAGTTATATATGATTTACTGCACTCGTAATATTACTATACTCAGTTTTAGTATGGGCCGTTATATACAGACGATAGAATCCTTTAAGTATTTGGAACAATAAGAAGTGTGAGCTGTTTGCACATATCTAATTTTACAACATGCTCTTCGTACATTGTGCAAAACATTTTGTTGATCGATAGTAATCTAATAAAACAGGATCACTCCATAAGGTCAGGTGATATTTTAAAGATAAGACACGCAAGCATTTAAAAAAAGCACTAAGACAAATACAAATAGGTTGCCTTTGCAAAGTCGTATTTTCACACAAGCTTAAAATAACACAACCCGACTTAATGGCAGCCGTTTAAAAATGATGTCCTAACAATTACAAAATGGGGATCCACATACCAACTTTTCTTTACTTTGTCGACTTCAACAATCAAACAGATTTCCCTATTATTTATTACTAAGGATAATCCGGGGCGGACCCCGGTTTGATAAACGACTTTCGGCTTCCCGAGGGAACCCTACATTTTTGTCGGATGAAACATTATCTAAATTATCTGCAAAGGAGTGCGGGTGTGTGTTACGAGTATATGCATGTGAACATGCCAGTCTCGTAATAGATAATTCTGCCAACACGGTTTAAAACGTCCGTTTTCATATAAAATGCTGTACATTTTTTGCGCATCGCAATTTTCGGATGCTTCTTTGAGTATTTGCTATATGCGGTGATACATATTTTATCTATTTGATAAAAAAAATATTTTAGATAGTTGTTGATTGAGTTTAATAACTATATATACTAGAGATGTTTAGTTTACTTTGATGCCACAATAACAATATGAGAGTAATCTATGGCACACAACTTCACCATTGGTAGGACGCGCCGGTTTTTTTCTAAAAGCGCAGAGTATTAGGTAAGTGTTAAATTAGTGGATGCTTGTTTTTCAGTGTTTATGTCGTAGCCATGTCGTCAAATTTGGCCATATCATGAAATGGCTGGCTATTTCATGATATGGTCAAGCCATTTCTGCGGCCATATCATGATATGGCAGGTTTTGATGAAAACATGTATTTTTTTAAACATTTTTATTCAGCACTTCGTGATGTTTTTGTGTCATACATGTCAAACTAACACGAAGAGTATTCGGGGGCATCACTGCGCTCGCCCCTTTTAGTCATCACCTAAGCTGTCGCAGCGATTTGTTTTGATTTTCAGAATTCTTTATTCAATAAGTAATATAAAATATTGTATTGATGATTGCAATCTTGCATACAAATAGCAGGTTATAACAATGTTTAGCAGGCTGTTTAACGCCTTTAATGAACCTTTAGCTTAAATATTTAATGCTTTTCTAAACTTATATTGCAAGATTATAACTAGGATCAGTAAACTAATAACATGCTCGTTTAGTAACCGGATAGCATTCGAAGCATCTTGTAATTGTTGTCTAACTACCCACAATTGTTACAAGAGAGAAAATATAAAGTTAATGCGAAAGAGAACCCAAAAGATTTCATCGTTTTATGATATTTCACGTTTGGCCATATCGTGATATGGCCAGTTCGACAATATGGCTACGACATTGACACTAATTACAACACCATGCCCTTGACTTCAAAGCTTAGATCCTCCGCCAACACGAAGGGCATGCCAATGATCCCACAACAAGCTACAAACATTCGAGAACATGTTTGAACACCGCACCTTGTTTGTACAGCATTCAGTCGTATTCCACGCATCCCTGGGACTAAAATGCAAAAGCTGTATACTTAGTTGTGTGATTCTCTATAGTATGACAATTAAACTTAGGTACCTCTCGCCATAGTAACGTGTATGAGGTGAGGTATCACAGTTAAGTTGTCTCACTAGTACGACGTTGGACCCTCATCTCATCTTTCGACCCGTAGCAGTACTACGGTCCTATTACGCAAAAGTCGAAACTTTTGCGGTTGGTGCTAACAGAACTTGGGTGTACCCGGATTTACGAAACTAGCTTTATTCACAAATAGATCATTTCCAGACGATGCCTCACTCGATTATCATATCAGTGATGAATCATTAACCTAACTAATAAAATAATAATAAATGTCGCAATAAATAAACGTCCCCACCGAGGGCAGCGGGCCCTTACCCGGATACGAGTTTGAACGATATCCAGTACCTATGTATAACTACCACGCATGAACAGAAGCTCGCCTTTACACAACTACATATCTAAATACACAATTATGAAGCAGGTTTGTGTAACATAACCTTTAAGTCAATGGCAATTTTCTGTCTTTCTTTTCTTTTTTATTAGGGTACCCGAAGGGTGCCAAACGGGACCCTATTACTGAGACTTCGCTGTCCGTCTGTCCGTCCGTCCGTCCGTCCTGTCTGTCACCGGGTCCGTCTGCACGAACCGTAATAGCTAGAAAGCTGAAATTTTCACAGAATGTGTATATCTGTTGCCGCACCAACCACAAATACTGAAATACGAGAGATATTGCAAATTAAAGGGGGCCCCGATACAAGAGACGTGTTTAGATACACTTACGCATTTCAAAATGGAGATCTTGACTGAAAGTGTTTATTTATTGTCATAGCAACCATGTCATAGACACAAACTACACATTTAAATATGATAGCATATTTCGCGTCAACCCACATGGTTGTGGTTAGCCGGTGCGGTATGATGTAGACTCTCAATCCGGGGGTCGTCGGTTCAAATCTCGTGAAGGCATAAACTTTTTAAATTTTCTTTTTGTTTATTTTTTTATTGTTTTGAGTGCTTTTGATTTGTTGTACGATGGTACGGTACCCTTCGTGTGCGATACCGACCCGCACTTAACCGATTATTTATTTACTTTATACCATATTTTGCAAGTTCTTTCGGCGCACCCGAATGCATCATTAGCTCCACGGCACACAGCAGTAGTAGGCCCATTATGGTCGGTTAGAATAATATGCGTAGTTCCCGGCACAAGCAGAAGTCCCATAATTTATGTTCTGCGGTGTTATTGTTATCCAAACAACAACACGTGTTCGCCGAAATTATACGAGTTCCCAATACCGATCGTTTAGCCGACGACGCCCAATTCCAACTAGCTGTACATTTCCCTGCGATTTGTAAACAAACTGTAGTTTGAATAAATAGACTTATAGAGGGTGTAAGTAAACGTGTCACCAGCTGACCGACTAGACTAGACCAAACATAAAGTGAAAAATAAAGTTGCTCTGATAAAATATAGATTTTAAAATGTAAGTTCATTCGATTACGATTTTTCATTATAGCGTGATAAATTTTGGCTAAACCTTTCTGTTACATTCAATTAAAATCGAGAAAGTATTAGTTAAGCAGCGACAAGTTTAAGATTTTAACTTTTTCAGGTTAGCTTACAAATATTTAATATACTTGAGTATGTCAACCCAACCCTTTTCTAGGAAAAATGTGTAAGAGTGTGTATGTAAGTTTAGAAATTATGTCAAAACATACGACTAAACTACAACTTCTGGTGTCTAATTAAAAATAATCTTACAATAATTAAATCGGCGAATATCTAGATACTAGTATAAATTACTGACAAGGAACAACAAAGTTTTAGGTACCCAGGGAATGATTTATCGCTTTCGGGTTAACCCTTGGGTACGATAATATGTGCCAAGCTAACATGTCCCAAAGTGGGGACATTAAGTTGCCAACCTATTAGCGCCACACCGGGTTAAATTTCTCAACTTACGTTACGTAATCTATGTTCGTATTTTCAGATTATATGTTCATACTTATACGATAGGTAGTTAAAATTCATTCATTAAATTGCGTAAATAAGTTATACATTTCATTTCATTTAGTTTCATTTATACTTTATTGCACAAATACTTAAAAAAACACGTAACATTTACAGAAAGATATGTACAAAGGCGAACTTATCTCTAAAAAGAGATTTAAACCTTACAATTTGTGCTTTTGCCACTTCGTCTGGAAAACGGTGTGACGCTATGCAATGTTAAGTACCTCCTACGATTCTCGCGCATTCGATATACGGATATCACCACTCATATCGAGAATCATACCCCTGGCGATAAAAATAACAAAATGTTGTATTTCTGCTATTATGATGTGACACGTCGGTCGTATCGTATCGTACCGTAGGAAACGCTCTGCTAAATAATCTGAATAGGTAGTATGACAATCACACAAATAAACGGTCAAGTGCGAGTAGGACTCACGCATCAAGGGATCCGATCACACTTGGAGAACGTACACGTGTAATTTGGTCTCCTCATAAAAAAACTAAAGTATAATGTCATCCATGTAAACCAAATTGAATATCGCCAAGTGCCAAATTTCATGATTGTAGGCCTACGGGAAGTACCCTATAGCTTTTGGGTAAATTGTGATTACTATGAAAATCCAAGAATCTTACAGCAGAAACGGACGTAGGGTTCGATTGCGTTGACCTAGAAGGTTGATTTTTTCACAGTTTTATCGACCACAGACCTTAACAATTGATATAAATTTCAGCTTGATACGTCTACGCTTACTTGATGTAGAAGGTTTTGATACACAGACGGATGGACGGACGGAGTATGACGGAGTAGATCATGTGTTAAAATATTATCGGTTGTCCCTGATTCACCCTGTATTTAAATAGATATAACACTTTTAAAGGCACTTTTTCAAGTTTTAAGTTTGACAGCTGTCATTTGAAATGAAGATCTCATCAAGAGCTGTCACATCTCCATACAAACCAGTGGTCTAGGATGAGAGTTTCCGAGATATGACAGTTTTAAGTTTGACAGATGTCATCCGAAATGAAGATCTCATCAAGAGCTGTCACATCTCCATACAAACCAGTGGTCTAGGATGAGTAGTTTCCGAGATATTATGGCAGTTTTAACACTGAATACGACAACACGCAATGAACTGCATCCAACGGAACTACTGGGAAATAAAAAGTTTCGATTATCACCACTGAGGATGTATGGGTTTTTTTTTTTCATACGCCCCCACTGGGGACGGCGGGGTTGGGACTACTGGGATTAAACGGTAAGGAAGTGTCTGTACCGTCTCTATATCTCTCGAACTTTAGGTTAATAAGCCCTACCTATTCCTATCACTGCTAATTAACTAAAAGCGGCGACTGCGCAGCGTAGCGCAAGGATTACGTTGCGATTGCGACTATCATTAATTACATATGGCATATAATTAATGTTATTTAAAAGTGTATAATATCTTGTTACTGTTGTTAATGTATAAATTACTTAATAGAGTAGAATAATTTGGTTATAATACTTAAGTACTTATATTGGATAGAATATTGCTTGTGCCCAACAGGGTCCATATTTATCTACACTATTTTTAAGACCTTAATGTTATTATGGCGTGCAATAAATGAATATGAATACGTCCACGTTTAACCACGTTCACATCATTAAAGGTATGATATTGGTATTAAACCTCATAAATATTAACATAAATTGCTGCCGAAATACCGTATTGACCACATTTTGGAAGTAGATTAAAAAATAATGTTATTACATTTTAAGCGCACAACATTGATATTTCCGGGATATCTTCTGTAAATATATATATATAGTTGTAATTGAAAAAACCGCTCCAAAAACGCTGTATTTCTAATGGCGCCGGTCACATGACTCGCGTGACGTCACATGCTCGTGAGTGAACACCCACCACAATTATTATTCAGTCAAGCAAGATGTCGGAGACGAGCGTGTGACGTCACCAGAAAGATAAACTTCAGAGAGGGTTTTCGTCATGTTTTTGTCACAGATTATATTTCGATAGTTTATACATTTTAATTCCTGGAATCCGCAAAAAATAAACATATATTACACTAAAATATAATGAAATATAGATTTCTACGCTACTATCTGATAGGAATACCACATTTTGTCGAATATTTTTAATGTTGTCCAATACCGTATTGAATTCGACGAATCTAAAATAAAACTGGATTGATTATGGGGGTTCGTAAAATCCAATTACCTTACATGTTTACCTAAGAAGGATTTTAACCTTTTCTTCGAGTAAGGGTTCATTCACAGATGTGGGTTCTAATTATAGGTACATCTCGATACCGTAACGTTTCAATAGAACGACACAGACAGAAGATGCTACGGAATATTAGGGTCCCTACCCTAGAATTAAATTTAGCGAGGTATAACTGTACACCACACCAAAATTGATAACCCCCTTCTTTTTTCTAAGTAAAAGTCAAAGATCTTTATTTGTAAAACATAGGTTATAGTATAATGATCATTTATATTTGTAATATCGTATCTATAAGCTTGGCGCAGTGGCATACAAATATTCAATTGTGTATTAAACTACAGTGTCGTGTTATCTAGATATTCTCAATGAAGTAGTACATTTTATTCAATAGTAACTTGCGGATTTTTGAAGTCGGTTAAGAGCAAATTCTTCTGCGAATTTTCACAGAATACTTTTTTAGCGCTTTATAAAGCGCAACCCGTTAATGTGCACAATAACTAGGTATTGTGCACATTACCTGGTACGACCGGTTAACACTTTACCTAGGTAATGTGTACAAACTTTACCTAGGTAATGTGCACAATAATGGATGGTACACTGTTAAAGTGCGCAAGACGATGGGAAAAACATTTTAATCCAATTTTATTTGCATACGCTTCACTCCGCTCGCTCCGATTTTGCTTCTTCTAAGTTCCAACCTAACCTAACCCAACTGAAACTTAGCCACAATAACCTACTCTAGCCAGTAGTAATATTGACCAAAGAAGTTGGTTTTTTGTTGGATTTATAACGTTAATAAAAGACAGTAGGTAGTGAAATATTAATATTATACTAATCGAGAATTTTCACGTAAGAATCTACTTTATGCACTTTACCGTATGCTTGGGCTTATTAGCCCCTATTACATCTTGAAAACTACTATGGTACCGCCATCCACGATGACGCGTGACGTAGCTATTTACATCTTTATCTTTCAGCAGAGTGCCTCGATGAAAAAGAAAGATGCAAATAGCTACGTCACCTGTCGTCGTGGATGGCGTTACCACAGATATTGATGAAAGTTTGTTTTTTTTAGGTTTTAATATCTATTGGTTATCCCATGCTTATACCAAAACCCAGAACACCACGTTTCATGATTCTAAGTCAACAGAAAGTACCCTTATGTTTCCATTCCCTTGCAAATATCAAGTATTTGTACTGCATTACTCATATCTCTTGATTGCGTTGACTTAGAAGTTTAATTTTTATACAGAGCTCTACAGATCCACTGACCAGCCCCCCTAGACAAAGTTAAACGCTAACGCTAGCGAAACAAAATGATAAATTTTTATGTATGCGATTTGACATTTGGCTTCGCTAAGGTGACGTCACGTAGCGATTCCAAATGTCAAATCGCATATATAAAAAGTTATCGTTTCGTTTCGCTATCTTTAGCGTTTAACATTGTCTACAGGCACAGCATTCAATGCAATGACAGAGTATCTAGTTAAAATGATCTGCGTAAATGCCAACATATTGATGAACTGCGGGGACTCTAGAGATTGTTCAATGAATTCTCGTGCAATAAAATTGTATTTCTGTTACATTTTACTGCCAAATAAGGCAATGGTGATTCGTCGCTTTTAATAGCGACATGTAAATTACCGTTTCATTCCCGGTTTGGTGTCACGTCGATAATCATTTACGCACGAACCGCCTCAATCACAATTTACATTTGCAATCGAGTTGCTCCCATCCCTTGTAATGGATTTATGTATCTACAATACATAAAGTAGCACTTTACTGTTGTTCTAAGATTTAAATCTCAGATGTAAAAATTACTTGAACCAACGTAACTTTGTAGGCCACTATTCTTTGTTTGTTTTGCCCAATGTGCACAACTGCGCTTGTCTACAATTTTTCTTCAACTGAAAATCTGGTAACATAAAAAGCAAAATTATACGGTAGAGAAAGATATTCTGAATTTTAATTTTTGAACCGGAAGCGCTTATGCATGTAATTATAACACAGTGTATTTGCAGTCGGATTTCCCGTACTCAGATCTGTGTTAATTAGAGAGGTTTTGGTCAGTAGCACTCCTTTACGTCGTTGGGGCTTGCTCATCTCCGATCTGGATGTGCGAATGATGATGTACCAATCAGACCCAATGTGTAAACAGGAGATTTATGTTATTAGTTTGCCAATTATCGGAACCGAATACACAAAAGATGTACACTTTTCAGAAACTGTATTTGTATATTTAGCCCATTAATGTCCCCACCGAGGGGCACAGGCCTTTACCCGGATACGAGTAAGATTGAGCCTTATTCCATATTCATATTCTTTATTGCACTGTAACAATATTAAAACTTATAACATTTAGAGCGCAAAGGCGAGCTTACACCCACGCTGGCTCAGTGCGGGTTGGGTTGGAGGGGTTCTTACGACTACTACATCCGAGTAGCTAAAGTAACAAGGACCTACAGCAAATGTTATCCGAAACACGGAAGGACGATGTTGACGTGTACTAAATATATTTGTTAGTATCTTTAGAAATAAAGACATTTTATTTGATTTGATCCGAAAAAGACAATGTTGAACATTTCGCGGCGAAAAAAGATATTTGAGGGGTGTGCGACTGAGTACTCTTTTTTAATTAATCGCTTTTGAGAGGCAAAGCTTCAAAGCAGTCTGAGGGCGATGGCTGCCAAATCCAATATGACTTGATTGAACCGTGCGGGATACTGTTTCGGTTCACCCCCTGAAAAAAGTCTGCGGCGAAAGTGGTGGTTACTATGTAAATGGCTGAATATTTAAAACGGCTTTGTTGGTGCTGGTTGTCATAATAAACTGCCATTTGCAAGCGTCTCTATTACTGAGGGGCGCCGTTTTACTCCTATTTTTAAGAGGTACTACTGTTAAAAAAATATTACGAGGTCTACGAATGCAATTTGGCGCAAATGAGCATTTGTTTTCTGCAGGGTGCGGTGTAGCGAGAAGATATTTTCATAATTTGAAGCCGTTTGAATCAAAATATGACTGCATTTTTTATTTGATCGATGTAATACTTTCTCTCTTTTGTCTTTTCTGATCTAATCAACGTTAGAACTTTTTTTGTTTGACATAATCTTGCGAACACTTAGTACTCGATGAAGAATGATTTTATTTTCAAGAAATGTAAGCTTAATTTTCTCTATCAAATAAATTAACTGAATTTTCATAAAGTAAGCAGAGAAAATAAAATTTGTGATATCAAACTGAAGGTGAAACACTCTGAGACTGTTTTTTTATGAAATTGCTATTCGAAAAAACAACTCTAGTTTAAGTACCTACCTTTAGTTCAACTTTTTGCCTATCTACTTATATGGGCATAAGTAAGTTTTTAAGGTACAAATGTAAACATGTATCACATTTCAAAAAATGTTCACTGAATGATCGTATATCCGGCTCGAAGGACCAATGTGGAGTAGCCTTGGTGTCCTTGACCCTTTCCAGAGGAAAACAACGGGTATCTAAAACAGCTGAGACATCTTCGCATATTTTTATTAACGTGTCTCTGTTATCGTGGCCTGTGATTAAGTCATCTACATAGAAATCGTCACTGATGACGCGGGCGATGACGTCATCGCTGCACTCCGATGCCAGCTGTTTCAGACACCGCATGCTAAGATACGGAGCTGAGGCTGTGCCGTAGGTCACGGTATTCAGCTGGTACGTGCCTATATATTCTGCCTATATATATGTGCCTATATATTCGTGTGGGTTTTCATATATTGCTAACAATTGTGTGTGAGATTGAAAAAATAAATAATATGTAGGTTGTCTTATTTCGATTGCTCAAAACGATTGCTTATCTCCTTCGGGGGCGCGTCGTGTACGTGACGATAGGAGATTGTCAAATTGTTATTCTAAGCATGTTGACGGGCCCTTCAGGAATTACAAAATTGTTTTGGAGGCGAACTATGGGTTATTCACGTATTTTCTCGCTTTTAGTGTTCAGAGACGTAAACATTTCTTGGAAAACCTCTGTCATGCAGATATGCAACATGTTGTAGTTGACTAGAATGCATTGTTAGACTTGGCCCGTGCTTCAAATGTATTCCTTTGAAGATATAATAATTCTTTAGATTCGTGACAGGCATGAAATATGCTTTGTCTCTGCAAGTCGTTTTGAGCAAGAGTATACGATTGGATTCTCTATACTTCGGGCTTAGTTTGGTGAATCTTCCTGTTGCTGAATGTCTCTTCTATTTTCACAACGGGATCAACCATCGAAATCCCAATGCTTTCCCGTGAACGAAGTGGAGCCACGAGCCGACAGAATCAATAAACATAAACATTTACATACCAGGCACATACCTACATTGCTTCTGGCACCATATTTATACTACAAGTTGAAATCTATGTTTTAATGGAAAAGCCATCTATGTTTGAGCCGACCCACTATCGGCCAACGAAATAAAATAAAACATTTGGTTTTAATAATAACTTTTCCCACTTTCCTCTATCTTTGTAAGCCGCTTATACTCGTAGTTCAAGTCGTCTGACCGTGGAAATAGAAGGTCGAGGTTCAAAAGGATAACTTCATTTCTCCTTCAGACTTACGTCAAGCGTAGTGAAGTAGGTAAATATACGTAGTGTCATCGTAATTCAAATTATAACTAAGTACTTACTCTAAAGTAAAATTAGAATTATAGAGCTGCTTAAATATTCAATAAAAGAGAGCAGTCAGTTAAATACATGAAATTGAAGACTTCTGAATCAAAGTATAAAATTAAAAGAGTAATACCTATTAGTATAATATTATATGTAGTATCTGTAGTAGAAGTTAGTAGACCTAACATTACGTTATGTTAAGTTACTTCTTTTGCTATGTATGAGGTCTGTAGTATATACTCATGTAGTCTTTAACACAACACTCAACTAACCAATATATTATTTTCAACACCTAGTAAAATATTCATGCGTGAGAAACCAACAAACTGAGAGCGCAATCTCGAATGTAACATTCCGAATTTTGTACAAAACCAACTCTGGATAGATAACACTAGTTTGCGTTTCATTCTGAACTTCTCATGGTTAAGTTAAAAGGAAACCAACTTGAGTCGCATAGCACGATCCAACTTTACTTCTCACAAAGACCCGTCTTTTCAAAACCGTAGGGTTAGCTAAAGGGTACTCTTTTTCGAGTGAGCAAGACTATATCACCACGTACTGTTTAGTTTTGAAGTGTCTTTCCTGTTTCAAGTTTTCAAGTAACAGCTACAATGCCACCAACGCCCTATAGAGCCTCGGCAACTTCGTCCGTATTATTCCGGGCTTCTATTAGTTACAGGAACTTTTTGCTGAAAGGTCTTTGCATGGTATTACCTTGACGGAAAGTTTCAGGCGCTATAAGCGGTCTTTTGAACATCCAGTGCGGTAGACAGCAAACAGGATTATACGAGCAAGTTTTAAGTTTTATGCGCCTGTAGTGATGACCTTTTATAAACGGAATGTGACGGTAATAGTTTCAACGTGAAAGGCTATAGTCCTTAAGAAAAACCTTTAATATTACGTCGATGAGACACAGTAGATATATTTTGTTCGATTTATTTTATATATATGTATATGTTACTGTAAAAGCCCGAAAACGGTAAATGCTAGGATTTACCGGTAAATCCCCTAAGATTTACCAACTAGCTGTGGTAAAAGCCCGAAATGGTTTGTTATCTTCGTTCGTTTCGGGCTTTTACCACCATTCGTTTAGTAAATCCTAAGATTAGCAACTACCTGTGGTATAAGCCCGATTTCTTTGTATCCCCATAAATCTTTGGCTGTTAACACCAATCACTTAGTAAATCCTAAGATTTACTTCAAATACACGGTAAAAGTGCCTTCGTCCAGAAAGTTTAATTTGTTTTGTTTTAAAACAGAAATGTTTTAAGTTAATTTAATAAAAGGTATCGGGTTTACCAGTTCAGGTAACATACTAATAATATAAAATCAAAATACTTAAGATAAAGGTGTTGTAAGTGACATCATTCTGACCAACTTCAACTATGAAACCGATCTGATCAGAGTAACTATATTTTTCACTTCTTCATACGTTTTGTGCCGAGCGATCAGGACGCAAAATAACGGTTTGCTTGTAGCTGGCCGACAGTATGTCTCGGTGGGGGCCGCCCGCTTCTTCGCCTTAGCAATAGCTATTTTGTACGGAGAAATGTAAAATAAAGTTGCTCTGATCAAATCGGTTTACAGTGAAAGTCGTTCAGGGCTTTGAGTCGCGTACAGAATCACATAGCAATAGCTAGCGCGCGGGCTCAGTATTCCGGATTTTTTGTAGCCGGCGCGGCGCGTCTCGGCGCCGTCGACAAGCCAAAACCTTTTATGCCCTTGCTATAGCGGTTGCTATGCTATTCCTTTTTGCGACGTCCGGCCCAAAAATGTGTCCCTAACAGCCCGTTATATGATGATGATGACTACTTACACTTTTCTGTTACACCCTGAATAGGATTTGATTGATTGATTATATGATTAATATTACCCGTATTGATTACTGATAGATAAATTAAATCAATAAAGTAAAATTACTAGTTGTTTTCTTCCCAAAACCAACATTTACCAATCGCCTCTGGTTAATCCTAAGATCAGTATCAGTACCAGTTTGTAGTGGTAAAAGTCCGAAATATTGTTTCTCTTTTCTTCAATTCAGAGGTCGGTACATCTCAGGATATACCGGTAAATCCTAGGATTTACCGCATTTCGGGCTTTTACAGTAACTTAATTATATACCTACTCTTCCCTGGCATTTTTACTTCTTCGGTGATTATTTCCAATATTAATAAACAAAATGCTTTTGAAAATATTTACTTCCATTTCATTCCAATTTGTGCCGTCTTGGTCTGTCATTAAGATGAAACGTCACGGGGCGGGAATTTTAAATTTTGGCTGTTTTCTCAACTTTATGATTAAAACTTGTGACTTTTTATCAATTTGACGAATGTGACAATGTGTTGGCGAATGTGAACACTGTTTCACGTATTAATATCCTAAAATAAAGCAATCATTTAAACACACTTGTCGAAATTCGTGTTAAAATGAATTTACACAAGTATATACAATTGAATGCTTTTTTCTAAGATATTGATGCACATTAAGACGTATTACAGTGTTTTTCTAACGCGGCCTAAGTCAAATGGAAAACAGTACGGTTTACTCAAAGTTGAGAAAACAGCCAAAATTTAAAATCGCCCATACCGTGACCGAGCAAGAAAGTTCAGTATAACGTAAATGCAGCCCATTAACGTCCTTTCTTACCTAGAGCTACGACAAGCTTTTCTTACCCGGAAGCAAACTGATCAACTCTGATAAACTCTGTCCTTGTACATGAACATTCTTTGTTCTCAGATAAACCAAAGTCCTTCGTGCAACTTTAACGTCTTAAGCCTCTAATAATTAACTAGTTTCCGCTCTGAGTGCTATCTCGAGTGCGGGAAAATGGCAGGTATAACATACTATATAGCTAAGACAACTCTTTTTACTGCGGGCCCCGAGATAGAGAGAGAGACAGAGAAAGAGAGAGAGAGATATGAAATAACAAGAAAGCAACCCTCTATCAATTTGGCGAAAGGTAACCCTGTCCACCTACACAATAAAGTACCTACTATATACTTCATAATACGCACCTAAGCAACAGATGCCGACAATGTGCCAAGTTCTGTTATAAATCAAACCCCTTTAATGTTCTTGGGCTATTGGTTACGCTCGGGTCAAGTAGGTAAAAGTGATTTAGTGTACCCATAAAGACAGGTCCGAACAAGCCATATTACACTTGTAAGCACCCCGTAGAACCCACTGGAGGAACCAGTGTACTGTAAGGCGATTGGGTTATCGAAAAGTTAATAGGTTTTCAAGTGGTCAGTGATTTAGACTCTTTGTAATGGTATTGAACGGAGATAAAGAGGGTTCTGCTAAAGTGTTAAATTGGGTTTATTACTGTGAGTAGTCAAGTGCTGTGTATTTTCTAATAAACATTAAGTTTCAATGATGTTGAAGTATGTTAAATTAAGTGTTGTTTTGGTAAATATTGTATATTGTAACTACTTCCCAGTAATAGTATTTGTATAATGCCTTTAACGCATTGGGTAGCAAATCAGAACAATCAGTCAATACTAATTATTTATTAACTTGTTGGTTGGTTGGTTACAATTGCGTGATAATTATTATGATTTTGTATCCGCATTACAGAACGAGTTTATATGGAAAAATACTATTCTGTAAATAGTAGTTTTCACAAGTTTTTAGGGATTGTTGAATTTTCATAGTTATCGCAATGGACCCAAAACCTAAATTCCAAATTCCAAATTATTTATTGCTACATTGTGGTTGTAGTAAGGAGGTCCCGACAATGGACCCTGTAAGGGCACTGCAATTTCTTACAAACTAACTTATATCTAATACCTATATGTACGATAACGTACGATAATACGATAACATTATATAGAATTTTTATTTATAACAAGGAAATGAGATCAAAAATTACGTACATAATGACTTTCATAAATTAAATCTATAATACTATTTATTGTTATATCTTTATGTGTGTGTGTGAGAGGGTGAGGGTGTATGTTGTGTGTGTGTTTGCAGGTAAGGGTACGCATGTGTGTGTAAGGGTGTATGAAGGAGGGTGTGTGTGAATGGGTATTGTATGCTTGTTTGTATTTTAGTTAGTTTAATTTGGGAAGTGTATTTCATTTCAATATTCTTCGTAATATATAGTGTAGTAGGCTTTTTGTGATAGGAGAGTTTTGAGTTTTCGTAGAAAATGCACATTCGTTGGAGATATTTTTATAGCTTCATTTCGGAAACATTTTGATATAATTATATCTAAAGCGTATAAGATGCTAGGTTTCATTTTTAGACAAAGTAAAGATTTTAAAAACCCTAAAACTCTTATTATGCTTTTCAACTCTTTTGTAAGATCCATACTTGAATATGCATCAACTGTATGGAACCCACAATACCAGAACCACATAAATAATATTGAAAGAATACAGAATAAATTCATTAAACGTTTAAAATATAAATTCAAAAACTTTGAATCTAATACTTTTCTTTCGCTTGAAAATCGTCGTAGCATGAGAGACCAGATGTTTTTATACAAGATTATCAACAGCCAAATCGATAGCCCATATCTACTTAGTAAAATCTCTTTATACTGTAAACACAGCTCTCGTCATAGAAAGGCTTTTGTCACAAGAAATTGTAGGACTAACTATGCTAAAAATCGCTTTATTATAAGAGCTTGCGAAAATTATAATAAATTACATAATCATGTTGATATATTTCATGAAACACCCATCAGTTTTAGGAAAAATATTTTTAATACCTTAAAAGCTATGTAATAGAATAGCGGATTTGTATTGGGTCGCCTTTGGTATGCTACGCGGTGCTAGGGGTTATTTCGGTGCGGATCTGCTATTCTATTCTAATCACCTTTTTAGTACATAAGCACTCGTACATATATATTTTATATAAATTAGAACTACCTACTGTAGAACCATATATCTCCCTCTGTTGGTAACTTTATACACAAATTCAAGTACCTATACATTTTAGTGTTGTTCTGAGTACCTTTGTCAATTTTTTTTGTGAAAACTTTATTGGCTTGTGTGTTAACTCATTGTTTTTTTTGTTATGTAATAGATTAAGCTGTTTGTTTTCCTAATAAAGAAAATAAAAAAATAAAAAAAATAAAATAGCTGGCTGGGAGTTTATTAGATTTCAATGGACGTAACATATGTGTTGGTAGATTGTAGTGCCATTTGGATCTTTGGTAACAGAAGTTTGTTTTGATGTCTGAAATAATATAAGTTATTTAGAGTGGCTCTGGTCTTGTATGTTTCAGGATATTTTCTTACAAGTTTAATTATTTCTAAGATGTAAATAGAAGGGAGGGTGACGATGTTAAATTTTTGGAAATATGGTTTGCAGCTGTCTGTAGGTCTTAAGTTGGCTATAATTCTTATTATAGTTTTTTTCTGTAGTGTAAATAGTTGAGAAGCGTCAGCGCTATTTCCCCACAATATGACGCCATAGTTGAGCCAAGAGTGTGCGCATGCATAGTATGTTGAGAGAGCAGTTTCGATGTTTGTTGTATTTTTTATTTCTCCTAATGCATAGGAGAATTTCCACAACTTGCCTTTTATTTTGTGTATATGGGGTTTCCAGTTTAAATGTGAGTCTATGACAATATCAAGCAACGTTGCTTCTTTTATTAATTCTAGTTTAATGTTAATGTTCCTATAGGGTACTTCCCGTTGGCCGACAATAATTTTGGCACAAAGCAAGGTCAAACAATCTTCGAGTGTCATCGGAACCCTTGGTCTGCGAGGCCTACTCGCACTTGACCGTTTATTTTTATAGTTTAGTCTTTCAGAGTGATACAAGGAGATATGAAGGTATTTTCCATCTACGTTAGAAAGAACCAAAACTGTTGGACAGCACTACTACCCCCTTATTAATAAAAAGTTACTCCGGAAGTAACTTTTTGATAACAAAGGGCTAGAGACCAGGACCTCATCAGGCTCCGACTGTATTCTCCTCACATGCGCCCGGTGTTGGTCCTACATTAGGATACTCTGAGTTTTGGTTTGGTTTCAGAAAAAGCGCTATTTATAACACCTTAATAAATATCCAAGACCTAGGGATAATGTTTCTTCCTCCCCAGCCGGCTTCGAACCAGGGACCGCTCGCTTGGGAGGCAGAGCATATAACATCAACGCCACAGAGGTTTTCTGAGTGTAAACAAAACATGCACTAGCCCACCTTTTCCCTCAATAATGTCAAAATATGATTGATTGCGCATGCGCATAGTCTACGTCTACGAATTAACCCATGTTAGTGAACTATGTCTGGAGTAGAGCGCGGCCCGGCCCATCTACTGTACACATTCCTGTTGAACTATTTGAATGTTAAGGCGGAGTTCTTGGTCCTTGAATCTGATCCTACTGTCTGTAAGTGAAATCCAAAACCGACGTCACCGTTCACAACAACCGTAGAGAAGTCATCTTCTACGGAGCCTTGCCATGGCCGGGGTGTTTACTTTGACGGTGGGCCAAATCGCCAGATTTACTGAGTGAATGTTGTTGTATATGTAATTCAACTTGGAATCGGAATGACTCTGAGTACGTCGGTCAGTCACAATGACTGCAATCCACCTTTATGCAAAATATTAACAAGGCCATTCAGAACATCGGATACCTATGTATAACGACGATATACGACAGTTTGTCACATTACCCTTTAAAGATATGGGTCTCTTGACCTAAAATAAAGAATTCATTATTCTTATTATTATTTTGTATCTAAACTTCACGGGACATTGCTGTCCAGGTATTTTTGTAGGCTTGAGTGGGGACATGGGTCCAACAAGTATAGAGGCCCCTTTCGGACAATTTATTAAAACCAAACCAAATACGAAAATGTGGTACACCCGTTGGGTCTGTCTCCGTATGACACCCCACACCTAAAATGCACTCAAAGAACATTCCTGCCAGCTGCACAGGTCTATTGCAAAAACGAAGGGGAACCTGAGAAATGGGCCTATGGGTTTTCGTTTTCAATGTTTATATTATTATTATTATTTACCATCATTAGTAGAATCAGGGACCTGATCCCGGCCCTGGAAAGTTAGTCTTTGTAGAACGCGGCCCCTCTGTGAGGGTCTCTCATTGAGAGTTTGCCGACTTCATTTACACCAAAACTGTTTGACTTGGACGGATAGGAGCAATCCTTCTTTTGACTGAGGAAGTGGTCACAAACCATTCAGGTTTACTTGAGGAACTATATTCGAGAATTTGGGTTGTAAAATAAATTACACAAACATAAGACGTCATTAACATTCAGCTTTATTGATAATCTGGCTTAACGTGAACTTCACGTAAAGATACATTAAATTTCACTTAAAATTCGAGTTCAATATATTGTACTAACCCGTGAAATATTCTAAACTAATAAAGTCAACCGACGCGACGTCCTTTCTTTGTTTTTTCTTCGACTTAGGAGAAAAGGGCAATAGGAGTACGTAAAGTTTTTCTTTTAGGGTGAAGGTGATTCCTCTTGGGTGTCAAGTAAGTTTGTTCAGTATTAGAGAAGTTTATTTAGGCGCGCGACGATGGCCAACGCTAAAGATAATACAAACATAAACGCAATATAAAAATGATCCCCAGGTCTCGGAAAATTTCTGTCGGCGGTTTATACCGCCAGAAGAAATGCAGTGCCTGTCTATAAATATTTATATTCAATAATAAATATTGCGGTAGGAATTTCACTTATTTGTAATTAGCTCAATTTGAACTATTTGAAAGCAACTCAGTTGACACGGGGAGGAAAATCGAGAATGTTTTGCCGAATTAATCTACTGCGTGATAAAGATTTGTTAAATATGCTGCATATTATTGTGCTTGTAATTGAATATGCCTAGCAAAATTTAATTACTCGTCATGCTTAGCTCACTTTTATTCATTTTAATATTTTGTTGATCATGAACATCTTTATGGTCGATTCACCCATTTCACTAAAGCAACAGTTCCGACACCGGCAATCACAGACGCTTCACTGAAGCTCTTTGTACTGAGTATAGGTATTGACATGTGTGAATTTGAATCACTGACGTAACACTAAAGCACAGATACTGAAATGAGCGGACACGGTGTCGGAACTGATGCTTCACTGATATGTGTGAATGGACCTTTATTATCATTAATTTCCTCAAAAGACCCGTTATAAGAAACCTCTATAGTTCAAGAAAACTAGATTCCAATGTAGGTTATAGAGGAGAGTTAAATATTATCTACTGATAGATAAAAGTTACCCTTTATTTTGCCAAAATTCTACGTAATTTTCTCGAACTCCTGAGCTATTTCAAGTCAAGCACCTGACAATGGCAGATTTGAGGCAATTTGCCTCAAATCTGCCATTGTCAACACCGACCTTTCATTCCTCATTGGTCATTCATTAGCGTTAGTTCCACTAATATTATAGTATCTGTGGTTCCACCTATCATCGCGAGCCAAAAAATAATTGGAAAGCTGTTTGTAGCTGAGCTGAGATAACCCTCAGAGCTGAGTGCGGTTTATTATTACAGGCCTTAATGTGTTTATATCTCTGTTTATATCAATGTCAAGATTCTATTACGAATGAATACCAAAATTACTTTGCTTAACTCTCGGCGTCAGTGTTCGCTGGTTCCATCGATATGACTATGAAAAACAGTGGATGTGGTGCAACACAATTGTAGTATAAAAATTCAGACAATATTTAATAAGCAGGCAGTATTGCTTCTGGCCTCACACTAGGATAGCCTGTTTGTATGCGGAATTGTATGTAGGATTGTACGCGGAAACCAGACAACTAACACATAAAACCATGGTGGCATTTAATTAGCTGACCCTATTTTGGGGAATGATGAACAACTTTCCCCAAGAAACATAATAGTTGCAAATGAAAAAGATTTTTCGTCCCCCAGTACATTGCTCCAATCAGCTTATTCAAGTTAGGTACTACATTGGGAGACCCAAAAATTTTTTTCGTTTGCGACCATAATAATGTTCCTTGGGGAAAGTTCTTCATAAAATGATGGTTATTATCATTCCCCAAAATATGTTCAGCTAATTAAATATCAACCTGTATATGACTTTAAATAATATGTATAAAAAATTGTAGCAGTTATTTTGTTAGTTAAAGGTGGCCAAAAAAATTACTATAGTGTCTTTCCTCTTATTTTCACTATTAACCTTCTGCCTAATCTCGTATTGTTGTTCGGCATCAAAACTTGGAATTAAAGTCTTAAAAGGCCATTTCGTGTATTTATTGCTATAATATTAAAATGTCAGGGTTGCGGGAAACTTTTGGTCAGATCATTAGAATGAAAAATTCACTAGGTCGCGGGCTCTGTGGAACTTGGTCGGCTGCTGTTCGGGAATTTCCGAGATGGAGCTAATGTATCAACTTAGATGAATATAAGTGTTACCATTAGGGATCTTTGCTTCGCATTGCCAGCTGTTGCAGTGTTCGTCATGTGGGGTAAAAATGTATTGCACATGTTACAAAATTATGACATGACGTATCAATCATTCATAAAAAGTACTTTTATTCGTTGTAGGTAGGTGGGTACTTCAAAAAAGTGATTAAATAAAATAAGCAGTGTGTAACATGGTCAACCTAAAATTGGAATGGACTCACTCTAACTTACAGCGAGACACTGGCAAAAGAACAATTCTATGATTTAATTCCATTTCTCACGATGTCTTTCAACCCTGGGGTTGGATATCAGGCCCCAGAGACCAACTTTTCGGACTCTGACCTTTGAAACGTAACTTAACTTTGTGTATTTTAAACAAGGTTTGATTCAAATGAGCTAATTTGCATTGTTAATTAATTGTGGCCACCTTGCCCGTTTAATTATTTCAAATTGAAATGTTTTGAAATTACGTCTGTTCGGGTACCGCTTCGAAAGATGTTTGTTATTTCCTAATTTAAAATATTAACGGAACTGCGAGAGCTGTGGAATAATAATCATAAAAAGGTATTCTGATTTACATAATCAACTGAGCAATGAGTAACTTGTATCCGTTAATTTCAACTTTATTTATAGAACCTAAATTAATTATGAATAATAATTTAGATGGCTCTGTTGTAAAGACAAAGACTATGTAAAGACAAAGCAGCAACTATAATGCAACGGAAACGTCCCATCGGCAAAATATAAAAAGGTGGCAGAGTCTTGTCGATTTATCCGTCTGGATGACAGCGTCTTCACTTTACCTCCTCGGCGGCGGCGGAAAGAAAATTCTGAAATAACTCACAAAAGCAACCGAGCACAGCCCTCAGTGCCCCACGCTAATGATGACATAGCGAAGCTGTTTGTATTCACAATATACTAAATACGAGTCTATTTAAATGTTAAAACGCAGATTTGGAGCATTCAGGAAATTCAGAAGAGGCACCGTGAAAAGGTAAACTTAGCAAACGCAACTCAAACTCAAATGGGGCTTAAATTATACAGAACTGCCAAATATGAAAGGAGTGGTATGAAGGAGATTCACACGATCATTACATTGCAGGGAATGTTAACAGGAGATAATAACCAATTAGGGAAATTTCCCAACGAGACCCTTTACAACCTGGGGCCTTTAAGATTAAGGTACTCTCAGACTCGCATATCCACATATTAACATCTCACCGAGCAGAAACTTTGATGAGCGCACATTTAAATTTCAAATGATTACGAATAAATTTGCAACGCAATACCCTTTCGGGGATTTAATGCAAACTTCTTTCGTCGACTCGGTCTCAGAGGAGTGGCGTCTACTTATTTATGTATAGATACCAATTTATAGGAGCGTATAGCATGGAGATCGTAACATGATTCATTAGATACGTCTTATAAAGTTTTCGTGACTTTCTCTTTATCTTACGTAACGATTTTAATGATGAATAATCCCAAAATAAACGTCCCAAAAAGCAATAATAATACTAGGCATTTGTCTGAGTGGCTCTACATTCAAGGTGTATAGTGTAAATAAATGTGTATAGTTTATAAAATAAGTGGTACATTTATACAAAAAAATAAATCAGATTTCAGATTTGTTTATTCCTAAGAAGCAATACATATACAATTACATACAGGCACATACATACGCTGCTTCTGGCCCCACACTAACGAAACAGGAAACAGAAACAGCGACATCACAAACATGTAAACACGTTTTTTTTGTCCCCAGCCGTGATTCCTCTCGCATGGAAAAAAAAGCAGGTCTATTTACCATACGGAATAGCAGTAGCGCAGATTTGTAATGCACTCCTTTGCTGTCAAGGAGCTAACCCATTTCCGGGGCTACCCTACACCTACATAACAGTAAATAAATATACCAAACTTCCTTATTTGTTGGTATATCGAAATACGGTTGACAATCAATACCCGTAGAAATTGAGGGCGGCCCAAAAATGGAACTATGTAAACAAACTCTGATAGGATCAAGAACCTTGAACGACAACATCTTCTTACACCCTTCGGCAAATATCAGAGTACACACTTATATTTGCCTTATTTACACAACATGACGTTTCAAGGTAAAGCTGCTGGAATCATTATACGATTTCGGTTTTGACACGCTCTTTTCTACTAAAACATATATGTACATTTATTGTTAAACCTGATGAAGCTTCGTACTGTGCAACTAAATATGGTGCATTATATTTTTTAATACCATTGTCACACACTCGCACAGGGCGCGCTCCATCGCGCTCCTTTGTGTCGCAAATTGAATCAACTGGCGAAGAGGTAGGTAGCTCTAATAAATTAATTGCTAAGTGCTACCGTGCCTCCCTTTTAGAGCCCTCTCCTTACCTACTCTTTGTGACGATAATTTCATATTCGTAATTACCGCGGAAGGTCCCTTAAGCAGATCGCATTAATCACTTAGCCTGAAGCCTGTGGTGTGCTTAATCGATCTGAAAATGAAGTCCAATGGTAAGCGCAATTAAAGAAACTTTTTTATATATTAAATATATTGCCTGGATAGTCTAGTGTCCCACTGCTGTCAAACTACACCTCCCCTGGGAGGAATCACCTCCCTATTCTGTGCTGTTTCTGCCCAATATTCCCAAACATATGTCTGTTATTTTACAAACACTTGGATATATTGACATAATCAGAGATTTTTTGTAAAATTGAGCATAATAACACTAAGAAAAATGCCTGATGAGTGAGCAAATCATAGTCAAAACTTGGAACTTTCGTGAAACAAGATCATTTTATTATTTTATTCAAACTCCTTTTTAATATTCAACTCTTGATTCAAAAGTTTTTATTGTTATCTCGGTAAAAACCTGTTGTTACATCCAAGTCCGAGTTTCAAGGTGTAATTCAAAGTTCGGACGAGATAGGATGGTAATTCTATTTATTTAAGACTCAACTTTTGCAACTATGAAAATTGTTCTTGTAATCAAGTTTTCTCTCGTCGCCTTGCAAGGCTGAACTCCT
Organism: Argyresthia albistria; assembly: GCA_963457715.1. Classification (NCBI taxonomy): domain Eukaryota; kingdom Metazoa; phylum Arthropoda; class Insecta; order Lepidoptera; family Argyresthiidae; genus Argyresthia; species Argyresthia albistria. The sequence continues at coordinate 4,731,537 of OY735264.1, read as the reverse complement.
TGCTTATTATGGCTGTCGAGGTACGAGTATGTCGGTTTTCTTCTTGCCATTTATGGCGAAGGTTATTAGAATGCTATAAATGAATTTTGAACACAGAGGCTTAAGTTCTAAATACATGGAAAAAATCCGTATAGGTACTTATAAGTGGTAATTCATGATCAATAAAATTTAGGTATTCCCCCCTTCGTCGACACATCTTATCTATCTATTGTTCTCCATTGTTCGGTTGGTCGACCGTGTGTGTGTGTTCTGAGAGTGAACCAGTTACATTATGCCTTTGCGCCATAATACATAAAGTAATTCAATAACGACTCCGTATGAATCTCCATTTAACTTCGTGAACAAATTACATCTCTATAAAACAAATTTTGAATCTTCGTCTCAGAAGCCTACAAATACCGCCTCTTTGTAGATACCAATAACCAAGACCACCACGTCTGGTTATAACTTTCCTACGTTGTACTATTCAATAAAAGTTCGAAACTTTTCTACGCTGAAAGATAATCCCCGTAGACCTAGTTTATGCATCTAGATTTTACGAAGCGTACAAGAACAAAGAACTCTATAACCAACTATTGCCGTAACTGCAAACTGTTATATTTTGTTAGAAATAGGATTTCTGGGAACGAAGTACACAACTAAAAAAGCTAGGGGCGAAACAGTTGGAAGCACACCAAGCTTTATTAATATAATATACCAATAGTATTGAGATCGGAGATGCAGGAGATGCAGGTTCGAATCCCGGTGCCGACCGGGTACTGATGAGATTATAAATTTATCATAAGAACATTATATGGATATTCTAAGGGTGATGAAAAACATCGATAAGAAACCTATTCAATACCTGCAGCGATGAGCTTGCCCCCTGTAACGCAATGGAGTATTTAAGAAATTACTAAACTTGGGCGAAAATACGCCTCTACCACTCCATATGTGGAAAGACGTGACGCTTTTGTATGAACGTAATTATAAATGTTTATTTGGCCCCACAAAAAGGTACGCATAAAGCACTCCTAAAATAAATGCGAACGCAACTCGCTCGCTTTCACAATAGGCAAACACACGACGCGCACACAAATCTACATTCAAAACAATCTGGCCTTTGTTCGGGAGATGATATAGGTGAAATGCGTCTAACATCATAGGCGTTTTCTCGCAAATTCTCGTAAATAATTCAACAGCTAGGCGGCGACACGTTGTACAGGCTGGCACTGGCTTGGCACGGCCGTGGGCCGGACTAATGGACAGGAATCGAGTACGGTGCTGGTTGGAATGCTTCTGACTGAACCAACGTTACATACTATTGAGGAAGCATTGTATAGGATAAACGCATTCTATACTTCTGACGACGATTCGTATTGGTGTGACCCTACGTTCATTTTATCATTGGCTTTTATAGGAATTCCAATAATCAATCGTAAGCGTTGTTAATCTACAGAAAAATTATAGCAACTATGCTTATAGATGCAATATAAATAAGCGATCAGGATCAAGGACCAAAGCTTACATGTTTTGATTTCACCAACAGTACTGTCGAGGACTATATAGTCATCTACAGTTTTCGGTGGCATCGGCAGCTGAATGGAGGCTTTTAGTCCATCATTTCTCCGAGGTATTGCTGCAGGTTCATATTTCATGTGGCCGTGCATCAATGACATTGTTGTTCGTGTCAAGTACATACAGTTTGCTGCTGCAGATAAACACTTTCCGGGAGTTTCAGAACACGTCGTTATCGTCGCCGCTTTTACGCAACTAGAGTAACGTGTTAAGAAATAAATAAATTAGGAAACTTATAACATTCCCGAAGGCTGCTTTAAAGACTTTAACTCTATCTCTAAATGTACCGCGAGTCCCAACATTGTTATGTACATCTATAGTCTTCAGTAGAAGATTGTTGGTCGTATGTCGTGCGTCTCTTACTTCCATTTGCAATCGAAATTGAACTGGGAGCGCTATCAGCTCTCAGCTATCGACGCGAAGAAAGGCAAGCGGAACTCCCATATGATAACATCTCGGAATACTAAAATATGAGAACATGTTTATGTATTCCTTGTGTTCTTTGAGTGTTGGTGTTGGAACTGATATGAGGCTTTTACGAATATGAACGAAACCCGATGCTTTCCATTCTGTTGTATTGGGATACGTTGATATATTTTATAACTCGAGACTTTAGTAAGAAGAACCATCGAGATGGAGCTACCGAGATCATAGGACGATCCCACAGTTACGTTCAACAAAATATGAGGAGCAAAACGAATGACTTACAGAATAATATTAGGATATACACATAGGTACTAGGTACACCATACAAAATAGGAAACTAATCTGGCAAGAAAACTTCTCTAAGATACTGGACAAACGGGAACCATGGTGGGAAAATCACAGATATTAAAATTCTGAGATAATAATCGTATCGACTGTTATTTTACTACTATCTACATAAGTTTATTTGCCTAGCAAGATCGTTTAAAACTACTAGAATTTACTACTGAATAAATATTATTATCCAAAAAGGTATAACGTGAAATTAAGTTTCAAATATGAAGCATACGATAAATAGATAAAAAGTAACCACTTCACCTCATATCAATCTTCTAGGTCAACATAATCAAACGCTTCGACCGTTTATGCTGTCAGTTACAACAGTTTTGCATGGAATCTAAAACGTTACTCGATACTCAACTACCAGCACATAATTATAATGCAAAGCACGCGCGTCTTCTTATTAAAGTCGACGAAGTCCATTTCTCAGTTAGCACAACCTTACAGTTGCAAGTTACAGTCATATCCTGTTACTAGGCTACTATTAATCTTGAGTACCGAGTCATGTGCCCCGACAAGATAATGGGCTGAGCAAACCCCGATTCGAGGGACGCAAGTGACGCAACGCAACACTACGAGACGCTTCGCGAAGTTGGATTGTTTTTGTTCGAATCTTCAGTATTCCCTGCCAGACAGGAGTCTTGAATATCTGGCTATAAACATGGCCGCAAATGTGAACCTCTGTCACGTTAACTTGAAGGTTAAAAGTCGAGCGGTCTCCTCACCTCGGAAATGATCGTGCGGGTTAAGCAACATCAGGCCGAGACGGGTATTGGATGGGTGACCCGTTTCTATGTGTCATTTTTTCGGGCGCTTCCGTGTTTCGGATGACAGGTTAAGCTGTAGGTCTCAGCTACTATCACTACTCGGTGCTAGTAGTCGTAAAGCTGTGTCAGAGGCCCAAATATAGCTTTTGGCAGTCGGGTTAGCCACTATCCCAAAATCCCTCCATCAACCCGCACTGAGCCAGCGTGGTGGAGTATGGCTCAATGTTACTAGTACCCGAGTAAAGGCTCGTGCCTCTCTATGGGGATATTAATGGGCTACATTATTATTCTATAACTTTGTTTATTCTTGTTCTACATACGAGTATACTTAGGCTCGTTCGCGTGAGATGGCAACTTCAATTAAATTATAACTTTCGTGGATACAGCTTTATTGTCACCAACTGTCTATTGTATTCAGCTTTGTGTACAATCTGATATATCAATTCCCAAACACGCCGTAGATTAGGTAACTATGTTCTTAGTGGCTCTATTCTCTTTGTACATGACTATACGACTGTGCCTATCTACACAGTACCTACTATAATGACTTTTCTTGCTGCAAACAAGTTTTCAATTTCTTACTATTTCCCCTGTAACAATCTGAATGTGTCGGCTCATACAAACCTCACACAATATGCCACATACCCATCAATACCAAGAATAAAATAGAGCATTGAATCCGGGTGTAAAGTGACCAAGCACGTGTTAAGACTGTGCAATAAACTGGAGATCGGGTGCTATTACATTACATACTACTACATACTACCTACGCTCATACTAGCGCGTATGTACATTCTGCATAACTATCCACTCGCCGCACAAATTGCTCTTAGTCTAGTCGACCTGGCTGCACCATTTTACCTTGATTGTTTCTGAACAAGCTCAGTAACTACCTTTTATATTAGTGTAAAAGCAGTGTAGTATAGAGTATTGCTCTAGGATTCCCAGAATAATCATCATCATTGGCAGCTTATTTCCGTCCACTGCTGGGCATAAGCCTCCTCCCTTTTCTGCTAACTTAACCGGTCCTGTGCCAATCCCAGAATAATGTTCTATTATAATTAAACCAAGTTATCAAAATAAACGCTCGATTATTCTCAAGCTGGTATACGCTAAACTCGCATGTTATCGAAATAAAAGGTCGATTATTCGCAAACTAGTATACGCCAACTCGTGGTTTGAATATGGGAATGAGTTTTCTGCTAATATGTGATAGTGTCAAATGGACCTACGTATTTACACCATAATAACCCTAATCACAAATTCACTCTATTTTCATTTCTTCCATTCCTTATGATGAGAGAAAATATTTAGCTAATGCCTAAAGAGCACCGAGTTTATCTCATAATTATTGGAGCTAGCAATCCAATTTATGTTAAGTTCTTGACTCACAAAGTTCACGAGATTTGCAACCGGAATGTTAACATCTAAAAAACTACCGCTTGAACATGCCACAAATTTCCACATACGCTGCTCGCCAAAATCTAAATCTTGTTTACCAAACTTGAATTTCAAAAAGAGGATGTATTTTTAAGCCACCTTTGCTCGTCCCTGACTGTGATGAAACATTTTATTTAAATTGTTAAGCTAGTGAATTCTGGGAAAAAGGCAAAGAGCATGCACGCCAGTAGTTGAGAGGGCTATGTAGTTAAATGGATGCGGGGCTCGGAAGCCATGCTGAGTTGAGCGGTCGGTATTTGTTACCGCATATTACATTACTTGCGCTCGTCTAGAGCATTCGTCGAAGAAGTCTCCGCGCCAAAGTCTGCGACCTCAATCACCTTCTGTTTTGTTTACGAGCCTTCACTTTGCACCACTTTGTGGAATAGACACACCCGATGGAGATAAACGGACGTGGATTTTGAAACGAATTTGACGCGATTCGTCGTGGGGTGCGGTGGGTAATGAGTTTGGGAAAGTAAAGATTCTCGTCGGAGCGTGTATGCATACTGGTAGAATATTACCTAGGGTTTAATCCTCAGACGGATTTCATAAAAATACCAAAAAGTTACAGGACCAGAACAGTTACAGCAGTAAGACCCAAGACAAGTCATCAAAAACAATTTCCACAATCCTAAACTATCCTAACCATTAGAATTTAGTTTGATTTCTGTCTAAATATTAAGAAAATAAAGAAAATTTTACTATCTATCCATTCACTTACGAAATGAAGAGGGGGTGTTCTGATCAACAAGAATTTTCAAAGTGGAAGTTAATAATTTATTCAAGACTGATGGCCTTAATCACCCCATATATTTTATACGACTACACCTTTCTGTTATACCGTATCATAATGCAAACATATTCTCCAAAAAAGAGCACCTCTTACATCGTTACCAGATCCTGCTCGCAAGATCTCTGACAAAAGCAATATATCTTCGGAACAGACTTTACATTACTAAGTCAAGCGTGCAATGCGTCTACACGTCTGTATATGTATCTATAGAGCACGAGTACGTACGTATATATGCACAGAGTGTTGAGAACAAGGCGATTGTGAGGTACTACCAACTCCTCCGCCTTAATAGCCTGGACTTTATTCCTCGCATTTATGGAGTGTTTTTGATTGTTGAGACTGCAAGTATGCCTTGGTGAGGTTTTGCTGAAATGCAGCTGCGACATAGATGCACAAAGTGCGACGCGAGACGACACTGGTGCCGCTCAAGGCAATTCTCCCACGGTAGAAGACCTTATGAATAAATGATTAGCGTTCAAGTTGTTGTAATTGTGAACAGTGGAGCGAAGCTAAATGTCTCGACAGTAAACAATAGAAAACCACAGCTAATGTTTATAGTTTGCAGGTTTCCACTACATCTTGATACTACAAACCACCTCAGCTCCTTTTCGTCTTGAACGAGGAATTGGCATTTAGGGATTAAAAAGAAAAAGCAGGAGCAAATAAAAGTCCGGTGACTATCGAGTTTAGAATACAAACCGTTATTTGCGCAAACATTCCGAAGGCACTAGACGACGGTCTCAAGCGGGATAAGAGTTTCACCAAATTGAATCCATCGGAGACGATTATCCAGAAATTGCAGGTGCGCCAAGTTCTGACGCTACCGACCTTCTCTCCCGACCTCATTACACCAGTGGAGACAATTTCTTCCCGTGCAACTTCCAGGGAACGTGATTACTACGGTCGCCGCTCTAAGATAAAACTTCTGTAATTGTATTTTCAGAACTTTTTGGTTATGTAAATCTTAATTTACAATATCACCCCGCGCACCAAACTTGAGAATTTAATCCCGTGATTTTTATTTCGCTGTTCTACACTGAGTTCCATTATTACATTTGCGCAAAATCACGTATCGGCCGCAGGATAGATGTCTCAAATGTAATCAATAGAAGTAATCAATCGTAAATAGCTTTCGTTTCCCGGAGTTGCTCGGTGAAACAATTTTTCGTTGGGACGCCCTTCACTACAAATGCTATTAGGGACCCTTTGCCCGACAGCACTCTGGCGGAGCCGACAACGTTTCAATCCAATTGAACGTGCCGCGATATACCACCCCCGCGCCCCCGCATACAAGACATCCTCAAAAGAAACCCGTCCTTTTTTACTATCACTATTTTATTTACGTAGCTTTCTATAACACAAAGACTTCCATCAAAATTTAAACTATGTATAAACATGATATAGGCGTGCTAACACACTACGGGTCTTTACGCCCCGCAACAACGATCTCCCCTGTGACCAGATATAAATGGAAATCCACTTTGGCTATTCCTAATCTTGATACACGCGACCTTTTACGCGACAAAGCCGGGAACGTTAAAAGTTTTGCACAAGAAAATGTGCGAATTTTTCCACAAAGCGGAATCAGATTATATCTCTAAATACAGTTATTTAGCTTCTACATACCTACTAGCTGAATGGAATTGTCGTTAGTACGGTTTTGGAAGTAGTCTCTTAAGGAGTAGAAGGTGCTCGAAGCGAGCTTTAGTCAGAAAAAATACGATGTCTGATGAACGCGATGTTTTATGTTAAATGGAATGGCCAACATTGTTTTGGTATGGATTTAGTATTTATAAAAGTGGACGTTGCCAAAGATGTATGACAAAGTTATCTTTGCGGATTTAATAAATGTCTTATATCTTAAAAACGGATTATTATATTTTGTTCAAACCAATTTTTCGTTGAAACTTTGTAATGAGAATATTGATATACACAGCATATTTTTTTTAGATTTTTCACTGTCTTACCTTAAAAGTTACAGGGGGGGACACAGTCCTATACGTATTGATCTGGTGTTGTGCATAGCAAACCTTTGTTTTTTCACAGTTCCACGAAAAGCCTCACAAGGCCTATTTAGGAAATTGCCTTTTTATCGCTTGTTGCTAACACAGTCTCATTTTGTTCAAACCTTTTTCGAGTCCTCTTCATCTTTAGCTGAGCACCGCCTTTAATATTAAACATTCTCGGTAGAGGCATATATTTGTTGTATTAATTTATCTAATTTCCTCTTAGCTGCTTTTAAAACTGTTCTCTATAACTATAACTTTGGTCTTAATAGGAAAAGACAATGGCGGCGGCGGTAATCTTTTTCGATGCGGTGTCGGACACTTAATTACGTGGCAAACTTCTCGAATGGTCTTTCAGTCCCCAGCAAGTAAAGTGAGGGGGTAATCCACGAAGCTGTTAGAATCGGCCTTGCTTCAATCAAAAGACAGCATAGCTTTACGTTGTTCACGGAACCCTGAACAATCGCGCGAAGTCTCCATCAACAAATAAACTTGTTCAATTAGCTGCCCGGCTCGTTTGTGAGGTTTCATTAAATCATTCCCACAGATAGAACTCTGATTGTAGCTATGAGAACAGACGATCAGCGGAATAGATTTAATTGCCTCTTGATAATGAACGCTACAAAGTAAAATTTGTATTTGTATTTTATCTATTTATTTGCATCAGCGCACACACACACAATATAAAACATAGAAGAATAGCGCTAAACAAAACAACATATAAAACATACAGACACACAAAATCGGAATCAATAGACAGTAATTTAAAACTTTGGTAACTGCAATCGTATCCAATAAAGATTGTAGCAAGTCAAAAAATTTGCATAAGTAGACAAATCTGCGCTCGGCTACTATCGCTACTTGGTAAGTATATTACGTACGAAGACCCCTGATGGAGAAATTTTATGTAGCAGTCGTAAAAAGCACTTTAACAACCCGCACTGAGCCAGCGTGATGGAGTGTGGCTGAATCTTACTCTTATCCTGTGCCCCTCGGTGGTGACATGACATGTGGGCTACATTTCTTTGTAGTGGAATGCCATACAGTACTATATTAGGAATAAATTATAGTAAAAATAAGACAAACAGTTCAAAACAACAGGCAGACTCTTCGCTCGTCTCATAGCCCCAGCCCAATTGTTCCCCACAATAAAGAGTTTGAGAGGCTTCGAAAAATATATGCGTAATTGAATGCGTGAAATGCTTTTAAAATTAAATCCGTCAAGTGCGAATTGGCGTCACACAATGTAAGTTCGATTGTAAGAATACTAATTTCACCAACAATCGCGATCTATTAGGGGACAGTTTATTTCCTTTTAGGGGCCACCTAGCAGTTGTTTCACTCTGACCTAAGTTTATGGGCCATCTAGGCTACAAAAAGACCACCTAAATATAAGAGGCCGGTCTCCGAAACAATCGCTAGACGGATAAGAAAAAGAGCTATGTGCTCCCTAACTGCTGGTGAAATCGGGCATCATTATTGAGAGTTCATAGAGACACCTATTTCGATTATCTGATTTCGTAACAAAAAGGTAAACTATGATTTGAACAAAACAGACTATTCAAGACATGTCATCTTCTGATCACTACCACAGATACTATAATATTATACTAATACAGATAGACCACCTAGAACAAGGTGATATGACACCGGCGTAAACTGATATGCTACGGAAGCTTCTTTAGTTAGAGGCCATTATCGCTTGGTGCAGCACCATCGAAAAATTGCAAATACCACGAGATGGCGCTAAGATATATAGGATTTATTCTAAGATTAGCGCCACCTAGAAGTATGTTAACAGAAACCATGGCGTTTAAAGTACAAATCTTACTCCTCACGCGCGCCATCTCTTTTTTACGAAGGGTTACTAATTCTAATTTGTATGGGATAAGCACCCTGTGTTACTACTTACTATTTTATTGCAACGAGGTTAACAATTCGTTTTCAAAATGTTTTATATTGAACACATCGCAAAAAGAAAAGATGCATCTGTCATATCTACTCAAACCACTGACTATTCGTTACAGACAGAATACACTGCATGTTCAATGGAGTCCCTACATAAATTATGCCCCTAATAAGTTAAAAACTGCGGCTCAACTGATAGAACGCGAGTTAGCTCTATTTTAAGATCCACTTCGTTAATATATATTATATGTTTTGCCTAGGTTCCAATAAAGTTGTTTCAAACAATAAATGATTAAGTTTGAACACACCTGGCGATATAGGCACTTAAATATTTCTAACTTGAAAGTGATAATGTTAAAAGCAGGCACAGCCAAATATTATCGACACTAGGTAAATCCATATACCATTTTAACAGCTCAGAAAATACCCGCCTCCCGTCTTTATTGCCTCATAAATTTGAAAATAACGTAAGCACACAGAAAAACATCACTCCATAAAGCAAATGGTGTGCATGAAAGGAAAGATATGTAATACCTGATCGGGTTAGCAAAATAGGTAATTTTTCTGTAGGTGCTTAGGTTCAGTTTCACTTTTATCAAGTTACAAAGGAGATCATTCACGGTCCATACATTTTTGGGCCAAAAGTGAAAGTGCTGGCCAGAAAAAAAAGTGTAATATTCAGATAGAACACAAAAATCATTTTTTTTACTATTATATTTAACCTGTTCGCTCCATGCTTTTGTTTTTATATGCTATTGAAGTTCAAAAGCCAATACAAATAAAAAATAACGCGCGGCCATCAACCAAAACTCAGTTCGGACTGAGCTCAAAGTTTGAAGCTATGTAATTTGGTTCCTGAGATGAAACATCGAGCTCCTCTAACTCAGTCCGAACTGAGTGAAGAGTCATAGTAAGTTTTATTCGTTACACTATTCTGCACTATAAAAACAAGGTTTGGTTGATGGTCGCGCGAATTTTTTATTTTTTGTATGGCTTTTACCGAATTTCAAAAGCCTATAAAAACTAAACTATGGAGCGAACAGGTTAACTGACATAGTAAAAAATATGTGTTCTATCCGAATATTACACTTTTTTTCTGGCCGTCATTTTCACTTTTGGGCCAAAATTAATGATCTGTTTTTGTGTTTTCGTGAGTCTTACTGGATAACATGTTACCTAGCTTGTTGTAACTTGACCGAGACTGTAGGGCAAATATCTTCAAGGTGAAGTTAAAACCCTATATTGGGTATAACCCTATATCGGCATTAAGTAGCATATTATAAAATCTTTGGGTGAGTGCTGAGGTGGTTGCTGCTGCAGCTGACTGAGCTGACCCGCGTAAGCCAAAATGTACTAGGAAGTGAAAAATAACTAAGTTGCCAATAATGATGTCCCTAACAACCCCTTAAAATACTGTACCTTAGAGGTAGACAATAGTAAGTCCACTTTTAGAGGTAGACAATAGTAAGTCCACTAGAGGTAGGGTACAGAAATGAAATTCTCAAAAAATGGGCTTACAATTGTCTACCTCTAAGGTACAGCTAGGAATTTCCATTTCGCTTTGTATAAAATGTTTACATTCCTACATAGTAGTAGTAGATTCCACCCACAGTCCTGCATGGCCCTTTTAGTAGTGCTAACAGGCAACAAATCAACCTCGAATCGAAAGAGAACCTTCTAAAAATCTAAATAGCTACAGTAAAATTTATAAAACACGTGACATTGACGAAATTTATTTCAGGTTATACTGCCATTATTACTCAAGAAATTAATTAATTAATTGTAACACATAGGTACGTACCTTTAACCTCCATACCGACCATTACTTTCTTCTATTATGTTCAAATGCGCAATGATCAGTTGGAAATATTATTAGTAAAACTTACTGAAATTAACTGGTTCGCCGACATATCTTACATAACAATAGTTCGCCATTGTTCGGTAGTTCGAGGGGTTAACCAATAAAATACTTTATAAGGTCTCTCTTATATTGCTACCCTACAATCTACTTACCTAATGTAAAATGGCGCTACTTCCACCATGTCTCTGAGTTAAATGAGCCAATGAAAGCCAATTGTTGGCACAAAGACAGGATACTATCACGAATAGTTTGAAAACTATAATTACGGAACACTAATTGCGTGACTAGACTCGCTCTTTGCCGTGTCTGAAATTGAAAACTTAAACTGAAATAACTTTATTGCCCTTTGATCAAATACAGTTTACTATTTACTTACTCATACCTTTTTATTTTTTATATTTAGATATTTCCGACTGAACTTTGCTTAGTTCTTTATTTAACTTTTGATACTCCTTATGGCTAAATAATGTGTGGGTCAAACCTGTATGGGTTATGATATGAGCTGCCAAAATTGGAGTCACTTGCTAAATAAAACATACTCTACAGACGGGTATTATGCGAGGACTATCTGGGTTACTCAAGCAGAATGTAAGTCTCTACTCTAAAGCCTCCCGACATGACCATGTTAAAGTGCTTAAACCGCACTCAGACGGCGACAAGCAATAGGCGTTTCTCAACTGCACAAAACCTACTTTTACTGACATCGAAGTAGCAAATGACTAGTCACTATTTACCAGGCATTTAAACAATCTACGAACAGAAAGTTCATCCTTCATCATCATCACATATCGTCGATGTATAGTGAAACAAAATATTTAAGGACCAAATTCGACCCATGCTGGTTTAAAGCATTTCTTGTGAAATAAACAGTACAGTAGGTATTAATTAGGTGGGCTAACGACAAGCGAAAATCGTGTGGGGCCTCTGCATGAATTCTGGGAAGGTTAAATTTATTAACAAAGGCGTGTTCTGTCCAAACTTTTTTAACAATGTAGCTTAATTAATTTTGTAAAATGCGACCCTCAGTTGTTCCTTGGAATTATATGTAAATTCTTGATATTCATGTTGTTTGTTTTCAACTACATACTCGTAGCTACTCGTGGCGTCATCGTTTTTCATACGTGTTTTATGATTTCTAAAAATATAATTGTAGTCGACAAACTAAATTCTAATTTCGAATTGGTTGCGGTGTTCGCCAAATCATGAATTCTCAAAATTTCACATTATTTTTTTCCACGCAATTGCCACTCATACAATTACAAGTCATATTATAGTTATCAAAATACGGCTAAATAAACAAAATTTTATGAAATATTAATCTATTGGCCTGTGTACAAACGTTGCTTTGTATAAATGTATTGTTGTTTGCCCCGGAACAGCGCGGTACCGGCGTATTTTGATAGTATGCAATTTATTGGAGGTTTACTTAACGCTGAAATGGCTGAAAGCAGTTTGTGTCGAATAAATGTCAAACTGAAAAATTGTTAGCGTAAAATAATTGTCTTATTTGTCGAAATTCACTTGCATACAAGAACGTAGGTTTACCATTAGTTGATAAACGAGGAAAAAATGTTGAATCGAAGTAAATATTGTAATGAGTTATGTTTATGTATGATCCCCGTTACTATCACATTGCATTATAATATTCAACATGAGACGATAATACACATATTTTTATACTCTTTGTCGTCGATGTTTCAAAATATATGTGTATAGGTATGTGTAAATATATGGTGGGTTGATGAAATAAAAAGCCGTTTCGATCAGTATTCGCTTCACACCAGGGGACAAGAAAGCCTAACGACGATACAAGGTGCAGCGCCGATCATCTCAACACCGAGGAACAAGAGGATAAAAACCGTAAGCCCATTCACACGGGATTCCGCCGACCATTCACCCCGCGGTGAGCTGTGAAAAATGATATTTACAAGTATTTAGATATCGTCTTAGGGAAGCCGGCGCTGAACGTGAGGGCTTTGGCAAGTGTGTCATTATGGCGGGTCTTGGGCAAGGAAGTGGGTTTGTGGGGGATTTATGTGCGCGTTTTTAGGGAACCGTACCCGAAGGGTGCCAAACGGGACCCTATTACTAAGCCCACGCTGTCCGTCTGTCCTTCTGTCCGTCCGTCTGTCCATCATCGGGCCCAACTGCATGAACCGTAATAGCTAGAAAGTTGAAATTTTCACAGAATGTGTTTATCTGTTGCCGCACCAATAACAAATACTGAATTACGAGAGATATTACAAACTAAAGGGGGTCCCCGTACAATTGATTTGTTTTGATACACCCACGCATTTCAATATGATGTTATATTTCGCGACAACCTACATCTTGGAGGTAGCTCAGCAGGTATGATGTAGGCTCGCAATCCGTAAGTCGTGAATTCAAATCTTCGTAAATCCAAATAAACTTTTTTATTTTATTTTTAGTTTTTTTTTTTATTGTTAACGATAGTACGGTACCCTTCGTGTGCGATTCCAAACCGCACTTGACCGATTTTTGTTTATTGAGCTTGGGCTGTCTAATAGCTTTATGTTATTAATTTGATGTTGGTTAGTCCACTCCTCATGAATGTGTATGACAAGTTTTTCTGCATCAAATATATTTTCAGAGCAAAGGACAGCGCCGGAATGTCAGTTAAACCTTTTAGTTTGCATTCGCATAGTCTAAATTTCTAGCCTTATTCAATCAATACGATGACCTTGAGTTTCAATACCTATTTCAACTAGTGTTACACTCAATAATAGAAGCAGACAATACTCGTAAATCAATACACGCCACTCGGTAAAATAATTGCTTGCAACTTGTAGCAATTTGGTAGCTTCCTTGGCTATATTCCACATCACACATGCGCCAAACCACAAATACCATAATGAAACAGATAGACCACAAGCAAATATAAACACCCACACAATCCCAAAACACACAGCCATCTCCAGACTCTACAGGCGAACTGTGGTAGCAAATCACACATCGAAACTAACGCTTTAAGGCAAAGCATCGTTCAAAATGGACAAACCCGTATATTCGCATATCCTAGAGGAAACTAGCCAAATATCTTACTGCATCCTGTTTGCATGTAGAGCAGACTTCGTTTATAGCTCGTTATTCTGCGGTCGCCCAGGAGGCAATAAAACCGTGCGCTGCTGTGAGCAGGCCTTTATGCTTGCTGGCACTTACAGGTGGGTACCCACAAAGGATAACGGCTAATGAAGCCTAATGCCTATCCAGCGGATGCAGTGCCTATCCAGGACAACGCAAGCCCCTGTGTGGCTAATGAGATGAAAAATCATGGGCAGCTGACTGCCTCGGGTCACCCAGTTTACTTTGAAAATGTAAAAATAAGTGTGTTGAGCAAACGTTGAGTAGGGTTGTTTTGGGACGAGGTAATGTTAATTAAAGAGTTTGTGACGTAGAGAATGGGGCTTGCAAATACGCCCCAAACGTTCGCGGATGTTTTGTAAGGACAAGTTATAATCTGCGAGCTACGAGAGATGATTAAGACTCCAGCAGCTGCTTAAAAAGTATAACTTATTTATAATAAATATGTCAACAGAATTTTTGATCAGTAACAGGATAAAAACTGCAAGCCAAGTCCATGTCATGATCACGAAAAATCTATCTGTAAAGCATAATATCCACCGATAAAGTAACAATTTCCCAGAGGCCCAATTCTTCTTTGTGGAGTATAATTTACAAACAAGAACGTTATTAGTTTTATCTATAAATAAAGATAGTTACGTGTATGATGCTGGTTTGCAATACAAGGTTAAATACAAAGTTAAATACTTTGTAGAGTTAAACAACAATCGAATTAAAATACAGATAAAACATATAATAAAGATTTTTTTGTATATTTAATTTGGAGACTATTCCCCGTGATATCGCTACAAAAATATTGTTTGTGGCTTTTGTTTTGAAGTAACAGTAGCATTTTACTTAAACCGTTTTGAATAGTTATTCACGGTTTACCTTTGTCGCCTGTCGATGGTCTGTTACAAAATATTTGCTACAAAGAGCTTATTCGCCCGCCAATATTTTCACAGCACCAACACGTGCCCTATCCTAATAACCTGCTCACACGGCGCGAAGGTTATTACGTCGACTCCGGAGAACTCAATAATTAGGTCTGGAAGCGCCTCAAAGTCAAAGTCAGAGTCAAAGTCAAAGGCATTTATATGAGTAGATATTATCATCATACATAGAAAACGTCATTATTTTGCCTCTGCTCTACTTTGGACCACTGTGGGAAAAAAGGGCGAAAAAATTCCGCCATATTTAAATCTGTCACCTTATCTTATTATTGATCAGTATGCATATTAGGGCAGCAATGTACCGGCTACTAAAGGTCAAGAGACCGTAGAAATTGTTGTCAAATTCAATGAAATCAAGTAATATACGTCTAATATTAAACTAACGAGCAATGTCACTTGGCCGGGTTATATTTTTACTATGTAGTTTGTTTACAAACATTATACGGTCTCCCGACGGGGCCTTTACCATTCTTGACTTTGTTTTTTTTTGCAAGAAGCACGCATTCAAATTAAGTTCAACAGTCTTCAGGTTGAGCTGTATAGATTATGATTTTGTTGCATTTAAATACCCCTTACACACACTCGTTTATCAGGAAAGAGAGTGTGAATTACAAATAAACACAAATAAAGGCAAACAAACCTCTTAACCAACAAATAAATACCTACGACATCTTACAGACTGGGTGGTTACTTAACACAGTAGCTTTACACATACAAAATAATGCTAAAAACCTGTTTTTCGACTAAGCCCGGGTCTCTCAAGAGACGGATAAACAGTCAGATAACTTTTTTTGACACTTTTTGTACGTGTGAAATGTTAAAAGCCCCAGATAAACAGACAGATAAACGCTATCTGAGGAATGAGACAACGGCACTGAGGTATGTACATCAGACTGATAGACGTTCTTTCGTAGAGATCATTGCCATAACTGGTAACCAATGGATGCGGAAGGCTCAAGATGTGGGTGCAGGTCTAGCAGTGGGTGAGCAATGTGAGCTGATTGAAGAACATGGATGGCGCTTCCAGTGCAAATTGTGCTAAGACATAGTTCCGAACCCCCGGACGTGCGCAGAGTTCATTAGTGTCGCGTAGTAACCGCGGTGCAGTGTAAACTTCAACTTTACGGGTGCTCGTAAACTATCAGCAAATTTGTGCCATCCTTGAAGGAGGAAGGTAAGCTGGAGGAACACTCACTGATCACTATCAGGGCCCGTACAAGATGCAATTCGCTATAACGTTTTGCATCGCATCCACGCGGAACGCTGAAAGTGCGATTTGACATTTCGAAACGAAAAGTCACGTGACTTTTTTATAGGATTGTGGCGAATTGCGTTATACAAGGGCGGTTCTGCAAGTTGAGATAGTAAACACGGTCGGATACGGGATGTCAGAGGCACAGATCACTCAACAAGCCAGTGACTGAGGGCAGAACACCTGCTGGTCCGACGATATCAACAAATCGGACGGAATCTCGCTGTCGACACAGGAGCGAGACAGTTATATCTAAATACCATAGTAAAGATTAGGTCGATGCGAGCTGAGCATGACGTTGAATTTATCAATTGAATGGGCTCTATAATATCATTCACCGAAAACTGTGAAAACATTTGTTACAAATGGGCTATTTCTAAACAGATTACCATAACTCTCTTGCAGTCTTTAGCTCTATGCTGTTCTGTTTCATGTAATAGCTAGATTACGTTCTCCTGGGTATGTGATATCTAATAATCAACTTTGTTGCGAATATCTGGTTGGGTAACAACGGGCCTGTGCGTTAACAACCTTTTTATTATGTTTCCTAAAATCACGAGGTCCATCGCGTTAAAGGTTTTGTTTACAAGTCGAAAACAATGGTTAGACTCAACTACAAAAGATGAAAAACAAAAAAAATAGATATCGACAAATTCGTGGGCACAAATTCAGAAATAAAAGCCCTATAACTTTTTTCTTGAACCAGCATTTCCCAACCGCGCCACCAGTATTTGACATCGATAAGACATACACTTTATCTTCAATAGTAGATTGTACAACAAGTGCATAAAACGTGTTTAGCCTTAGAACTTTATATTTTAATTCGTTCGCTATCGCTATGGGTATTATTATATTAAAAAGCACATCTTTTTATTCTGCTTGTTTTATTCGTACCATCGTTTTTTACATGACAACGTCACAGTATTGCATAGACATAATAACTAAAATAAAGTAAAAAGTATAACTTACGACAAAACGTATGTACGAGTTATACACTCTGTTTGTCACTTCGATTGTGAGGAAATTAAACAGCAATATTGCAAAAACAGTTGCAAAATGCAACGCAAAGAAAAAATACCTAAGTACTTCCCGCCAATTTCTTTTTATACGTGGCAATGGCACTTAGCATAGGTGTGTGTGGCTGTTTACCTGACGACCTTTGCAGTGGCGTATTTAGAAATTTGCCGCCCCGGGCTATTGAGTCTGACCGCCCTTTTTATATGTGAATTAAAAGGCCACGATATGTATAATTTAATTATTTATTTATATTGATTTTCTATGTGAAAATTTCGTATATATTTCGTATATATATTTATTGCACATAAAAGACAAAAAACAGAAAATTTATTAGCAATCTCTTCAATTATATCAGTACAATTTAATGATTTTGTTATCTGAGCTTCTATATTAAGAAGTGCTAGACTATTTAAGCGTTCCTCGCTAATGCGAGAACGAAGATAGTTTTTTATTCGTTTTAATACAGAACAAAATCGTTCTGCACTGCAGTTCGTTACTGCAGTGCACAAAAATATCCTCAATGCTATTTCTGTGTATGGTAACGCTTCCTTCAAGTCATTATTTTTTATATATATCAGCAGATCTCTAATACTTCGTATGTGAATTTCATTTGTGTAATGTTTTAGAAGCACACATTCTTTTTCTAATTCTTGAGTCAAATCTGTGGGGTATGCTTCATATAGGTTTCGAGCGTGCGCCCTTACCTCAGGTTCACTCATGTCATTCATTTTGTTTAAAAATGTAAACTTTCGGACCGCGGCATCATAGGATGTTTTGCGCCGTCTTAACTCGCCCAAAAGTTTATCACAAATTGGCAAAAATGTCTCTATCCTGAAGTGTGCACGCCCTTGGAGCACTGTGTCAGGTTCGCGACTCTCGTCATCCCTCTTTTTTCTTTTGATGATTCGGTAGTGGCTGGTTTTATAATCCTCCGAACATTTTTTAAGCCCCGCGTCTTCGAAATCATCAAAAGATTCTCGTTTATTTTCAATAAACGAGATAAGGGATGCGTAGAGTCGCGAAACCACCTCTACATCAGCGTCCACACTTTGGAGTACTTTTGATACTATATTGAATTGCTGTAATACAGCTCCCCAAAACTCTGACAATATAGCGATCTCTAATGACTTTATCTGAGTCATTAGCCCTGTAGCTTCATTTTTAACAATGGCTTTTTGGTGGCTGGCATCTCTTTTTACATATTCAAGAGCCAGTATTACCTGATGCCAGTTTTTATTTAAGCTTGAACAAGCATCCTCTCTTGCTGACCATCGCGTTTGTGACAAATTTTTTACTGCTGCGGGCACGAATCGCCAATTTCTGCGATGATAGAGATTTTCAAATGAAAGGAAATAATTTTAAGTAGGTGTACCCTGTCATAATAACAGTATTATGATTTCTATAAACCCAAACAGGGGCGGGCGAACACCATGTTAGTGGGATACGGCCGCCGCCCTCAGTAAATAATATTTTTATCAGGGCGGGCGGCAGCCTGCAAGTAATCGCTATGCTTAACAGGGCGGGCGGGCATAACGGGGCGGGCGTTCGCCATGGGTGCGGCAGCCTTCGGGGGCGCCCGCCTGCCCATGTTTGGTTTGGAGAAAAAAGAAAATAAAGACAGGTCTTAAAAAAAATTGCCTCGTGGATGGGCGCCGCCGTTTGTGTAAGAGATAGTTTTATCAGGGCGGGCAGCAGTCGGTAAGGGGCGGCTGCGCCACCCTTTGTAAAAAAAATATTCAGGGTAGGCAGCAGGCAAGAAAGGGCGGCCGCCTTGTGTAAATAAAATTTGAGCGGGCAGGAGTCTGTAAAAGGCGGCTGCGCCTTTGTAAAAAAAATGTGTCAGGGCGGGCAGTAGTGTGCAAGAGGCGGCCACGCCACCTTTTAAAAAATAAAAAAACAGGGCGGGCAGAAGCCAGGCAAGGGCGGCCGCCTTTTGTAAACAAAAATGAGCGAGCAGGAGTCTGTAAGGGGCGGCTGCGCCTTTGTAAAAAAAAAGTGTCTGGCGGGCAGTAGTGTGAGAAGGGCGGCTGCGCCAACCTTTATAAAAAAAAACAGTGTAGGATAAATATGGAAAAAAAAACAGTGCGGGCAGCAGACAGGAAAGGGCGGCCGCCTTTTGTAAAAAACTAATTGAGCGGGCAGCAGTCTGCAAGGGGCGGCTGCGCCGCCCCTAGCAGGCTGCCGCCCCGGGACTACAGTCCCTGCGGGAGTATGGTAAATACGCCACTGGACCTTTGTCAGAGTCTGAGATTTAGACGAAGACTTTACTTTATGCACGAGTGCATAAAATGTGACTGTATGCAGCCTATACCCAACATAAAGACGAACTTTACGAGCATGAGAAGTGAAAAGATTGTTCTTATCTCTACTTCAACATATTACTGTGTTCAACGCAAACAACTGATTTCAAGTTTCCTGCGGCATAAAAAGTTTGTACTCGAAGCAATATCGAAGGGAACATTTGTAACGAAGTTTGATGAACTCAGCCCGTGTTTTCGATACTTAACCGTTAATGGGAGTTTATGAAATTCTTTCAAGTTCGCGTGGTTTGGCTTTATGTGTTCTAATAAGAATTTATCGCATTTCTGAAGCTTCCATCCGTTGAGATGTTATGTATATTTAGAGTAGGTACGTGTTTAACTTTATATGAAATACCTTTGCTTAACTTTCCAGGAAATTTAATATTGAGCCGAAAGAACTAAGAAAAGCATCATCTTCCTGTCATTGAATTCGACGCACGCTGATTTTGATAATGATAATTTTGCTTCAAATATTTTAAGTGAAAATGATTTTCCTATTATGCGAAGTATTAAAATATCAAAAAATAACGGATGTTAGTTTTGTTAATATCAGCATGATATAAAAAAAAATCGGTTAAGTGCGGGTCGGTATCGCACACGAAGGGTACCGTACCATCGTACAACAAATCAAAAGCACTCAAAATAAACAAAAAGAAAATTTAAAAAGTTTATGCCTTCACGAGATTTGAACCGACGACCTCCGGATTGAGAGTCTACATCATACCGGCTGAGCTACCACAACCATGTGGGTTGACGCGAAATATGCTATCATATTTAAATGTATAGTATATGTGTCTATGACATGGTTGCTATGACAATAAATAAACAGTTTTAGTCAAGATCTCCATTTTGAAATGCGTAAGTGTATCTAAACACGTCTCTTGTATCGGGGCCCCCTTTAATTTGCAATATCTCTCGTATTTCAGTATTTTGGTTGGTGCGGCAACAGATATACACATTCTGTGAAAATTTCAGCTTTCTAGCTATTACGGTTCGTGCAGACGGACCCGGTGACAGACAGGACGGACGGACGGACGGACGGACAGACGGACAGCAAAGTCTCAGTAATAGGGTCCCGTTTGGCACCCTTCGGGTACGGTACCCTAAAAAGGGATAAATAAGTTACAACTACCACTGTTAGAACCACACACCATTACGTTAAACCTATAGCTATCAGTTGTCTTGTCACTCATTTCCCCTATAGTAGTACAAGAAAGATTTAGGATTGTAACGTCAATTCTACTGTGTATAGTGGATGATTTATTACTAAGACAACGTACAGCTCAAAAAGAGTTATTAATTTCAATTTCGTTTTACTAACAAACCTCATTCACGGTCATTAAACGGAATTTCGATCCTTTACAAGATTCTCGAGTAATCAGTCCGCCCTCAAATAAGATTTACTTATTGAGCACTTTGAATTTATTGAATTTCGAGGGTAGTTACGATTCTGCGATTCAGGAAAACAATTACTTTCTATTCATGGTAATACTAATAATAATAAACGAGAAATAAGTAGCAATCACATTATGCGTATAAACCCAATATTGTGTAGCAATAAAGATTCTCATTTCTCTTGAGATGGCTTTTGATTGAATGGTGAGCTTACAGCAACAATCGTTATTGTTATAAGGAATGATATCTCAACGTTGCCATGAATCTAATAACCTTAAAAGTTTTTACGTCTTGTTTAAAACTGGCTTTTTGTTTTATTTTTCATGGACACTTTAGCTCCCTACCGCCACCGCTCGAAGTTTGAACATTTGAACGTTTATTGTCATCATCATCGGCATCTTGTTTTCGCGTATTCCTGCTTTTACTTACAGGAAAAATCCGGTACAAAATAGTAGAAATGGTTATGCCTTGAATGCTATATCGACTAAAGAGTATATCGCATTGGTTAAAGAATATTAGTCTCCAGGAAGAGGAATAGGATAAGAATCTTCTCTACTAGCCTTCTTCTTATATCCACCTCTGTATCTTATTTCTTTAACTCCACTGACTATACGTACTGTATTTATGTTGCTGTTATTATATCGCATTGGTTAAAGAATATTAGTCTCCAGGAAGAGGAATAGGATAAGAATTTTCTCTACTAGCCTTCTTCTTATCTCCACTTCTGTATCTTATTTCTTTAACTCCACTGACTATACGTACTGTATTTGTGTTGCTGTCATTACCCATTTTCCCTCATGGGCTTTGCTATTCTCAATAGAACCTAACAAAACTACGTCTGGGATACACACAATCTGAACTATTTTAGTTCTATTCAAAATCACGTTCGCAAAACGTTTTCAAACATTGAAGCATTTTAGTAACATGCAAATTTAGCGCTTAATGTTAAATACGAGTATGGTTGTAAAGCGAAAAGCTGTGGTTCGGCATTAAATATTCTAAATAAGTATTTGAGTGTTTTGTCAGTGAAATTATGTAGTCTAAACCTCTATACTTGTAGAATTGAAACGGCTAAGTTCCATCATAGATTAATTTAACAGTACCTATATTATTTACCGAAGGCACAAAAAAACCCACGATCATATCTGAAATTACGGTTGTAGCGTTGAAGTGAGATTGAGGAAACTTAAAATAAATAGAAGGGCAGCACCGGTTGTACCCGCATAAAAGTTAACTTCTTCATCTCATAAAATAGTTTTATACCCAGCCCATTATTCAGACCGTCCCATTTTGATGGGCGTTCCCGCGTGTTCCACTAAAATCGAGGGCAAAGGTGAAATAGGATGCAATTTTTCATGACTCCTTTAAACGGCTTTAGGTTTACGAACAGAACTTCGCTTATACTTCACCGTGGAACGAGGAGAGAAGCGTTTCCGCTCTGAAATTATGCAGCAAGCGCATCAAGACAACTACTATACAGAAAATGGAAAGGTAAAAGACAAGGTAGGAAATGGCTTGACGCCTTTATGCCAGGGGTAAAGTAAAATATTCACCCTCAATTTTCCAGGGAGGTGTTTAAACTTAACAAGGAAAGAACTGTAAGTAGGAACTTGGTCATTATTTATCAATAATAGTTATATCTTCTAATTGTGATCTTATGGTCCCTTAGAACATTTCTGACATAACATTGTGCCACCGAATATTATGACGAATAATAGTAGATTATGAAACCGTTGCATAATGAGGGGTATTAAAACACGAGTGGGTGTTTAAATAGTTTTTTAATAGTATCCCACGAGAGTTTTAATACTTATATACATAAGTGTGTTATCGTTGTGCACTTATGTAGGTCTACCTTTTATTAAATTATCCTCTCCATCCTAGGTTTGCTGGAAGAGATCTCTTATTAGAGATAAGCTCGCCTTTAAACATGTTTTTTCTAACATTAAGTGTCTGTACTATGTTTTCTGTGCAATAAAGTATAAAGTAAAGTATAAAGTGTCTGTCCTACAAAAATCAAAGTTAAAACAACAATATTTCCACATAAATCAGTGCTTGCTTAAATACAACAAAACGTTCTCACGTCACGTTGAAGTTTTGCTGCCGCCAAAACCCATATCACAGCGCATGCGCGGAGCATGGGCCACAGTATCAAACCTCAGATCAATGAACCTCTTTGTTTAAATCTTCCTGCCTCGAAGTAGTTACTTATCAAACACTGAGTGGCTGTTTGGTTGTCAACAATAGTTAAAAAAAAAACTTTCCAACGATACAGACTATCAAACACCTTGACGGTTTCAAAACCCTTGCCTTTCCGAAAAAAGTAAAACTGTATCGTTATGGAAAAAAAAGTTCAATAATAACATTAGTTTTGTTCGAGAAGTACTATTATTATTATTATTTTTTTATTTGATTACTGTATTGCGTTTATAAAGTACGTCATTATGAATTCGAGTTCAAGTTTGTAATTTGAACTTTATGACATGAAAGTAGATAAAAGTTATTAGTGCAAAGTGCAATATCAAGTCATCAAAAAGATCTGAAATTAATCTTACTCAAACACATTATTCACAAAGACGTACGTTAGGACCCGTATAACAAGAACACTGATTAATTAGTTACAACACGACCTAATAAAAGCGTATTAAAAATATGGTAACAAATACGCGTTATGTTACATTAACAGCGTTGGTATGACACAGCAAAGTCTCGCATGAAACAAACGGCTTCTAAACCTCAAACCCAAAAGCGCTTTCCCAGAACGGCTATATAAAAGGGAGCGAAGGTATTTATGGGCGAGCCGCACGTTAGCACACTTGGTTGTGGTTTCCACGAGGCCGCATGTGCGGGCCACCCGTGACTCCGACGCATAACCGTGAATGTCATACGCCCCGGCAATATCATGCTCTCTATTGACGACCTCTGTGGTGTAGCGGTCGAGGCAGTGCTTCTGCCCAGGTTCGAATCCCGGATGGGGAGGAAGAAAAAGAAGCCCTAGGTTTATATGTTTCTGAGGTCGCTACATGGTATTCATGGAATTATGAATACGATAGAATACCATGTATCGTGGGAACGATAATTCATAATTCTTTATTGCACGGAAAACATAAGGTAGTGGCCCTCGACCAGACCAGTCTCGGCTGACGAACTGGGCCTCGGATCTATCAATAAGGGATTTTGACTGACTTTCAAAGTCACTCTGATGCTATTCTTTAGGGAAATGGATCATTATAGATCAAAATTGTACTACAGTGTGTATTTTCCACTGCATCTATGTCATAGAGTCAACGAGCAATTTCACATACTTCATATCAAGTGTCATGACTACGAAGACACCCTTCCACACATTCCAAACGTCAAACTCGTTGAAAACCTATAAATAATGGTCGGCATATTCTATGTTGCGTCCTATCCTCGTCACATGTTCTTTCTTCTTCTTTTTATTAATGGCGTCCTAACCTCTTTTGAGGTTAATTTTGCCAGTGTCAAGTGGTCAGGTTCTCGTTTGAGAACCTGGAAATTATAATGTCTTGAGATGATTCGGTGACTATGACGATGATGATTTGGCGCTCGTTAGCACTACCCGGGAAGGACGTGAAGGGCTGTGGGTTCCACGTGAGCGACTGCCTCCCCTCGTCACATGTTAAGGACCAGGCTGAGCGATCAGCCTTTTCGGTGAGATATCAACGTTTGCCTTAAAGGATTATCTTGTCGATCTACTATCTGTGGCATGATTCTCGCGCATTCGATATACGATATCTACACCTATATCGTTTGATTTTGTATGGGAATCTGTCAATATAGGTCTCGATATCCGTATATCGAAGGCGCGAGAATCGTGCCCCAGGAATGGCTGAGGCGCTGCTGATAAGAAGACAGCTTATCCATAAAGTGATAGCCTATCAAAGAATTATGTTGTGTTCTGTAGGGGTGTATTAGGGACATCAATAAGTGCAAATCTAAAAGAAAACAATTTGCTCTGATCAAATTTATATTTCACTTTAACTACTTGTTATAGGTGAAGCCAGTATACTTCATAAACAGTGATCGGATATTCGGATGCATATTTACCTAAAGTTTGTTTTGCTGTAAAAGTATGGAAGCGGCTTCTTAATATGATTTATCTTAAAAAACCCGGGTAAAGGTATCCCGATATTGTGTAACGGATCCATATTTATTTAGTGTTATCCCTGATGCAAATTATGTGTGTATGTAAGGGTACAAGAGGGTGTGTGTTTGAAAATAAAAAACCAAATGAATTTGAAAAAAAATATAATGTTACCATATGTATTTATATAGTTACTACCATTTTAATCACTATGATTTTTTTCGATAGCAAAGTGCAATATATATTAGCGAACACCTGAACTTTAGGTAAATATGCATCCGATTATCCGATCACTGTACATAAATCATGAAACCAGAGTCTATTTTTCACAAAAGTCTAGTTCTCCTACCAAAGTGCACTGAACATTTGTCTATGCGATTTTTCCAAAACAGAGCAACAAATTCCCAGCTCGTCGACACTCGGCCGTATATTTTTTATGCCTGATGTACACCGGGTGTAACCGTGTAACACCCGGCAATTTCGATGAGTTTTACACCTGTTTTTACTGTTATTACTCCAATCCCAATCAACATAACGCCCGTACCTTATTGGTTCGATTTACGGTGGTGCATTTTACATGCGCAAATTGCACGTGGACGTAATTGTTGGTATGTTTTGCTCTAGTTAAGTTGGCAGGGGTTGCGCTTGCATTTGCAGGAAAAGTTAGAACTACTTTATTTATTGCTATCGGTAATTCTTTTGTTTTATTTTACAAGGAATCTCCTACAAATCGCATGCAGATTCAAAATTATGTTTCAGGGTGGTTACGGAGGTAAAATTTAGTATTTAGTTTGCCCATAAATCGTAAATAATTGTAAACAGCCCGTTTTTTGATGAAAATTAAGAAAAAGGTAAAGACAATCGACTTAAACTACATCGACTTTTCTGCCTAATGGTATATATTAGTTATACAAACATGCAAAGTAAGACTAAAAGGATTGTAAGGATGTACGAGCGGACATAGGTAATCATCATTACCACCACTTTGAAAAATAAAAGAAAAATAAAACTCATGCAAAATCTGGCAGCGCTGCTAAACCCAGGAGTCCTCTTTGTCGAGTTACTTAACAAGTCCGACTTCGTTGCAGTATTTTCATTTCGGTTTTATGGACGCCACTAGCTGGACGTGTCTCTCGACTTCACTACAACCTTTTCTGAGCGCAAAACTAGGAAGAAATAAAGAAGCGTAGCTGCAATAAATTCGAAACCTCCTGTGTACTGTATTCGCATTAAAATTATTCCTCTCTAGTTTGCGTTAACCCGGCTCGCCTCCATGGGTGGGGCGCTAGAATATTATCAGCAGAGCGAATAATTAAAGCGGCCGAGAAAGGCATAAAATTAAATAAGTCTTTAAGGTGCAAAGATTGCGCTTTGCTGATGCAGTTTATGGGAGAATCAGAGATATGGCAATTAACTGTTTGAAATTAAATGTTATGATGCTTTTTCAGTTTTTGCTGTATTGTAAATCATTAAATTGTCAGATTCTACAGTATAGCAGGGCAGTAGGGCAAGCAATTTTCTGAAATTGTTATTGTTTCACCAAGATATTTTTAGGGTACTGTATCCGAAGGGTGAAAAACGGGATCCTATTACTAAGGCTCCGCTGTCCGTCTGTCCGTCATCGAGTCCTACAGCACCAACCGTAATAGCTAGAGAGTTGAAATGTTTTACAGAATGTGTATTTTTATTGCCGAAACAACAAGAAATACAGTAAAAAAAGGTGTTTAGAATTAAATAGTAGGTATTAAGTCAATTTTAATACAATAGTACCTGACATTTTTTAATAGCAAGAGACAACTGACGACGAGTTTGAAGGTGTTGCCGTTTTATTCACAGACGACGATGGTGCGGAAGCCATCGTGTGCGAGTCCGACCCGCACTTGACCATTTTTTTTTACTTTAGACCGAATCGAATTTTAATCCGATACAAATAAATTTACGCGCAATGAGAGAGTAAGCAAAAATAAAAGAAGAATAAACCTATTATAGAATTTCACAGAACTGAAGATAGTCGTGTGCCAGAAATTACATTATTTAATTCACTGAAATGTCTCTACACTGTGCCCAGTCGTTGTCTCCACGCGGCGTCGACATTACAGTGCAAGACAAAGAAACAGAGTTTACCTCGAAAATGTAACAGTAAAACGCGCATGCGATAATTTAGCTTGCACTTCGCCTAGAAACGTCTCTTCGACTGTCGTAGCCCAGTTTATTTAATTAAGATCAACCAAACCCATGGTTTGAACCCATGATTAAGGAAGAGCAAGTAACGTAGAAGTTAAGGAGGGATTTCGTCACCTAAATCAATGGTTCATAAATTTTCATTTATTACCTGAGCACTCTGAATAAATATTTGGTATGCCTCACCAATCAAAGGAAAAATTGCCTACCAACCAACGGAACGGTAAATTTCACGGTAAGCACAAAATAATGACGTCACAGCGAATATTACCGCGTAATTTGGCCACATTTTTTCTGTCTACCTTATTTGCGTCTTTTAATTCTGAAAGGAGTGGAATACAGCGTATTTAATCACAACGACTGATAAGCCGCTGGAGATAACAAACAAGAGAGGCAGCCGTTAACGCAACCGTGATGAGACTCCCCTTCTTAGACCAGGGTAATGCTGCAGACATTCTTTCTAATTTTTCGAAAGTTTAGCTTTATAAGTACCCAAAAATGGAGTCTTGCTGATAGCAAATAAACGTCTAATAAGTAGTAGCGCCTTGTTAGGTAATTTCAAGTGATCCAAAATGAAACAAAAGTTTGATCATTTCTAAAATGAAAGGTGAGCTATTTGTTTCTTTTTTTAGGTGGTTAGCCTCACAAAGGCGGCAGTTGGATTTCTTGCGAGCTTTTAAATTTTGCAACGCAAGCCCCGTCTAACTTGTCGTAACTCAAGAACTTGAGCAGGATCTTGCAATCAGTTATGTATTTGCTCAGTTGACTTTGGGCGACTGTCTCTAGTTTGACGACAATATTCTACGTTAAGATAATTCTGGAACTATGTTCAATTACGTAATAATAACACAGAAAGCGTAACTGACCGAGTGAGCAAAGCGTTTCGAGATTGGCCAAAAATGCGTTTGTCTGTTCTCGCCTACAGGTCACATACACAATTTCCTTGATTTATTTAAAAAAAATAGTTAATCGATTATTTATTGGGGGAAAATAAGAGGGAAAAGGAGGAAGGTTTGCTGTAGCGTTTTATTCAGAGGTAAACTAAAGAGCGAAAGAGATAACATTTCGAATATCATGAAAACCAAAGTGAATGCTTATAAAGACACCTTTTCCTTTGCGGCTTGTTAAAAAGTAGGCTGAAGTATACAAAGCATGTAATCACGATAATCTCGTAGCTCTATCAAGGCAGACATCTCCAAGCTTGCTGTCCAAAGACAATAGGGTGGTTTAACAAAGTATACCAATTTTATCTCAATAAGGACGCATTCGGTAAAAGGGGTGGCGAAAAGATAAGATTTGCTTGTCTGAATGCTGCATAAACCTTCACCAGTTTAGAATGAAATATACTGACAGTTGCTTTAATGTGGTTGTTACGGATGGTCGCCGTTATGAATAACTGCCTTATAAATTATTCGGCTGATAAAATGATGAATGCAATGCTTAAAATGAAATTATATGTTGATATTATTTCTTGTACAGGGTGAAATTGAAACGCCTGAAATATTGCTATATTTTAAGGGGACAACATTCTGAGTAATTTTCACTATGAAACCGATTTGACCAGCGCCACAATAGTTTTCACTTTATTCATAATCATATTCGTATTATTTATTGCACGGTAACATAATTAATATAGATATTTCTACCAGCAAACCTAGACAGGACAGGAAAGATAGTGCTGAGAGGATAGTCTTAGTGCACAAAGATAAAAATAAACTGGCTAAAACTACTTATAGGTACTATTGATGTACAAAATAAGTGAGTACTACAATACAACCTAAAACGTACCTATTAATGTAATACATATTATAATAAGAACTACTTAGTATACCTAAACATACATAGTATGAGGAAATGAAAGATAAAGTTGCTTTGATCAAATCGGTTTCATAGCGAAAGTTATTCAGAATGATGTCCCTAACAACCCTTTAAATAGAGCTTGGGGTTTAAATTTCACGTTGTACATTGAAAAGGGGTTTTGAAGAGAGTAGGTACTCCACGAAATTTTGTAGTTCAGTCATGTATGTTATTGGAAATATTTGCAATATCAAAGCTAAAACAAACATACTGTATTTGAAGCTACTGCGTACTGTATTAACAAGAGAACTAACAAAAACTTTTCAGTTATGTAAAAAAATGCTTTTGATCAAAAGTCCCTTCATTGTTTTATTTGATTAGGAACATGAAGGAACCTTTATATATTTATTCATACTTGTCATTAGTTTTAGTAATTTGTGCACTGACTTCCCTCTATTTATCTGTTTTTTCCGGTCATGCCTAGGTTTAATTGAAGAAATCTCTTTTTAGAGATAAGCTCGCCTTTGTACATACATTAAATGTTACGTGTTTTTTATATTTTTGTGCAAGAAAGTCTTAAGAGATAAGCTCGCGCACTATTATGTTATTTAAGTTTTATTATTAAGTTACTGTGCAATAAAGAATATGAATATGAATATGAGAGAAATGAACCTTAAACTGGTTTAAAAATTTCCAAATGATTTTATTGATACATATTTAGAGTAATAGTTAGAAATTCAAATAATATACAAGCTAGATTAATAAAAAAAACTATCTCCTGCCCACGGAAGATAATGAATATTTATTGTAATTTTTAAGGCTCCGATCCTTAAAAGAAAAAAAAGGAACAATTCAATTCAATTCAAAAAAATTATTGACCATAAAATCATACATATTACTTAGTCAACGTCAATATAATATTAAGAACCCTTAGAGGATCACTTTGTTGTCCATCCGTCTGTCTGTTTGTCTTTCTTTTCAAGGCCTTTAATACCAGGAACGCGTGGACGTATTAAGATGAAACTGTCTTTCTGCAAAAATATGTAATTTGGTTTACATGGATGACATCATACTTTAGTTTTTTGTGTGGAAACCTAATTACACCAGTTACGCTCTCCGAGTATGGTCGGAACCCTTGGGTCGCGAGTCCTATTTGCATTTGACCGGTTATTTAAAAAATCATCATCAGATTTATTAAAAAAAAACATCATGCATCAAATACTAAATGAGTCTTCTTAGAATCTTTTGGCACGTAAGTGACGTTTACAAGGGGGCGCCAGTTCTACGAAATTTAAAGCAATAAACCTGTCGAAAAACGATACCGCAATCCCAAAAGATCATTGAAGGTTGAAAGGTTTTATTTTTTCAATAAAACGGCCTGCCTAATGTATAAAGATAAAGTAACAGTTGTAATAATTCATATGACGTCAAAACTAACACCTATTTCATAGTATAGTTTGATTTTGTTTTACCTACGAAATCTCTCACTAACCTCTGTTTACAAAAATAACTAAATGTTTCGACTTTACCTAGTTTTAATGTTGTTTCAAACTCGTTACTCTATGTGAAAGCATTCAATTCAAATACAGAAGGCATGTAAATGAAAAACTATTTTCAAATCAATACTTTAAAGTGGGTATCTGGAAACTAGTTTGTATAGAATTTGATTTAGTTTCTTTGGACGGGTTTATTAAAACTTGCTCACATCATCCGACTGCCACCATGTGGATATAGGTATCTTCGTACAAGAAAGCATTAAATCGCTAGCTCAGTGCGGGTTGACAGTGGTTTGTCGGGCGAGTGGCCATGTCGACTTGCAGAAGTTATCAAGCTGCTCTATCAGGGCCTCTGACACAGCTTTACGACTACTACCACCGAGTAGTGACAGTAGCTAGGACCTACAACTCAATATAATAATGTCATCAGGAATATAACAATGAAGATACTTATTATAATGACACACTTTCTTACTAAAGTAAAATCTTGCCGAAAGTACACTGCTGTGAACTAGTTCGAAGTTGGAGAACTAGTTCTCCAATCTCCAGTAACTAACCCATTTTATCGTTTCTACCACTCAACGATTTCCATAGAAAATGTCAATGCTTGAATCCAATCTATGCGTCAAACGCGCGAATCCGCGGCGAACTGTAAAATAGAATTGGACGCTATAAACCGGAATCTACCTGGTCATAGCCGATTCCGAGCTCGTAACTGATATGACTGCTGTTATGTCAAAGGCAATTGGAATAGGAGTTCTAACAAATTGTACCTGAAGTAATATCTATAGACTATAATTATAGGATCAGTTTGTCCGCGTAAAGCTTTGTTCCCATTCGACCGGTGAGCGACAGTGGCCCACCGTTTCGCTTCTACATTTTGACACATCGCACGTTAGCGGGGTGCCTTTAAAATGCAAACTAAACAGTCAGCCGCTTATTGTCAGCCATGAACTGTCAGCCTTAATTGGAACAAACCCTAAATAGAATACTAGATGAGGCCCAATGTAGGCTGAGTATTAGAGAGAGAATTATCCACGGTTTCATACAAACGTTAGCTCATAATCATAACTGTCAATAGTTTACTGCTGGTATTTGTAACTTGCATTTAAACTAACGGCCATTAATTTAATATCTCTTACTATCTAGTAAAGCATTCAATTCCAAAGTATTTTTAACCCCCGCCTGACGAAGGAAAAAGGGGTGTTATATATGTCGGCGACCGATCGTAGAATCGGGCACATCATGATGTGCCTCGCCATTTCATGATATGGCCAATCCTTTACTGGGCATATCATGATATGGCGGGTTTTAACGAAAACATATCTTTTTAAAAGCATTTTTATTCAGCACTACGTGATGTTTTTTGTGTTATACATGTCAAACGAACACGAAGACAATACGGGGGCTTCGCTGCGCTCGCCCCCTTTAGTCCCCCTTTAGTCTTCACCTAAGCTACCGCAGTGTTTGCCTTAAGAGATTTCATCGTTTCCTGATATTTCACGTTTGGGCACATCATGATCTACGATCGGCTGCCGACATATCTAATCTAAGTTAACGTGTGAGTCACTCTGTCTGTGTGTCTGTTTCTCAGCACGTGGAGCGTAGGTGGGTGAACTGATTTGAATTTTGTTGTTGTATATATTTTTTTATTTGAAAGTAGATTTCTTGGAGCTGGTTATTATGTTTTCATCAATTCGATAATAGAGTTCGAAAGTGGGAGCGGGAACCCTATTATACTTACTAGTAAACCCGTCGAGTTTGAGGTCATTAGGTTCGTTGTGACAAGCCCTTTGGGAATATGGTACCATTGAGCTAAACTGATGATGGAATGCGAAGATCAAAGGTGGGAGCTGGAACCCTGGGATGCTTACTAGTAAAGCCATCGAGTTTGGGCTCATTAGATTCGTTGTGATGAGAAGACTGGTTTTATGCGGAGGTTTTTTTAATGCTAAAGTTATATCTTTACTTACAATCTACCATAAATAATAATCACTACCAGTAAATACAATTATATTATTGTTTATATAATTAAATCCTTAATTGTCCTCATTTTAAGATATTTTTTTAAGATTACATGTAAGCATGGCTGTGGATTTTTGTTGATGTAATAAAAATAAAATAAAATAAAACATAATTTTTCAAGGTTCAAAATCCGTAAAAATCCATTAAACAGTAACGTACAGATTATGCACAACCAGCCTAAAGCTGTGAAACGCCCCGTGCATAACCGTTCTCGGGTCATTCCGTACGACTTTAGCCATTCTCATTATCGAATGAGCTAATGAACACAAATGGCCTGGATTTGGTCCTGAAATTTCCTGCCGCTTACACAGTAATGGGCCTCGCTTTTGAACAGTTCTGAGTATCGCTTGTGGTGTATTTTGTATACGATATATTTGTTTCTGTTTGTGTTGTGTATTTTATAATTTTATTTTTTGCTTCCTGCAATACATTTTTTTTGTCTATTGTGTATTCGATTGATTTTGATACCAATATTTTCCTGGTTCAATATAATTTTACGAAGAAATGTATGTACCTCTATCTAAATGTTTATTTTTATGTTTACGGGTAAGAAAAACATGTAGTTTCATTTTAAGAAGGTGTTCAATCAATCAATCAGCCCACACCTACCCACTGCTGGGAATAGGAAAGGAAATGACAAATAACACTTTTCTATTAGAACTTTTTAAACATTTCATACAAATACAACCACCATTACATATTAATTTGTAATTCGCATCAATTTAAACTTTTTTGGCAACCGTACCTACGCCGTAAGGGGTTGTTTGTAGTGGTATTTAAAGGAATGTATTATTCCCGTGGTTTGGCAGATGTTCAATGAATTCAATGAAGGTTTTCGAGGTAGGCTTAGCTAGCTTACGCGCGTATGTGACTTGACAAATCCCTTGTTACTTGGAATGTGTGCAGAATATGTATAGCTAGTATGAATAATTTATCTATGGTAGCTTTACAATATCATCGCCTTGAGGAGGTTCGGCCTTCAGCGTGAGCTCATCCTTAATGTCCGTAATTTGTCTAAGTGGGTAACCGTAGGTGCGTGTATATCTACCACTTTGCGGAATTTTGCTTAAGACTATAATAAAGCTTACGGGGTGAATTCAAATATTAAGTCATACGCTTCTAACAGAATGAAAGTTGGACCGGCATATTAAGTTTGCATGGCATAAATAATATATTGTATTGTAGGAATTTAAAAATTCAAACAAAAAAAGAACTTAATATCACAAGTATTGTCAAGATTAGGTTTTATAAATCACTGTTTGGTAAATTTCTTCTTTCGATTGGAGCTGGATCCAGTATGACTGGATTGACACTAGATCAATGTAAATGCACATTTCAGCGGGCACGGGATTGAAACATGTTTATATTGATTGATTTACAAAACCTAATCTCTCCAATACTTGTGATTTTAAATTCGTGTTTTGTTTGAATTTTCAGCATTTTTTTTTCTAGATCAGCCTTTATGGATCCTGAAATACAATGGAATTAAATAATAATTGTTCACACACATTGTCAATGTTCATTCACAATGCATGCAAAGACGTAGACAGACTGACGCAAGGAATATCAGCATCCCTATATAGTCCGTGATATCAGCCCTCTTGCTAAGCGGGAAGGGAACCGGAAGTGTATAGGAAAAACTGTATTGAAAAAGGGTCGAAGTACCTATAAAATTACCCCCCATCATGTATGACACACGTATTATAAGGTATAAAGAAGGCTTACAGTGAAAATCGGATTTCTGGTATTAATGGCCATTTTATTTATAGTAATCAGGTGTATTCTCTATAGTAAATGTAGCCCATTAATGTCCCCACCGAGGGGCACAGGCCTTAACCCGGATCCGAGTAAGATTGAGCCATACTCCACCACGCTGTACTTAAGCTAAATTAATCATCTCATTGGCACCGGGATTCGAACCTGCATCTCCAGCGTGAGAAGCAAGGTGTAACCCACTAGACCACGGAGCACTTCTCGGAGTATACTCTATAGAGTAATTAAAATAGAAATAAGAATTATTTCAATTGCCTCTAATTATTAAAACAAACAACTATGTGACGGACGGACGGACACGCGGAAGTGTAACGGAGTCGTAGTAATATGCTTATGTTGGCATGTGAACCCCTAAAGGAAAAATAAATCATCAAATAATGAAATCTTTTAGGGAATACACTGCGGTAGCTTAGATGAAGACGAAAAGGGGCGAGAGCAGCGAAGCCCCCGAATAGTCTTCGTATTTTTATTTCTATTTTAGTGTTACATACAATTTAATAATATTATTGATATGTATATACAATTAACTTACTACTAAAAAACAATAAAATAAAATAAAATTCGTATTAGTTTGAAGTGCACAAAAAACACCACGTAGTGATACTGATAAAATTCTTTCAAAAGACATGTTTTTGTTAAAGACATGTCTTTTGAAAGCATTTCATGAAAAAGCCACCTAAGCCAGGGCATATTATCATGAAGTGCCGGCCATTTCATGATATGCCCAACGTTCTGCCGCCGCCGACATTATACAATACACGCCCTTAATATTATTTAATTGAATAGCTCAAATTACTAACTTAACTTTGACGACAATAAGGCAGTTATGTATATCTATACATACATGTATATCATCTATACATACATGTATAGCTACACATACTATATTGTCTATAGTAGGTACACACTGGTAAATTTTCCTTCTAATGAACCAGTGTAAATTGAGTAGAGAAATAATACGCAACTTAACAAAATAATTCGTAATTCCCTTAACCGATTGAATTTTACAATAGGTACTCGTAACATGATGAAATGTGATCCAAGGATCCAATTCAAGAGAAGAGAGGTTATTATTAAATTGAAATTGCACTCAGTAAAATAATATTGATTCGCGCCATTTCTAAATATTTTTTCACAGTGTCCACAGACAATACTTTGTAGATACTCATTGTTTTAGGAGTTTATTTAATCTGGCGGGAATGTTAACATATACTAAGTTACATTATATCGCCGTTGAGTGAGAGAAGGTCTCGATCTCTGTGTTACGGCCGCGGCGGGTGGGCAAAAAATGTAATCCTTGAAACAAAGAGCTCTTTGGAACTACTCATTCCTAACATTTCATTTGATATCAATCACGGCTTAAGGAGTTTCGGGAGAGATCGGAAACGTTCGGCGAACATCGGCGCCGCTCGTGAGCGTAGCTCCTAGCGGGTCCGTACCAGTGTTGCTACGGCGCTACGAGAGTCGCGCGCGTACCGCCATTTGCCCAGCTACGACGTCTGCACGCGTCTACGAGCGTAGTCGCATTTTATATGCGGCCGATACTACTAGAGTGATACCTACAGGAAAACTTTTGGAAATGTATGTGTGAATTGTGTGATATGGTTGTGACCCGTACAAATTAAGTGAAACACTGGTATATGGTAAGTACAAATTGCTCGTAAATGCCGGCATTGTTTTAATGTTTCATATTACGACTCATTTTATTACCGTAATAAGTAAAGGATAGGTTTAATTTATAATGTTGCTGTAAGTAGATGACTGTTCGTGATTGTGATAATTGAACTATTTGCTTTTAATTATGGCCGATAAAACCGATCGACCGATTAATGACGATAAAATACTGGGGCTTAGTTTTGAAGTCTGTAATATTTAATATTAAATAAATTAAAATTTTGAACGTCTTCTTTAATTGACTGAAGAATGAATATTATATATTTTAAATCATACTTAGAATAATCAAAAATAAAGAAATGTTGGCATTGGAGAAGGAAACCCCATTATTTAATTTAACAGAGAAGAATTAATAATAACAGAGAGGTAATTTGTTTGAGTTAAAGTATTAACGAATACAAACTTGGTTGGTTTGTAAACTCCAGGGGCAAAGCCTTTGGGGTAAATATATAATGTACCTATGTAATGAAATCAGATAAAACTCACAAAATACTCGATGTTAACGACGCGACGGCCATAGTACAGTGAACTATTTCTTTTGCCTATTCAGTTCATAATATTTACTGACCATAAAATCATACAGATTGCTTAGTCAACGTCAAAATAATATTAATATTTTTTGTATACTACCGCTAATTGTTTATGTAATTATATTATATTAAATATTACAACTTTAATTACTTATAATATAACTTTTGAAATTTTCTTATTGCGTAAACAACCCCTTGACAGTAGAAATGGCGGAATGGCATTAACATCTGAAAAAAAGTAAAAGTTATAAATTATCTACAGATGAGCGGTTCAGGAATGTTTTTAATTGCAGATGTAAAAATAAATGTATGGGCTTGAGTTGTCAAATGTTAACCCATTTGGTGAATAGATTGTAACATATATATTATTTCAAATATGACAACACTTTTTATTACATCCTGTATCATAATGTGTGTACATACACACAGAGTTCTGACTCGTGCGCCAAAGGTTCCATACATACTTGTGGGTATATGTCGTAGCCATGTCATAAAATTTATCATTCCATAAAATTAGCAATCATGGGTGAATTCGAACTTTCATTGAACGTAGAAATATTTAGGGAAAAACACTGCGGAAGCTTATGTAAAACTAAATAGTCTCCTAAATAGTCGTAAGTATAATAAAAAAAACACTAAGTTGAAGTACATGGTAGAACTGAATAATGAAAAGACGCCTTTGTATGTGGACCTAGTCCATGAGGAGCCCACTGATGGACAAACAGAATCAAGGGCAGCGAAGGCTTCGTCCCATTTAGCATCCTACGACTACGGGGCCCTAAAAGGCTCTCTTTTTTAAGGCGGAAACCCGTTACATCCCAGAAATATGCGGATGGCTGGACGCACAAAAAGGATGGACTTTGCGGAGCCACAAACCACGAGCAAAACCTCAGAATTTCAAATATTTCAATACCCATCAGTCTAAACCGCTATGTGGTTTTATTCATTTTTTTAATCATGGGACGCAGTGCCCAATCTGAGATCGAGTGGTTTTTTGAGCGTTACATTGCGCGTGACGGGATACGTGATGTATGTGTTTAGAATTCATGAATAATGATTCGATTCGAAATGTACCGAC
This sequence comes from Argyresthia albistria, assembly GCA_963457715.1. Classification (NCBI taxonomy): domain Eukaryota; kingdom Metazoa; phylum Arthropoda; class Insecta; order Lepidoptera; family Argyresthiidae; genus Argyresthia; species Argyresthia albistria. Next base: position 4,693,777 of record OY735264.1, on the reverse strand, counting down.
ACATTGGGGACAGGCAGCAAATATGTAGAGTATAACGTCAATAATATGATCATCACATTTATATACTGACTAGCAGTAGCCCGCGGCTTCGCACGTGCTAAATACCTTATTATATTATTCCTACGATCTCTTTTGGCGCACGATAACGCTTGACGTCCAATGAAAGATCTGTGTTGATGACAGGTTCGTTGCATTAAGTTGCGTAGAGCTTGCGCCCCCCTGAAGACGCTATTAAACCTGTGATTATAATACACAATTATATATAGTACTTACTTTAGTTCTTTGTTTATCTTGAAAATGGGAATATCTGTCTGAATATATTTTTTTAATCTGCTTACCACGCCCACGACACAGCCTGTGCTTGGAGTGGGAGCCTAAACTGGGCATTTGAAGCTCTAATTTCTGGAAATATTGTAAAACTTTATACTAATAATATATTAAATAAGCTTGTCCAAGCTGTATAAATTTCATATATTAAATAAGCTTGTCCAAAGTTATCTGCGAGACATCGCTCATATTCATGTTCAATGTTGATGTTTTGTGAAGTGAAATACAGAATCTCTTTACAAAAGAACATACAGATGTTGAGCAAAATTGTATTGACAGTGAACGATACAAAGACGCTTATGATTCTCTGATATAAACAACATTATTATATTTAACAGGCAAATCACACAAATTAACTGAAACCGTTCTTCTTTAAAATAAATCATACACTGACACATAAGCATAAATCAGAAGCCTAAAGCAAATTGGATCTTATTGATATGTACGACTGCGGGATATAAATAACTTAGGATCATAAATGGAACCCAAATTGGTACCGAAAATACCAATCCTGGGTTTTGCCAGAGGCAATAATATGATGATCGACTCCCTCGGGAGTAGAGTAAAAGGCTTGAGATGTGCTCAGATACTAAACTACTTTATTATTGGAAATACTAGCTTAAATACTACTTACTACAGAGCTACGTGATTATATAAAAATACCTTATCTGTGCCGATCGACATGACCAATCTAAACGATGCGTGAATAAATGTCAAACAATGTCGATCCGGCACATGGGTGAAGATAAGAACTACGAATGGTATCTTCATGTTATCTTAAACTAGATCTACATTAAATAGGCATCCTTATTTTATGTAACCTTTGTAACTGAAGAAGTTTTTCATCCTTTCCAAACCCTACAATGAATAACACCGACCTATTTATTATTTTTATCATCAAAACATCGGCGCGAACATCCCCAACGCTCAATATTATGTTGTCTTGTTTCATTCTAACACAAAACAAAAGAAGTGGGTGGGCTCATAGGCGGCTACTTATCATTGAATAGGAATAGACATATTATGCGGAGTTGTCGCGTTCACCGCTTCGAGAAAATGATACTTGTGAATTGTTGAGCGATACGGCTCTTGTTTCAACAGCGAGGGGTGACGATGTGCTGGTATAGAGTGAAAAGTACGCATGTAGAGTGTAAAAATCGTTCAACTGTGAAACTTCTCCGGGAACCAGGTATACCTATCTATCTTTTGACCTCAATTAAGTATTTCTGGTAAACAGAGGTGTTATTCCAATAATTTAACGTGTAATTAACGGTACAAACATGTTTTTAATAAAGTTTTAAATTAACAACGATTCCTGCGCGAAAATAATTATTACTTACCACTAGACTACAGTCTACTTAATACTTTTGTCTTTTTTAGGAGAAAATATTACAGCTACTTACAGGTTTGAGCTTTGACATAGTGATTTTGTTTTTGTTCATTTCCACAAATATCATTGAATTATTAAAAAGGATTTAAATAAATTGAATGGTATTCATAGCCGAATTAAAGCTTTAACTTACTAGTTAACCATTTAACAAAGGGAGAGTTCGGGTGCCCTTATAGAGCTGCGCTAATTAGTACCTACCTTCCCATTGACAAAAATAAATTTAGACATTATTTTCTGTTTTTATAGTTGTTGTTATTATTGCCTAAAATTGTATGTCTCATTTATTGTTGTTCTTTATTGTACTCACATGACATACATATAGTTGATATAATATGTATATATTTGTGTGTTACTGTATTATTAATTGATAATTTTATTTACAATAATAACAATGGTTATATACAAAGATAAATTTCATTAAAGCTACTACTTATAACTAAGACTTAAACTAAATATAATTAGCCCAGAATGCTGGCACCGTTACCTCGCTGTATCGCGATGCTGGTGGGTTGAGCGACGACGTAGGTGTCAGCTCTGCGGTCCCCAGACGCTTCAACGAGCCGCTTGGAGATGTCTTTGAAGGCTCGTTGGGCGTCAGAGCCCCACCGCGGCGGCTGGAGGGTCTCAAAGCCGAAAGGCACAAAAAGATGGTCGTCGCCGATTGCTGCGTATTTGCGCCGTTCGAGACCCTCTGCCGCTGCTGCCGCAGCGCCGGCCGTGGCAGAGATCGCTGGTTGGCACGGAGCCAGCGTGTCAACGCAAGTCGCAAACCAGCAACCTGCCATTCTGCCAGGGAATGAGCGTCATTCCGACCGGCCTCTTGCCATCGTCACGCGCCAGACCATTAGATTCGAGGATGGCTGGCACGCCACAACTGGCAAGGGTCTGGCAAATGACATCATTCAGGCTAGCAAGACGGGACCAACAGCCGGCGCTGCGCTGGCATGAGAGGGCGTATTGACCGTATTTGTTTTTTTATAATAATTTTGTAATTATAATGTTGTGTGTGTTACTGCAGTCTGAATAAATTTATTTCTATTCGTTTCTATTATATTCAATAACAACCTACATAAGTAAAACCCATCTATCCTTAATCTATTATATTTATGAAAATCTCGTTTTGCGTCGTATACATTTACATTTTCATTTTATACATCGTTAATAGTATTGGTGGTTTAAGTAATCGTAGCATATTTTAGTACCTTACTAGTGGATGCAGTCAATGGTTATGAACTAGCATGTATTTCGGTCCAAAAGTCCAAACACGAGTAATGTGAGTAGTGGCGCGTCCTCAGTGCTTACATAGCCTTGTTACTACGTGAACTACGTTCATACATAATAGTGAGGTCTGGATTAAAAGCACTTTGTAAAGGCTGCACGTTCCATTTCCATTTCCATTTATTATTCCGACGTTAATTAACGATAATGGAAATACGTATCAAGATTTTCAATGAATTATTTTGAAGCAAGATTATAATGTTTGTTGCATTCTACATCCTTTGTTACATACATTAAACCGCGTCGAGCCAGACCACGTAATGCCATAATTTCTGAATATAGCACGGATACACAGAATTGTAGTTCAAAAGTCTTGTAGTTATGTTCTACGATAAATTATACAGCGTTTCGTAAACAAGAGATTTCCTTTGGCAGGATTGATCTGTAGGTCCAAAGGAACCAGCTGCTTTCAAAGATCCCAAAAGCGTTGTCCTGCCAGAGCCTTCAGCAATACTTATAGATGGACAATGCGCCTTACCATTCGGTACAACTGCGGAAAGTACCGACCCAAGCCAACAAAAAAAGAAGATTTGGTGGCTTGGCTTCAAGAAAAGGTCATTGACGCAAACATGCAGATGCTCGAAGTAGATATATTGAAATTAGGCCTCCGAATGTCCGATACGAAATAGATGAACTGACTTTGGAATATGGACATCGTGTTCTGGAAATCCCTCCGTACCACTGCCAGTTTAACGCGATTGAGTTGATCTGGGCTCAAACTAAAGAGTATGCAGCTCGCCACAACACTGCACTACCATTCGGCATAAAAAAAGATGATGGGCCTTCTGAAAGAAGCCTGTGAAACAGTCACAAGAGATGACTGGGCGAAGGTCGTCGAAAAAACTAAAAACCTTATTTTCGAATAATTTGACAGAGACGTAAGAATTGATGCGCAGATTGATAATAAAATTATAATTCAAGTTGGGGAAGAAGACAATGACCACAGTTTGTCAAGTGATTGCAAATTTAATTAAAAAACGTTATGAATAGATTTTAGCTTTAATTTAGTTAAGTTGATATAATAAGGTTTTGTTTTATGTATTCATACTTTACTAGACTCATTCATCATTATCAATTTGCTTTGAATTGAATTGAATTACATTACAAATGTGTCTACGACACATCTCAGAGACATATTTAAAATGACTTCATCCGACACGAAGACGAGCAATCATTTATTCATCCACCGTATACTTTTGATGTGATAACGGAGTATGTTCTGGGATTTTATCCCACCTAATTAATTCAGTAGGAAAGCAAGCTGGCTTACTCAGCTTTGCTGATAATCCTGTTGAACGCACCGTTGCTGGTAACAGTAACGGTAACGGTAATGCTGAGTAACGGAGGCGGTGTGAAATCAGCCGGTGTTTTATGGGTTGCCATTTAGCAGTTTACAACAGCAACCCTAATTTTAAATCATTAACAGGACCGTTGCAGAATTTATGAAGCCACTTTATACTGACCTGCTCTATAAATCCGTGGGTGAATTTTGTATAAAATCATAAAATATAGAATGTAAATTCGAACTCGTATGTTAATGTGGGTCTGAGTTTTCTCATATATCATAATTAAAGTAAATGAACAGAAAGAACAGGTGGGATCTTAACACTAGACTGAAGACAGAAAACAAACTTAGTGTTCCATTATTTAATTTGTTTTTCGCTTCTCCGAGCACATTTTGTTCTGATGGAATCAGTTTTAGAGTGAACGTTGACCAGACTTATATCCCCGTCAAATTAAGTAATGTGAGTGTAACACCCTGTTTTTGACTGGCAAAATATTGCCGGGAAAATCACGCCTGGCTGCGGCGAAAATCCTCACCTATTGACAAATTAATTGAACGTCAATTTGGAGGGAAACCGAACACATCGATCACACTGTAACACGCCTTACTTTTCATCGATCAAAATTTGCGCTCCTCACACAACGCTCGGATCTTCGATGTATTCCGAGGAAAACATGAGATAAGGCGGGAGGATGATGTTAGCGCTATTTTGGTAGGTAGGTACCGTCGGCAAAGAACATATGAATGTATAAAAATAAAAATCGGTTAAGTGCGGGTCGGTATCGCACACGAAGGGTACCGTACCATCGTACAACAAATCAAAAGCACTCAAAACAATAAAATGAACAAAAAGAAAATTTAAAAAGTTTATGCCTTCACGAGATTTGAACCGACGACCTCCGGATTGAGAGTCTACATCATACCGGCTAACCACAACCATGTGGGTTGACGCGAAATATGCTATCATATTTAAATGTGTAGTATATGTGTCTATGACATGGTTGCTATGACAATAAATAAACAGTTTCAGTCAAGATCTCCATTTTGAAATGCGTAAGTGTATCTAAACACGTCTCTTGTATCGGGGCCCCCTTTAATTTGCAATATCTCTCGTATTTCAGTATCTGTGGTTGGTGCGGCAACAGATATACACATTCGGTTATGATCGGTCAATTCAATGACGAATCCAACAACATTTTTTTGAAATTGCCCGTGCCCTTCGGTGGGGTCATTAGGGCTACAGTGTGTCTGTTTTTTTAATTATCGATGAGTGAGTGAGTCATTGACTCAATGACAAAATTATGGAAACTTGACGTGCTACTAGTTAATTTGACTATTTATGTTGCTGTTGTTGTTAGTTATATATGCTGACCTATCACAACAAAAAATTTGGCCTTCTAGCTTGATCCTCAAAGAAACTGAAGGGTCGAAAATGCTCTGAATGTCTTCAAGAAAAGTATGGTACGACTGTGCCTTTGCTCGACTAGGCAGGGGCCCAGATCAAACAACTTCTCAAGTTTAATTGACAGGTAAGAGACGGTACTCGATATTTAGACGATAATATGATTAAGGAAGTATGCGAGATACCTTGTAAACTCCGATCCTCTCTGGGAATCCGGAATTTACGGTTTACGGGATCGAGGCAAAGATGATCCCAAAGCCCCAATATAAATTTTCAATAGACCATACCTGCGTATATTACAATAAGCAGTCAATGTTCGGGGGTCTTCAGGGATTTATAGGTAGAGATTTATTTCTTGTGCTCGCTCGTAAATCGAGTGCATGATTATTTTTTAAGGTTTCTTTTTTTTGGGTATGAATTTTATATTAAAGTTGTGACGAGGAGGGTTGTGTGAGAGTTTATTCGTACAGTTGTATTTAGCCAATCAGTCTGTGTACAGCCCTATAAAGACAATGTGAAAATATAGCAAGGAATATTTGACTTTAACAATGCATAGGTATTAAATTGTATCTACCGTTGCACTAACAAAGCAAAATAATAAAAATCACAGAAAATATACAGCCATAAATTCATACCGCCGAAAAGTTGCTGCTGTACTAAAATACCATCGGCACGGCAGACTCTAATTGTAAATGTACAAAATAATATGTATGTATGTATAGAACAATCCAAACTTTTTTATATTGATCGAATATTTAATTGTGAGCCTGACAAGCCAGACCCACGGATCAACAACGCGGGTTGACATTACTATTCACTAGTATTCTAGCAATAACCCTAAACCACACCTTTGAAACGAGACACGCATATCTCCCGCCACAATTTTCCTTGTTTTCTGCCAGCAAACAATTCCTTAGGAAAAGACGCGAGACTTCAACGCCCTCTCAAAATCTCCTACAGGGAGGATCTGGCCGTACTTACTACCTCAATACGAAGCGCGAGTAATAAAGAATTCTCGGGGTGCAATTCTGAGTTTTATCTTCCAATATTTACCTTCAGTTTATAGTCTCACTCCAGGCACAGTGGATCTTTGGATCCCAAGTTCCAAAGCACTGTCAATCTGCAGTGTTTCGGTAGCGGTCAAACATAATGTTTTCTGGTTTTCCTCAAACTGTAGAGTTAATGATATAGAATGACAAGAGAAAATACAGCGAAGTTTACTCTTCGCTGTACTTTCTCTTCTTTAATGGGAATCAGCTGCTAGCTACATAGTTGCGATGTCATTGAGTACAGAAAAATGTTCATTTGTCTAATTTTGCAAGATTAACCCTAAGCCTGGCACCCTGCCCAATAAAATTGCAGACATAAGTGTTGTAATCTGTAAGATTTGGTTACTAAGGCTCCATAAAATTTTAATTAGTAGCGTATTTTGCAACTGCCACGAGACAAGTCGGACAGGGGATCCAAATGAGACTTCTCTTGCCAATAAAAGAACGAGAAACACCGCCCCGAAAACAATAGGAGAATTGTGGGAACGGTTCGCGTCATTATATGCCTGTTCGTCACTCCGCCCGCATTTCATTTGCTTATAAAACTTTCATTCGGGCCTCCCCTCGTAGCGTTGTCAAGTGATGAAGGACGTGAGGAATGCTAAGTTCGTTCGCTTGTCCTGAAAAAATATGCTGCGAATTTACAGGCTGTTGGTTTTTGTACGCGTTGAAGAGCAATTTTCACTTCAATTTATGAAATGCAATGGTTAAACATGTTGGTGTGGAATAAATTGACTTATGTACTCGTAATGCCGAGCGTTCCAAATAATTTATCCCAAAAACAAGCAGTTATTCGTACCTATCAGAAAAGCTGCGTCCGTCCATATAGCATAATGCTTACTATTTAATAACTGGGTTCGTTAACTTGTTAATATTTATATTAATCATACGCAACGGCTGGTATTCAATTATTGTAAAGCTTCACAGATTTTTTGTTACATATTGTACCTACGTCATACGTAATAAGCCTCTCAAAATGATGATAAATAAAATTCCTGCTGGTTGACTGTCTTGTGGGAAATCATCATCGCATACGAATTGAGAATACCCATTATTATAGATTGCTTCCATTAATTTTAGACAGCTGCAAACTTGTCTCAGTAGTTAAGTAGCTGAAATATAGGGAAAAGCAGGATAAGAAGAAGAAGAAAACCTTCCCTACAAATCAAAAAACAGTCAAGTAAGAGTCCAACGCATACGCGAATGGATAAATAAAAATACAACACACTTAACATTTACCCTGATCCAACAATTCCGACCTAGTATTAGTGTGAAAAAAAAACCTACCAATTTTAGCCATTCTTTACATTGCCTAGGCATTTTATACAACGCCGAAGCACAGATTAAAAAAGGTTCATATTTACCGGTGACGTCGACATTTTGGATCGAATGCTTTTAGCACTTTACCGCGCAGACGATTTCGTTAGAATGTAGGTATGTCGCTGTCACATGAATTTTGTTATGCGAATGTAATCGTAAAGCGTAAACCATATAGTATTTGCCCATACAGCTATTAACCACATAACGTTAGTTTCATTTAGATTTAGAAATACCATTTGCAAATAATCTATTGGGTGAATTGGGCAGAACAGGGACATTGGAACATTGGGAACATTGTATGTCATTCTTGTATTAGTACAATAAAGACATTACGAAATTACAAAACAGGGCTTCTTAGACGTTATTTAGTTAACATAACATTTATCTATTCAGGTGAATCTGTACTTAATAAATAAATAAATACCTACTTCATAATTCATAATTACTTATGTTTAAATTGCGCTGGACCTTACCTCAGATTGAATTTCTTAGTTTTGCTTACATAAGTTAGGTAAGAGACTGTTTTAATCAGAGTATGTATTATATTTATACGTCACTTCCACAAAGCAGTCTGTAGTAAGGTTAGCCCAAAATGTAAAAAAAAAAAGATTTATTTATTCTAGCCTGTACCAAACCATTTTTCGCTCGTCTTTATGAGTTTATGAGTTTAGTAAAGTTTTTGATTAATTTATCAAAAAAATACCTATCTGACCCTATCTGATCCGCGGCATGTGCCTCTTGCCTTTTTGCTTAGACCATGTTGTAGTATGTCGGTCAGTATCTAGGTTTAATTTTCCTTAATTTATTAGTTAATTACAAAACTGAATTGAACAACAAAAGATGGGGTAAGATAAGATGGTGCCCTTTGAAAGTTCGTGTTTGCGCCATTTAGAGAAATAAACTGTTGTCTATTTAGTATGCATGGTTGTCAACTCATTTTGTATTCAAGAGGCATCTGGAGATGAAATATGGTCTATTTCCCTTGCCTTCTGAGTGGGAGGTGACTGCGCGTTGTTGGCTGCTCTGCAGTACATTACTGCCTTTAGTTTTAATGTATTGATGTTTTTAATAGTCTGATAATGGTCTATAGCGCTCACGCACTGCCAATAAGTATAGAAAAGTATTTTTCAAAACACCTGCACGTAAACTGACCCTATGACGTTGGTTTTAGAATCATAATGCTGCCTATTGTACACGCGTGCTGTAATAATATTACAACACTGGTGTGGTAATGGATATATATTATGGACAAGAATAACAGCAAAGAGTTTTTATGCTGGAAAAATATTAGATAGGTACTTTATTGACTTTAATTATTAATTAATACATGTTATTGTAAAAATAAGATGACTGAACATTTATTTTCATCAAATTACAAGCAAACTAATAAAACAGAGATGTATTTCGTTAACTTTGATGAATATTTGGCTGTTTGTTTGGCTTTTGCATTGCCTCCTGCGAAAAAAAGCGTAAAAATAAAAAATGTGCGCGACATTTTCAGTTTTCAAAAAGTAAAACTTTTCATTCATTGTTTATATTATGAAAATATCGAGTATCTCAAAAATGTGTTGAAAAACGTCGTCTGAAACTTGTGAGCAATTGGTGATAGATAACATACTCGGTTCTTTACTGCTCTCGCCTGCGGCTCGAGCTGGTAAACCAGCTTCGTATGTTATGTATGACCAACTTAGCTCACTTGTTTCATATTTTACTATTATAATTTTGTAAAAATATACTCATGATTACAGTTAGTTAACGCGATTTGTGATTTTAAATTTTGATGGGATCTCTACGTGGCTTCGTATTATCACAGATACTAGGTATACTATTAGTATTATAATAATTTAATCTATTTCAACTTCACCGAATATCCTTGATATTAAATCAGAATATTATTAATATTTATGTTGTAATTTCCGTGTTGTTATGTAGTTTTATTGTGCACTAAGACTGTCCTCATGCATCCACATTCCTGTCCTGCCTAGGTTTGCTGGTAGAAATCTCTCTTTAGATATAAGCTCGCCTTTGCGTATAATGTTTCTTGTAAATGTATTTTTTTATGTTTCTGCGCAGTAAAGAATATATGAATATGAATATGAACCTTAAAAGAGCAACTTCATTATTAATTATTATTAAATGGTTTTACTGACAAAGTGTGCCATCCACTGTGTTTATTTACTTATTATGAGTTGTATGAGAGAGAGTCTTATATGTTTCTCCAAGGCGTATATTACATTCGCTTTCCTATTAATTCTAAACAGAAGTTTGCAATTATGAAGTTAAGAGCTGTCTTCGTGTCAACGCGACTCTCATGCTTTATAAAGACTGACGTCTGCTACAGAAATCACGACCTAATATCTTATATCGGATGGGCTAGAATCGATAGGCCAATATTTCGGACTCGGGTCGACTGTGGGTTCAAGAGTTTCGCTGTCCAGCATCCTGTTTCAAAGTAAAGTAATATATTAGTGGAGATCTTCTGAGATTCAAACTACGATTAAGTTAACGTTGTAATTAATGAAAGGAGAGTGTTTGGTTAAAGAAAATTATAGAAAGAGTAGTGTGGTATTGAATAAGGTAGTTTTTTAAATAGGTTTCGGAAATTGTAGAGTCACGCCTTTTCCCATACGGGGTGGCAGAGGTACAGGATTGCCCATTATAGCCAGTTATTCGTTAGATACTCCATTTTGTTTAATCCTTCGTCAGTGTTAATGGCCGAATCGGGCAGTAAACAATTAAAAAATAATTTTATAAAGTACACACTGATGAAAAGCAGGGGCTACCCCTTCGACGCGGCTATGAAGTAATGAAGATTTCCTAACCATTTTCTATCCGTATATGTAAAGATAAATTATTTATCTCATTGGTATAATCGCATGGCATTCTCGTATAACTTTTTGTTAGTAAAATCCAGCCTTAAACAGTATAAACTTTACTCTAAAGGCCTACGCAGACCGGGACGGGGCATGGCAAGTTATTTATTACGAATGGACATTCAAACGTATCGATATTGAAATAAGACATAAATTGCTATGGTTTAAAATTAACCGCGGGATGCCACGGCATAATTTGAAAGCATATTAATTTATGTCTTATTTCCATAGGGATACGGATGATTGAATGTCCATTAGTAAAAAAAAACCCTTGCCATGCCGTCCCAGTGTGCGTAGGCCATAAGTTATAAGCCAGTATCATTTAACAAATTTAAATATTAAAAAATATGGTGTAAGGAATGAGTAGCACTTATCTGACTCTACTCTCAGAGTAAAAGTATCATACTCTGACTTCAACCTCAGTGTAAGAAAGTATTAACAACAGAGTAGAGAGTTTTCATTAATAAGAATGTTTGGATTTATGTATAGCATGTACAATTTACTTATGTGTATATTTATAATTATTTATTATGTGGTTTACAGCTCTTACCTAACAACAGTGAAACTGACATCGTCTGTTCATGTCATGGCTCATCGGTTTTGTTCATTTTGCTATTTACTTCCTGAATAAGTGCTCGTAACTTTTCCTGTAACCTACCCACTTCAAATAGCTTTGAGCTTAGTGTTTTGATCTGGCCTGAAGCAGTAAAAGTTTGCCCCACTTCTCCACAACCACACATTCGTTAGAGCGTTTTGTTTTGTAGAGTTGAGGTGTGCGCTTTTTCACGATTGAGACCTGCCCCCGTAGACAAGATGCACTATTATCGTTCGCACGAAACGCTAAGAATATTTATGAGATATGACGTTTGGTCACGCTACGCTAGCGTCACCAAATGTCAAATCGCATGACATTTTGAGTATTCGTTTCGTTTCGTTTTCGTAGCGTTAGTAACTTTGTCTAGGCCAACTGATATTTTTATATCTTCCATATTGTTATTTTTAAGATATTGAAACCAATTTGATACCCTCATTTCTCCACAGCTGCATTGATGGGCTTACCGTGTCACACAAAATTGAGTTTTGATTATCTAGCAAAAAGTGGGCACAATGCCTCTCACGCCGTATGGGAAAAGGCGTGACGCTATGTTATGTTTGTTTAAATTAAACACTAGTCAATAGCACCGATATGATCCAATGGTGATTATTGAAGGACAGCTTAAACCTTACTATCCATTCACCCTGATATTATTTGAAAAGGAAAGAGGAGGATAATGACTATTAAGTCCCTTGTTAATAGTGGCTTGGCTAAGGATGGTAAACTTAGCACGTAGTTAGGCGTGGTTACGAAACTTTTTAATTTATTTATAACAGCATTCATCCAACCATTTATTCGCCGCAGGCACATTTACCGTAGTCGCGCTGCAACGTCTCAAACGAAACTATAACTTTTCTCATAACGTTCACCTCTACCAAATTTACACCTATTACGCTACCTGTTCTTGTGAATCGGCGAGTGAGAACCCACTCACTTATGATATGACCGTTGATATTCATATTATTATAAACCTAGTTCCGCTTTTTAGGGTTCCGTACCCGAAGGGTGCCAAACGGGACCCTATTACTGAGACTTCGCTGTCCGTCTGTCCGTCCGTCCGTCCGTCCGTCCGTCCGTCTGTCACCAGGCTGTATCTCATGAACCGTGGTAGCTAGACAGTTGAAATTTTCACAGATGATGTATTTCTGTTGCCGCTATAACAACAAATACTAAAAATTAAAAGAAATTTAATATTAAGGGGGGCTCCCATACAACAAACGTGATTTTTATGTTTTTGCTCGATATTGATAATGGTAGCAGGTAGACGCTTAAAATGTTTACAATATATTGAGTATATTATTTACTTAAAAAATAAATTATTAAATTAAAATTAAATTAATATTTAGGGGGTGCTCCCATACATTTTTTTGCGGTTTTTTATAGATAATGGCACGGAACCCTTCGTGCGCGAGTCCGACTCGCACTTGGCCGGTTATTGCAATTTTGTTTATAAAATATTACTCTGGTTTGAGAATAATTCAATAATTAATTTCGATAACTCCCTCCCTCATACACATTATGTGAAAAATTTCAAGCTAACAAACAGACGGAGGGATTTCTATGTAGATAACCCCTTTTAACCAATGACACAATTGATTCATCTTATGCAAGAATAGTGGCGAGTTCACCAATACTGCTCACATCTATGTACATTATTCACTGTACGTGAATCAAACATAAGCACATGAGGCTTTTTCGCTCAGAAATTTTTAAATCACGGAGCTGGTTCTGTTTCTTTTATTGGGATTTACTGGCTCTACCTTGTTTAAAGAAAAAACATAAGTCATACTCGCATTGAGAGCCTCTGCTTTTCTTTTCAGAGGTTTTTTAACTCTCAATCCGACAAGAGGCTTTACACGGTTTTTATTTCTTTTACAAAATTACAAGAGTTCATGCTATTGCAGAAAGTGAATAATGGATTCAGTAGAGCATTCATTTGCAAACTGATTTGAGCCTGATGACGTGTCATGTTGTCAATCACGCTGCCCGTGTGCCCGTGTGTAAGCGTAATTACTTTTTTTTACTTACATACTTATTCAATGAAAAAAAATATTACATAGCGTCTCGCCTTTTCTCATATGAGGTGACAGAGGCCTACTAATTACCTACTACTACTTCTTTTGGTTGACATACTAAGTACAAGTAACATACTAATTTACTTACTATGTTATGTACTACTTTACTTCTTTTGGTTGACATACTAACATACAAGAATTATAGACATGTAATGTCAGACAAACTTGATTTTAACCCTAGAAAGATAACCTACGTCGCAAAGGCGCCCACGCTGCTAATATAGTGTTGTCTTTTTCCAATCGATGCGCTTATCAACTGGTCCTTCAGAGCCAACTCAGTCGTCGGTTAGCGCTGTAGCAGGATGGCTGTTTCTTCGCGGTAAGTACTATAATTTCATAGGTATGACCAGTGGATGCTCTCTCGAGGCGTATGGTTATAAGACTGAAATTGGTAAAGACTGTCTGTAAACCAGGTTGTTGTAGGTAATTCTATTGTAGTTATATTGTCAACTTATTTGCAAGAGAAAAACATATTTTTTTTGTAATAATTTACGGGACTACCCCCATAAAAAGAAGGATGTTGATTTTATTTTTATTTTTCGTAGAGGTCTAGTGATTTATGTTTCCAAACTCTTAAAATAAAACAAATTCTTAAAGTAACGCATTTTATTTTTAAAACTATCCCGGATTATTAAAATAAGTATATTTGTTCAGGCAAATATGCCAAATACACCATTAATTAGACGCATTACAAAATCATGCGCCTCTGAAGCGTATGGTTATCTTTTAGGCAAGTTTTACTATGGTTATCTTTCTAGTAGTGTTTTTTTTTTAAAGTGCAATACATATTTAGATACCAAAATGGATGCTCTAATCTCCCAGCTTCAAACACAACCTGCCGAGCTTTTAACCCACAAGTATAGAGTAACATAACATGTTCTTTGATCACCCGCTCTTGCTCACGAGGCTACTTGGATGTTCACTGAATCGTGAAGCGCAGAGTGCATACTAGTAGTCTAGGTGCAGGCAACAGCTAATGATCCCTGATAACGACGCACATCGATCTAATACCTCAAGATGTGTTCGGAGGATTACCGAGGCGTTGTGCTGCATACTAGTTAACGGGATTAACGAGAGTGCATTATTGTGTTAAATACAATATCAATAACAAGGAACAGACATTAGCTAGGTTGATTTTGTCTCTGCCGACTTTTCTTCTGGGATTAAAGGCAGTGTACATACTGCAGATATTGAAAGAAATTCACGAAAATAATTTGTGCGGGAATTATTTAGACAAATCGAATTGGTAATTCGATCAGCAAGCAATTAGCCCGTTAGCAAAGTGCTTTAAACAATTGGTGTACATTACATCGAAATACCTAAATCCTCAGTATCTATTAACCAAGTCGAAAAGTATAGGCAAGCGCGGCACGTTTGCACTTAAAACTTTGAAACAAAATTTCTGCCCTCAAATTGAATGAAAATACCAAGTTTGCAATATTTCGAATTAACTTTTTGCTATGAAATATCTATCAATTAGCAGCACCAAAATCCTCGTTTGACTTCTTAGGAGTTTCAGAATAATTTAATATAAAGAAGCAAAGTTTATCTTCGCTGAAAGTTTTGGTGAAATTAATCTCTCAGACGATTACCTACTATGGCGAATTTCGTACGCTAATTCGAAAGTATTCGTTTCACTGAATTATTCTCGGGATAATAATGATCATCAATTTAATTTGATCTTTTTCCTTAACTGAGACTTCCCTGCGTTGATTTTCAATAAAAATAACCATAAATAAGAAGTTACATTTTTAAAGTTGACTTGCAAACTAAATAGATTAGAACAATCTCTAATTATTGTTAACAAAGATTACCCTCCGGTCTGTTAGTACGGCAGCCATTACTGGCTTTCAGTTAATGACTTCAATCATTCAAACAGCCTACACTCGGACCTCACAGAAGCCGGAGGGAAATCTCAGTATTTGTGTGAAGTTAGTTACGCATGTTCGCTTCAGAAATCAGAATGTGTTTATTTGTGCAACAAACACCGAAACCGATACACCAGCAGTATTATTGACCTCTGTTATTGTTGACTGTCTTAACTATACTCAATGGTAAACGTTTTCGTTGGTAAACGAATTTCGTACGCTAATTCGAAAGTATTCGTTTCACTGAATTATTCTCGGGATAATAATGATCATCAATTTAATTTGATCTTTTTCCTTAACTGAGACTTCCCTGCGTTGATTTTCAATAAAAATAACCATAAATAAGAAGTTACATTTTTAAAGTTGACTTGCAAACTAAATAGATTAGAACAATCTCTAATTATTGTTAACAAAGATTACCCTCCGGTCTGTTAGTACGGCAGCCATTACTGGCTTTCAGTTAATGACTTCAATCATTCAAACAGCCTACACTCGGACCTCACAGAAGCCGGAGGGAAATCTCAGTATTTGTGTGAAGTTAGTTACGCATGTTCGCTTCAGAAATCAGAATGTGTTTATTTGTGCAACAAACACCGAAACCGATACACCAGCAGTATTATTGACCTCTGTTATTGTTGACTGTCTTAACTATACTCAATGGTAAACGTGCCTGCGACATGGTTTGCTGGAAGAGATATCTTACCAGGGATAAGCTATATATTACTAATATAAGTATTTCTTGTTCTGTTAGCTACTATCTATCATGCATGCAATAAAGAACTTATAAAATACCTATATGAAGCCCTATTAGATATATTTAGAAGCTCCGCTATCTCTCTGTATGTTGTCGTCTGAGGTATAACAGGTATGAGTATTATTTTGGCCAGAAAACAAAATAACAGTTAAAATAAACGGTCAACTGCGAGTAGGAATCGCACACCAAGGGTTCCGAACATACTTACAGAGCGTAACATGTGTAATTAGGTTTAGAGATGGTATGGCTGTGTGTGATCGATCATCTAGATGTAATGTTAAATGGTGTGTCAAGACTAATCACTTACCCATTTTCCCCGAGCTTACTATCTACTCAACCGTCCAGCGTCCCTAAAAGACCCAAATCTATTGTTATATTTTTTCATAGGTTTTGAACTATATCTAAATAGTGAACTTAATCTAGTAAAAGATCATTTCGCGTGGAAAAGTGAATTAAATCCGTGTGAGTATCCTAACCAGCCTTGATCCATTCGAGCAATACACTGGCGGTGAAACGAGCAAACTTCAGTATTTAAAATCTCAGATGACACACAGACAATGTTTTGACACTGCAATGTTCCTGTACTGAGACATTATACTCAACACACCATTTAACATTACATCTAGACGTTCACACCCAGCTGTAACATCTCAGTTTCCTCATAAAAAACTAAAGTATGATGTCATCCTTGAAAACAAAATTAAATATTTTTGTAGAAAAACAGTAATTTGCAGATTTTAGATTTTTTCTTTTTCTTGTGCTATAAGACCTTGCTTTGTGTCAAATTTCATGATTGTAGGCCTAAGGGAAGAACCTTATAGGTTTTGGGTCCATCGCGATTACTATGAAAATCCAACAATTTTACATCATAAACGGTCGTACCATTTGATTGCGTTGACCTAGAAGGTTGATTTTTCACAGCTTTATGCGACCACAGATTTTGACAATTAATTTTAATTTTCACTAGATACGTCCACGCATTCTCGATATGAAAGGTCTTGACACAGACAGACGGACGGATGGACGGACGGACAACAAAGTGATCCTATAGGGGTTCCTTTTTTCCTTTCAAGGATCGGAACGCTAAAAAAGGATAGAGTTTTTTTTCGTGTGCAAGTCCAACTCCCACTTGTCTGTTTTTTGTTCTAATCAAGATTATTACTCACTTCGTCGTATGTGTGTGTCAGTGGGATGCTACTCTTAAGCACGTCCTGATTGATCGCGGGCCCTCTAGAGTTTTCTTCGTCCATTATTTTGGCGCTGAACTTGTAGAGATAATACACTAAAGTAAAACTCTTAGGCCAGTGTCTGTATAAAGAGGAACTCGCTACCTTGTGCTACACGGGAAACGAAAGATTGCGTGTCTCATCTGTAAAATAATTGTATGTTGTGTAGTTTAAGGTACTCTAACGCAGGCACTGTTCGAGGTCAAAAACTTTAATTTTTCATAGCGAACCTATTGTTATACAAATAAAAAACCTACTCTACCTTTTGTAGGGCAGAGCCTCTAATTTCCCCCCACTACCACTCGTAGATCTATTAGATTTACACATGATAAGTGGTGTAGCGGAGCGGTATCGCTCTTACCAACGAGGCTCATATCGTACATCGATCATTATATGTGCAAAGCCTTTCGTAGGAACCATAGAATATGCACATGCCTTTTGAAAGAAATGTTAGATGTACACTAAAATAAACGTTACGTACTGAAGAAAGAACGCCGTGAAACATGGTTTGTATGAAAAGTCTGGCTTCCAAATTACTCTATGTTAGTGAAGTGAATTCTTTGATAGAAAAGTAAAACAAACCAGACAGCATAGCAATTTGCAACTGCTTCTTAGAGACAGACAAGTTATGAAAACAAGGTCTAATGGTTACCGATCGATAAACCAATTGCTTTGTATCAAAAACTACCCACTAGTTCAGTCTACTGAACTGAACAACTACTTAGTGGGATTAAAGGACATTTACATAAGTTCCAATATGTAACATATTGGCCGATAGAAAGCCTATAAGCAACAAACTACTTGACAGACCTAATCCATTACCCTGCCCAATTACGTTGTAAGCTTGTTTTGTAACTACGTCCGTGTTGCCTACTTAGTGCTGGCATGCCATCGATCAATGTCTTCACTTCGGTGGCACAAGAGAGCACACCTTGCTGAGGGCTAGCAGATGTAGGGGCTCTTACAGTAAGGATAAGAGATTTTTGCTTGCTTTCAGGTTCAGCAGATAAGTGGAGGGACCACAGCCACTAGATACTAATAAGTAAAAAAAAAAAACCCATTAATATTCCCACTGAGTGACACAGACCGCCCCAAAGGAATGAGATTTAAATCTATATTCCACCACGCTCTGGCATAATCGCTCAGTGCGGGTGGGTATGGCTGGCTTAGTACCAGGTTGGTGGAGTGGTGCTGGGCTATACTCTATCCATGCTTAGAAGCAACTTGACAGCTAACCTAAACCTTCATAAAATCCACTTTTTAAACACCAGGGATGTTACCAAAACAATTGGAAAGAATCGAAGTTGTTTATTCAGTTGAACTAACAGAAGAGTTGTCATAGTCATCACTGCTATCCGCACTTAGGGATATAATTACGTAGTTCATTTTCGACTATATTGTCTATTCTAATATCTCTTTGCAAATCTTGTAAAATTATTCCCGATTCACAAATGTTTAAAGGGTGTATCGATTCTTTTGATTAATTAATTTTATGAGCTATATCCCTTCACCAACAGGGCTATGATTGTCATTTTTCAAGTTGCCTGTTATATTAGAAACACTATAGTAGCCAACCCGATAGTCAGAAGTTTTCCTGCTGCTTATTTGGGCATCTGAACCAGGCTTACAACTTCTATAAAGTAACGATAGTAGTGAAACGGTAGAGTGAGATTTAGGAATACAGTACATATTTACAAGAGTTTTATTAAAGGAAGATGAATTTCGAATTTAGGACAGGGTCGTGGGTTGAATTCAATTAGAACGTCTTCGTGCGTGTGAACTACAACTCCCCTTGAATTATCGCAGGTCCGGCGAAGGGTCGGCAGGACTTCGTTAGCAGGCTGTGGTTTCCACTAGGCCAGCAGCAGTGATGTGGCAGGGAAGATGTAGGGATGTAGCAGAGACGTAGGGACGTAGCAAGGACGTAGGGAGGCACGTAGGAACCCTGTGAAGGACACAGCGTAAGGATTGGAAGAAGAAAAGATCTGTCTGCAATGCCCCGTCCAGACTCGCCGAGGTGGGAGAGCCGTGTAGGCACCTAGCTATCAGAGACATTGCAGACGGACTTGTAGCTGTAGAGACAGTAATGAGATAGGAAAAGACAGTTATTTACAGACAGAAACTAGGATTAAAAAAGAACTAGAAAAATACGTACCCAAGTTAGGGGTCAAATTACACCGCAATTATACAGCACAGTAGGTAGATATTTACAATTAAAATCACTCTATAAAGTAGAGGAAACTCCAAACTAGCTGAAACTGAACAAGAACCCAGGGTCGAGAAGTCGCTGAGAAGATCAAAGAAAAACTGAGCTCCAGGGGAAAACAAAATAAGAATCTGACGGCTGTGCCAGGCTTGAATAACGAACAAGCCTAAAAAAACTAAAGCCACAGGTAGCACAGATAGCCAGCTGTACTAAATCAATCAAAACTATTATTTTACAGAGCTAAAAGTTAAAAGCTAAAGTTGGTATGTTATGAATCTCCTAGGAACTTAACACAAACAAACAACACAAACAAAATTAGTTTATTTCAGTAAGTACAGCAGCACAGGTCGTGGGACTCCCCTTTTAAGTTAATAAAAACCTGTGTTAGGGGAGACCGCTCATTCCACATTGGAGAATTAGGTACACTTACGTCTTTAAACCAATAGACTTATAAGTATGTGTGTACAGTCCGGGCAGGCCCAGCCAATCGGGTCCCAGACTGTACCTATAAAATAAGTAATATAACTAATTTTATTTTATTGTACGCACAGGTCCTATTACTCCGATCGGTGTAAGTTGATTGTATATTTGTTTTATGTGGTACAATAAAGAAATTTCACAAACCAACAAATATAACTGTGTAGGTACCTATGTTGTTTACAAATAACTCAGATTAACAAATAACTCAGATTTACGTGAAATACTTAAATAAACTAGACATCAATTGAGTTGAAAAATGGATTGCACATAACACAAGTATGTTTGCGGGATGAAACACTATGAGACAAATAAATAACGCAGGTAGGTAGGTAGTTCCAAAACAGCTGCTGACCGGGCGAAAGGCGGCGGCGGCGGCGGCGGGCGGTAGTACGATCATAGCCTACCTGCTTTGTGTCACACGATTTTGTGCTTTATCACACACTAGATTTAAGCCGCGTAAGTGAATGTGTAGACGTAGTCGCTTTGGTCATTATTATAGTAGTTAACATAACAGGTTGGACGAATCATTACGTGCGACCAAACAGACTATGGACTTAGTTCAGTAAGCAGTTTATTTGGTCAGGTAAGTAATGTAAAGATAATGAAAGTTGTATTGTATTGATGGGTATGTATTATGTATGTGTATTATTGTATATTATTGTAGACCTATGATTTTATACTGTTTTCTTAATTAGGTTCTCCGTTTCGTCATAGTTAAGTGTTTTAAGCCATTTAGTAACATTTATTTTGCATTCTCTTGTGCTCATTAAGTATAGGTTTTGTATTATAGGAACTAGCTGCATGAATTTATTTGTCAACTAGATGAAAACCCGGCTTCGCTCGGGCTCGGGTAAAATGTGAATGTGGGTACAAAATGAAGGTAGATATTTCTGTAGTTATCGGTTCTCAAGGAATATTAAAGGCAAAGCAAGGCATAGATTCGTTTAGCATCGTTCATTGTGATTAATAAATATTGTAAATTAAAACTACAAATGTTTTTACTTAAATAACTTTAATTTAAAATCAACCTTAAAATAAACGAACTTTAATTAACAAAACAAATAGTTTTTAAGGTTTACTCTCGGTAAACCTCTCTGTTATAAAGCTCCCAGTCTTTTTATTTACTTTGGAAGGTAAGTATGGTTAATTACACAATAAAGAACAACATTTTTACTACAACAACAACATTAGAACAACATTATCATACAATTTCACGATATGTTTCATGGGGAAAGTTGTTCATAATGATGGGTACTACCATTCCCCAAAATATGGTCAGCTAATTAAATGTCACCCTGTATGTATACATTTTTCGTTAAATATTTATCACCTTATTATGGTATGGTATTAATCAGTCTTTTTATTTACTTTGGAAGGTAAGTATGGTTAATTACACAATAAAGAACAACATTTTTATTACATCAACAACATAAGAACAACATTATCATACAATTTCTCTATATGTGTATACAACATTTCACCTTATTATGGTATGGTATTAATCAGTCTTTTTCTTTACTTTGGAAGGTAGGTTAGTACTTGCCATTGCCATTGTTTGCAGTTTCTCGCAAATATTTTGATTTTACAGAAATTGCATGCCACTGGAAGTAAATAAGTACTTATTGAGTCTTACTTACAATCCACAGAAGAAAACATACAACCAAATTCACACAGTTACTCACCATCTTTACGAAGAGCCCTTCGTTGCATCCATTTTCCACAATTGTGGCAATGTTTGCCAAATGCAAGGAGATTCGGCTGCAAATGCAAAATGTTATGAAAGACCACGCTGAAAGAATGCGATCTTGCCTGGCACAAATGAAATACTTACGATTTTCGGCATAATATTATGTTTCTTGCACTCAATTCAATTTTTCACTGGCTTCCTCAATGATTCTGGCTTCTGCCAACAGAAATGTGATTACTTTCTCTGTGACAGAAATGAATGGCACGGTATTTTGTCTGTGAACTATGAATCGGCATTTTCTTCTATTAAAGCTACATCCACACTATCGTTCCGCACGTTTTTGTTGGGATACCATGCTTAAAACGACCATTATAGCTACATCCACATTTCCTTCGGCATGTTTTTGTTGGGAAACTATGCCTAAAACTACCATTAAGCTACATCTACACTATGTACTAATCGTATACAGAAAAAGAACATGAATGCAACCGCAAATAAACGCAGTTTACCGGTTTCTAACCCTAGAAGACATGTCTGAAGAGACCATTGTCTATGGCTCTAAGTTACGTGGCCAATATGGCGCCTGCGATTTGTCTGTTCAGTAACATTAGAATTTAACAAAATACTCGACAATCCGAATTTTGCGGATATATGTTGTCGACTCGAAATCCATATTTTTTTATGTTTTATTATTCAGGTAAGGTTTTGATTGAGTCTACCGTACCCCTCGACGGAATTATTAATATAGATGCTAATAGTTATGAAAGCACAAAGCAAATTAAACTAGATTGTCAGAGTTGTAATGTGGTGCTGATGCTGTCGCACTAAAGTAACCCATGAGCGATACTTTATTGCCACGACAAACAATACATGTTGAGGCAGAATATAATGGAAGTTTGCCGATAAGGAAATTAAGTTACTTCACGCGAACTTCCACGAATACCGCACACACTTTACTGGCGGTCATGCCTTCAAATATCATACATAACATTGCCTCTATTTCTGTAGTGAGTGGATCAATCTAATCTTTTTTCTTTCAATATTAAAAATAAGGGTTTTATGTTTTACTTTACATATTTTGATGATCATTCAATAGGTTTGCAAGAATTGCTTGAGAAATAAATGCACCTATCTATCGGTGATACACATTCAAAAGAAACAGAATTCCAATACTCGCAAATAAAATACTTTATTTTTATACATACCACACTCAAGTGTCAATAGTATCGATATACTTACCAACCTCATCCTTTTTATAAGTATGAACAAACGTTCTCGGCCTCAGGGCTTTTTTCCGAGCCTGTCCTAAAAATAATTTTATTCCTTTTTATGTGGCATCCGCAAAGATTCTGCGATAATACGAGTACGTGGGGCTTTATCATACGAGGCACAATTTACCTCAGTTCTGCCATACCGGTATATAGCTGATATACATGATTGTAAGGTAGTGATTGTGAGTATAGGTATAGTATAAAACAACTTCACATAATGTTAACGTACAGGCACATGCATTGCTTGAGGCCTTTAGTCGCTGCACTAGGATACCCTATGTCCTGAGAACCAGAAATAGCGACATCACAAACTTTTAAACATTCAAGATCTATGTGTTTTTTTTTTCTTCCTCTCCAGCCGGGATTCCAGGAATCTCTCTCTCGAAGAGCACAGCCTCAATGATAGCATCACAGAGGTCGTTGTGTAGTGCGAGTAACATATAACGTAGCTTCACGCCTATTCCCAAAGAGAATGGCAGTGGCACAGTAGTGCCTATCTATAGCCAGTTTATGGAACTATTATATGCTTCACCCTTCGTCGGTCATCGGTCGGTTCATCCTTCGATTTAACGGTGAGAATCACATAGGGATTGTCAGTTGTGTCACAAAGTCAAATTTACATTTTCGATCACTTTTCCATAACTTGTGAAGAAGCAAGTCCACATACCAATCTTTTATTGTTATGTTCATAAACAAAATTATTATCATAATGATTTTAAAGCTGCTGCTTGCTGTTATTAACTTAGTATAGTTTCGTTTCAAAACTCACGTTTACATCCGAGAAGCATATGATAGTTAAAACTCTACTTTGCTAAACTTCTATATTATAATGAGCAAAACTTGTATTGTTGAGCGATGGCATCGACAAGCAGCGAGCGACGACCTTTATATGCGGGTGGCAGGGGCAGGCACGTGGGAGTCATTAGAAGAGCAGCATCTCGTTCCTGCGTTCCGCTTCGGATGAATATGGCATCCAGAAAGTAGGACAACTACGAGTAGTTTGTATCGTCAACTATGCGGGGCGAGAAAACTGGCAAATATCAACTAATGCAATTAGAGAATCGGAATGTTTATTGCAAGTGATATACTAGGTGTTAAAATTTGTCATTGTAATTGTGATTTCTTTATTGTACTCACATGATGACAAACAGATATCTTGTAGAAAAATCGTGTACTATGGCGAGCTTATCTCTAATAAGAGATTTCTTCCAGCAAACCCTAGAAGAGGATTGTGGAGGAGAGATAATTAATATTTATATCACCGCGGGACCTTTTGACGAAACTTCCAAATACAACAACTACTACAGACAAAGTTAAACGCTAACGCTAGCGAAACGAAACGATAACTTTTTATGTATGCGATTTGACATTTGGCTTCACTAAGGTGACGTCACGTAGCGATTCCAAATGTCAAATTGCATACATAAAAAGTTATCGTTTCGTTTCGCTAGCGTTAGCGTTTAACATTGTCTACAGGCACTGGGGCAGCTCGCAACAGTGTTGTCGCAGCAAAGTCGCCGCCCGGAGCCGTTGCATTGCGCTGCCTGCTGCGCGTTCCGGGCAAGGCTGCTGCCGTGGTTCGTAATGTTGTTTTCTTGTGTATTCATGCAGTTGCTTTGTTCACGTGGTACCTATCTCTGTCGCGACGGCACCGGTGGTGCCGGCGGCGGCGACACAGTACTGTCGCTACATTACTGCCGGCCCGGCCGTTGCGTGCTGCCAAGTTAGGTATTGCAATAAACACTATTGTTACAGTAACATAACAGCATTGCATATTATACTTAGCCACAAATTCAGCAACATCAAATCAAATATGACCATACCTACCTAGAAAATCGCGCACCTACCTACTGAGAAACATGGGCAGAATTCAGTGGTAATGTTAATGTCTAAAAAGAAAATTGTTGTATGCAGTCTCTATCCAAACAGCTTATGCTGTTACTAGAGTCAACAGTCTCCGTTTTGAGTCCACTAAACGGCCACCTTTTAGGTGGAGCTCAAAAGAGACAAATATTTGACGAAATATTACAAACATTCGTTCCGTGCGACTGTTAGGACGGTGCTTATAATACATGAGAAAGTTTGCGCAAATACGCGGGCTCATAATCGAGGAGCATCCTCGCTCGCGCCGCAGCCGCCGCCGCCCGGCCCCGGCCGCGCCGCCAGCCCCGGTCGGTCCCGCGCGAAATAACTTCCATAAATCAAAACGTGTCCTTTGTGTGAATCCCCGAAACACCCGCCATATTATTAAACGCCTCATAAAACCACCAAAGGTTGACTACAAGAATTTTAAATTCAAACCGAATAATCCGCGAGAATAAGCAAACAAATGGCCCGAACGGCAGGCAGAATAAATTTCTCGCCATAAAAATTGCCTTACTACCCCTAGAGCTGCAAAGCACCATCACTTAATAAAAGTTCTCCCTTGGGAAGTAAAGCAAACGGCTCAATAAGACGAGAAGGCGGTTATCGTCGCTCTGGGTAAAAAAATATCATTAAATGTGGGCGGTGCGGCATTAAATAAATTGCCAGAGTTTGCCGCCCGTGGCGACATCTGGCGGGTTGCCGCTGTGGTACAGATATTCGGCTAGCTCTTTTCTTTGTGTACTGTGATACCTTGGTAGTAGAGCTAGTAAGCAAGCAAACCATCATAGTAAGACGCGATATTTCATGGTTCTATGACGCTGACGGCGCGCGGCGCAGCGGCGGCGCGGGGGTGGGGCGGCGGGGCGGCGGCGCAGGAGGCGGTTGGCTATTTCACTGTACGGTGCGAGTAGGTATGTCTAACACACATACAGACATTACTATAAATATCTTGTTCGTAATCAATTAATCACTGACTTAACGTAATGGTAGTATAATTCAGCTTCTTTGATGTTATATTTTTTTAAGTACCTTATTGTTGCTACCTACCTACTACACGTACCTATTGGTCTAGTAGTCCTTTATAAAATAGCCAACCTCTACACTGAAATTACACCAATATTCCGAATTACATCTGAAAAAACCGTCGTGGTCCGCATGGCCGCGAACCGCGATGGCTTTCGGGCAGTGTTTCTTTTTGGGGTGATGATATACAACCACTTTGTCATTTCCAAGTAGCTCGTGCTCGCACACAGAAAAGGAAGATTTATTAACTATCCTGCATTTTATGTTACCTACCGTGTCTCCACAAAGCTGCTCTGGTTTTGCTGTTGTTGATAGTGCACGTGATATTTTTGTGCTACCGAATTTATTTAGCTAGTGGGGCATGAAGCATATGCCTTGGTACCCTGGTATGATAATAAAGTGATACTATGCGGCAGTATTGCGCTGTTATTTGGCATACAAATTGATATGTATCTAGACTCTGGTAAAAGTTTAGTGTAAAAAACAACTACAAAGTATTTTCATGTTTTAAACCATACCTACAATACCTATCGATTCTTTATTAGGATACCTAATAATTATTATAACAAATTAACGACCCTTCAAGTCAAGTAAGCAATCGGTAGATAAGTATACCTACTTGTTAACCACTGGAATAAGCAAAAAAGATACCAAGTAGGAATATTTGTCTGGAAAACATTATGATAGATGGACTCCATGGACTCCGTCGAAATAGGGAGATGAAAATAATTACAGTTATAGCAGTCTAGTCCTCGGTACATTGCATGCGCAGACTATTTTTCAGCGCTTTCACGGGGATCTGGGGCGGCGAGCAGAAACAAGCACTTGCTTATATAGCGAAATCTATTTATCACCGTCTACTAGCCTGAACACAAGCAGGATACCAGATTCGCCTTGTTCAAAGTATTCCAAGGTGTCTCTACTACAAAGGAATTGAACTTGCTAGACTAACTACAGATAGGGCAGAATTCGTTCCCGGCACACAATCAGTTATGAAAAAGATACTTGTATAAATAAATGGGCTAAGATCTATATTTGTTGAGGATAATAACCCTTTGTTAGCATTATCGAGTCTACATCTCTATTAAGAATATTTGTTTTAGATTTTCCGCCCACCTCTCCATCGAATACAGGTTTTGTATTTGTAGCTGGTACCTATAGCCCGGATTACACACATTTCCTTTTGCCTTTGCTTTCGTTGCTTATAAGTATTAAATCTATTTCACGATTTCTCCTGTTACAATTACTTGTTCATTTTCAACAATTTCCAATTTAAATATTAAGTTACTATTTCTAGCAAAATCCCAAAGGTACGTTAACTCATCTCAAGCTAGCTTTTGACGTTATCAAAAAAGTTTATCAGACGGTTTGTTATATCCTACTGAAATCCTACTAAAGAAAAAAGATATGGTTTATTACAATGGTTTAAAAGATATTCAGGTGTCCTTCTTTATAAAAGCATCTTGCAACTATGAAAGTTTTATTGGCACTGTTACATCGCCTCCGAGCTGCCCCTTTTGAATATCGGCACATTTTCCATTCGGTGCCACGACATTGTGATATACTTAGTTTTTACGACTCACTGATGTTCCTTGTACGGCCGGCTGCATTCGTTTATTTGGAAATGGTCGTGAGGTATCCTTATGATTTCGCGTTCTGTTGTGGTCAACAAAATAAAATAAGTTAAAAATGGACAAATCCTACCACGCAAAATGGTAGAGGTATTAAAATACTTACTGAACATGGGCAATCTGTGTACGTTACGTATGGAGTGGACTGTAGGTAGATAAACAACTGGATTGGACTAAACTGAGATGTCTATTTAAATAACAAAAGGTTAAAAACTATTGGGCATTGACTGCACGCGGGAGCTCGACATTTGCGGCTGGCGTGGCGCAGCCAACATAACAAAGAAATATTAAAACTAAAAAAACACTAGTGTTGCGAACAATCCTGTGTCTTTGCCACTCAGTATGGAAAAGGGCGTAACGGTCTGCTTAATTATATAATGCGTATTCCGCCTTTTCCCAGGATTTCGTAAAGTGATTGGCGATTGCATACGCGTGCGATTACGGTACGGTGTGATTTGAGGTAACCATCCCTTTCGAGACGTAGAAATATTACTTGCTGTCGGTTCATTACTCACAGAGTTATCGCGTCATTAAATATGACACGGTAATTTAGTAACATCGTAAATTTTGACCGGTCTCCCAACATTTCAAATGTGCAACGACGAATCTGTTTATGTACTTATAAAATTACTAATGGATGTTGGTCAGCATCACCACCTTACTGCGCCTTGTGCTTAATAGGTCTGGTAGTCTCGTGGGAGACTACCGTGGGGCTGGGCAAAAGATTTCGCAGTTCTAGCCTACATCATTACATAACAAACGTCAAAAATATTTGAAGTTACGATGTTAAATTCAGAAAGACAAAAAAAAAAACGCTAATGGTAAACACATTATTGCTATTTAGAGTTTTTTTGTTGTGTTCCTCACTCGACGATATAACGACAGTGCAGTTTTTGTGCTCGAAAACTCAAGATCTACTATTTATATGGAGGTCCAGTTACGCATTAATGCTATGCCGGGAAATGGCCGTAGGGTGCCCATTCACATTGGCTTGAAGTGTAGACATGATAATCGTTTTTAGGCGCCGCCGTCTGCGGCTGACATTGTGTTTCGTAGCACGTCGGTAATTATATTTAATGGTATAATCTCCTCCGAGTAACGTGTGAAGGGGAAAAGATGCATGAATTTGTTTTGGTTTTACGTAAAAGTTGATAGGTAGGTAATATTAATATTGTGTTTGCTGGGTTCACCGCGGCAGCACGTTAATCATATTTTATAACATTTTTCTAGGAAATTAAATATAAAGGTATCTATGCGATAACTGACAAAAGTGGAAGGCTGAGTCATTGAGGAAGACCCAAGACGAAAAAGTTTGCATGCACATCTCGTTATGATGATAATACACAGAAGCGTTACGCATAGCATCATAATAGCTTCAGGGTATAATCTTCACTGTCTAGCCTTATAATCAAAATACAATAAAAAATAAACTATTCATCTCAATCCTCAGATAAGGATTATTTACCAGGGGGTTGTCAGGGACATCATTCTGATCAACTTTTACTATGAATATAATAATATGATTTGATCAGAGCAACTTTATTTATCACTTCTCCATGCATTATGCGTCGGACGATCAGCTGAGTTGTAATAGTAGTTTATTTTTATTTTTATTTTATTTATTGAACAAAAATCCACAGCCGTACATAAAAATTAAACAATAATATAGATTAAATAACTAGGCCAATTAAGGATTTCACTATGTAAATAGTCAAATAAGGACAATGAGAGTACATTCAAGAGACAGGTACATGAAACTGTCGCATAATGAGGGGTATTAAAACACGAGTAGGTGTCGTAGGCGAGGTTTTTAATAGTATCCCACGAGAGTTTTAATACCTAGTTATGTGCAGTTTCATACACTACTTTATCTACTCTCATACATAAGTGTCTCACCTACAAAAATTAAAATTAAAACACAACAATATTTCCACATAAATCAGTGCTTAGACAAAACAAAACGTTGTCACGTCACGTTGACCTTTTGTTGCCGCCAAAACCCAGCAAGCAAAGCGCATGCGCGGAGCATGCTTGGGCCACACTATCAAACCTCAGATCAATGAAACTCTTTGTTTAAATCATTTCATTTCATTTATACTTCATTGCACAAAAAACATAAAAAAACACAGAAAGATATGTACAAAAAATAAAATGTAATTAAATTTGCTCAAACACTGAGTGGCTGTTTGGTTGTCATTTTGTCAACTATAGTTAAAAAAAAAACTTTACACCGATACAGACTATCAAACACCTTTGCTGTACGGTTTACAAGACCCTTCCTTTTCCCAAAAAAAAGTAGAACTGTATCGTTACGGAAAAAAATATATAATAACATTAGTTTTGTTTGAGAAGTAGTGTTATTATTAAATTTTATAATTTAATTACTGTATTGCGTTTATAAAGTACGTCATTATGAATTCGATTTCAAGTTTGTAATTTGAACTTTATGACATGAAAGTAGATAAAATAATTTATTGTAATTAAGTTAAAAGTGTTGGCTGAAATAAAGTATAATGTAAGGTAAATTAATGCCCACAAACGTTGTTCCCTACGAAAAAACAGGGAGATTACACTCACCTGTGACCATGTTAAATATTTCAGCCACAGAAGGTCTCCCATCATTTACCAAAACGTCTTCTTATCTGCGTTTCATATACTGCAAATGAGGGTGTCTTTTCCTTTCTTCATTAAATTCTTAGCCTGCATATTCCAGGTTAACAAGACGGCCGCATTAGTGTGTAAATACGAATAAATAAGACCTTTTTATCTCCAATTACATCGCTCTGGCGACCAGCAATTTGCTGTAATTTAAGGCACTACTGCTCATTAATTGGGGCAACGCAACGACCGTCTAGCGTTGCCTTATTAAAACACCAATGAGGTTTACATAAAATAAAACCTCTTTGAAAAGAAAGCCGCTCGTTTTTCGCGGTAACTCACCAAACTCTGCTTTGCGTTTTCGTGCAGCTTATTAGCTTTGGTCTCATTGTTTTGTGTATGATATAAAATAAAAAAACTTGTTCATAAAGCACAAGACAAAAGAAACCAGAAGCTGTTGCTTAGGAAATACGATAAAAGTAAATTTATTTATACAGTGTGAGTCTGCATAAAGTGCACATAGCAATCAGGGTTAAAGAGAATCAAATATTCTCTCGTAATAATAACTTGTTGTTCGAGTACAAGTAAAAGTATATTTTGCTGATGTAAATAAGGATTTTTTTCACATGTCCTAAAATATTTTTTGACAGGGGTATGTGGAATTGTTTAAAGTGTGAAAGTGGTATGTGACTGCAAAAAGTTTAAGAAACCATGATCTAGTAAATATATTTTTGTTCTAAGTTAGTTTACTTCTTACTTGAGCTAGGGTTTCGCACAAAAAAGGTGAACCAAAAAGGGTTCCGTAGCCAAAACAATTCGGGAACCGCTGCAGTAGAGGGTTAACTCGCAAAAACCCTATATAACGACAAGATTTCCTAGATCTCTGGAAGTATAGAGGTAGTACCTATGAGAATATTTTTTGCACGATTTTTTATAAGAAAGAAGGCATTACTTAGAAAATGAAAAAAAAAACCGGCCAAGTGCGAGTCGGACTCGCGCACGAAGGGTTCCGTACCATCCATCTATAAAAAACCGCAAAAAAAAAAAATGTATGGGTGCCCCCCCTAAATATTAATTTAATTTTAATTTAATTATTTATTTTTTAAGTAAATAATATACTCAATATATTGTGAACATTTTAAGCGTCTACCTGCTACCATTATCAATATCGAGCAAAAATGAGCAAAAGCAATCACGTTTGTTGTATGGGAGCCCCCCTTAATATTAAATTTCTTTTGATTTTTAGTATTTGTTTTTATAGCGGCAATAGAAATACATCATCTGTGAAAATTTCACCTGTCTAGCTACCACGGTTCATGAGTTCACAGCCTGGTGACAGACAGGACGGACGGACGGACGGACAGCGAAGTCTCAGCAATAGGGTCCCGTTTGGCACCCTTCGGGTACGGAACCCTAAAAATGGCCAAATGCGAGTCAGATTTGCTTACCGACGATTCCGTATAGCAAGTCTGACTCGCACTTGGCCATTTTTTATCATTTGCCAAATAATGTCTTCTTTCTTATAAAAAGCATGTTAAAAATAATCTCATAGGTGCTATACTTCCAGAGATCTAGGCGATCTTGACTTAAAGTAATTTCGTTACATAGGGTTTTTGCGAGTTAACCCTCTACTGACCGACTTTAAAAACGTGTTTTTCAAAAGCTAATAAGATGCAAAATAATATCGTATAATAAAATCATTTTGTTTTGGGGACCAAATTCTGAATTAAACTGCAATTACTTACTAAAAAAATTAGTCGAAAAATCACAATTGTTCAAAAACAAAGCGTAATTTTAGTGAGCAGTTAAAACTTTTTCAGCATTTTTTTGTAACTGGCAGTTCTGCCTGCTCTTCGTCATTACAATTCAGTTGATTTGACTATGACAAACCCTTTCAGTCAAAAGTTTTTTTTGCAATAACGATTTCAACTTTCTGACTTTACAAGAATTCATATTACCTCAATTTCTTTTCATCTCCAACAGGCCATAAGAAAACCGCAATATGCCCAATTAACTGGATAAACAGCAATATTAGTCTAGAAGTATGGTGCAGACGCCATACATAACAGAGATTCTTGAACGAGAAACGTGCCTTCTCAGGTTGTTGACAAAATGGCGACAAAGGGGAAATAACTGGGAAATAGTGGTCGAAATATTTAATTCTATCTTTGACGTCCTTTCTCCGGAATCTTACATTCCGAATTCACAAAGAGAGTTTGCACAAAAATAAATTCAAAGTAGAGAATACTAGCTTTACCAACACTTTTTAGGGTACCGTACCCGAAGGGTGCCTAACTGGACCCTATTACTAAGCCCACGCTGTCTGTCTGTCCGTCAACGGGTCCTACAGTACGAACCGTAATAGCTGGAAAGTTGAAATTTTCATAGAATATGTATATCTGTTGCCGCACAAGCGACAAATACTAAAATACTTAAATTACGCAATATTTAAAAAAATCTCAAAAAAAAGTGAAAAATTTCCAGTTATTCACGTTTAGTTCGAAAACAGTCCATATTTTTAAAAAATGTGTATGATACATCAAAGAAGACAATATTGACCGCGTCGGTGACAAAAATTTTACTAAAAGCGGTACAGTACTTTGACTTTTAAGGGGGTCCAAAATACGCCTAAAATAATCAAGATATATTTTCAGTATAGAATAATATTATGTTCCATCTCTTGTATTTACCGGGCCGCATCAGCACAGTATAGTAACTTCTGCGACGCAATCCATACTGCATGCTCCAGAAAATCTTCCAGGTCCAAAAGATTTTGGGTGTTACCCATTCAGGGCTTTGAATACCAACTTTATTTTCATTTTTGGACTGTAGATACGAGCTATATCCAGGTCCCACAGGGCTACTCCTGCCTGTCATCTGGCAGAAGAATTCCTACTGCATGTACTAGATCACCGTCCGGGTCCCAAAGGTTTTCGGACGAAAACGTTTCAAAGCTTCAAAAACGTACCAAAATACTTGGTTATCAGGTTGGTAGTACTTAAGTTTTCGAAGCCTTGAAAGGATATCGTCCGAAAACCTTTGGGATTCGGACGATGATTAAGTACATGCAGTTTCATCAATTATTATCAATTTATCAGATGCAATTCTGTGCCACTCTCAGTACCTATATTGAGAAAGGCGAGAGGCTGTTTATTTTTATTTATTTCACTTTTCGGTTTCAAAGGTTATTTGGTATCGGTATCATTCGCATTTAAATCAATAAAGAGCCATAGAAATGAAATATGAATATCTAGCTCTAGATGGAACAAATGAAAATGTTCCGTAATACTTTGGCGTCGTCTGGGATTAGAACATTTTGAATTCACACAGAGTAGAGGTGTGTCGGATAAAAAAATAGATGAAAACTGTAGTTTCACTCTGGCTTACCAGCTTTGCGCTTCTACCGTTGCCATTGTGTTCAGGGATGTTTTGGAAAGATAGTAATTGTTGTACCGAAAAGCAGCTAGTTTTAACTTGGGATGAGAACGATGAATGAAACCTTGAGTACAGTACTCGTAACTAGAGTGGAATGGTGCGGCATAGTCTGTCATTTGATTTGACCCAAGTTAGGAGTCTGCGGCTAAATAGAATCGAACATCGCAAAGCGCGGCAAATTAAAAAAATCTTAGCCTGTAATACCGTATATGTCACCGGCGGATATACGTGTATGTAACCGGGAAAAAATTAAATCTGTCATTCTACAGTGTTACTGGTCAGTTTACCTACAGATGTATCCTACAGAATTAGCCGATATAGAAAAGCACTCGTCCAAGTTAGACTACACGGGCTCGTAGGGGGGTGAAGATCTACAATCTCATATGCCCATAGCTTAAGGGTTACATCTCTATTCTGCGTTTTTTTTTGCAGAAAAACCTTGTCAATTAATTCAGAAAATAATTTATTCGGTAACAAAAGTTTTTTCTTCTCATAGGACTTTGTGTAAAGTAGTCAAACCTAAAGGCAATCGCATAAATACGCAGGAAGTGGCTCCACTCTGCCGGCAAATTGACTCCAAACTAAAGATACTCGTATATCCCAAATACGTAACGTCAATGAGGGTTTAGTGTTGAAAAATGGCAGCCCGAGAGGAAAATGAAGGCTGCGTTTCATCGGGAATTTCTTTCTAAGGCCCGGGTGAGGCCACTGAATAACAATGACCACCTGCTAGGGTTTTGGAATTCTGTTTACGGATCTGGCGATGTTAAGGGCTGGGAATATGTAGTAACCGCATATAGATTTTTGGTCAGATTGTTTTTTTATTTGGTGATTCAATCTGACTTTTCTATCTGGGTTAGCGATAAGCGGCCTAATGTTTTGCGTAGTTTTAGCTTGAGCATCATTTTGTTGTGCTAACTAATCATGTAAATAAGAAATCTTCCTACCAGAAAATAATATTAATCATACAAGTAATTTCATGTAAGATATAATGGCTTGATCTGGACGATGATTTAGTTGATATTGTTGATAAATTAATTATTCAGGCTGAGTGATGCTTTATGTTGTGAAAATAGTGAGAGGGAAAAGAAGAAAATACTGCGGAGAATGACAAGCAATGGAGATTTTTTCTCGCTACATCGGACTAAAAATATTGTTGTAGACGATGATGGTGACAGCCGTGAAATGCCTGAGAAATACAACTTCGTCCAACAAACAAACGAATTACAAAGATTACTAAATGAACGTGAACTGATGTATATTATTCTCTATACGCTTACTAGCGACCTGCCCCGGCTCCGCACGGGTTCAATTACATATAAACCTTCCTCTTGAATAACTCTGTCTATTAAAAAAAACACATAAAAATACGTTAGGTACGTAGTTTTATATTATGTAGTGATAGTGAAGTGATACAGGGAGACTGCGGGGTCGTGTAGCAACAAAGTAACCTAAGATTTGCCTATTGGTTAGGAATGTTATGCTGTAGGTGGCAGCTCAATAAGTTATCCTTTTTTTTGGTACAAAATAATAATAATTTGTATATCCTATTTTGCTTCAGGGTCAGTTGGTCACCCTACACACTTTACAAGCGCAAACACAGAATAAGTAATAGTACTGGCGCAACTGTGTTTTGACCATAGAGTTTGAATCCTCCTGTTTTGACTTTGTCATGAATTGTTTAGTTTATTATGCCTTTGATTTTGACTCAGAACAATATTGTTCTGATTTTGACACTTCTTCTCCTCTGATTAGTTTATTTGAAAAAGGTTTTAACATGAATTGTAAGGTGACCAAACATTCAGAATTAATAAGGATAATTATAATTTATTAAAGTACTAACGGATCGTCCCGCGCGATGCCACGGCATTATTTTAAACCATATCAATTTATGTCTTATTTCCACATCGGTACGTTTCAATGTCCATTGGTAAAATCATGCCATGCCGTCCCGGTCTGCGTAGGCCTTACTCGGCTATATCGATTAAACGATAGACCCTCAAATGCAGAGCGGACTAAAGGAATTTTATTCGTACAGTTAACAATAAAAGCGATGGCCACTCACATATAACAGGCAGGTCAAATCACGGAGTGCTCATAAATTTAGGAGTTTCTCCATTCCAGTACCCACGGGAATAGGATTGGATCGTTTGTCTCGGCCATTTTGGTAACTGTCCAGAAATTGAAGCCTTTGGGGTAGGTCTGGGATTATTTGGCGTATCCTGGTGGGTCTGGTGTGATACGTGAACGAGGGAGTTATCAATAGGTAGGATTATCACTTATACGTGTATTGTTTTACAGTTCTGTAAATATCATGGCAGAATAACCCCCGTTGCTGCCTAAATGCAGAAAAGTACTTGATGGTACAAACTGTTCCACATATATAGGTTCTGTGCGAAGTCAAGCTAGGATAGACTAGACCCGTCCTGGTTTTAAATTAAAAAGAAATTCAACGTAGTATCGAGAGAAAACATTAAATCAAGAAATAGACAGAACATGCTCGGAAATCCATGTTAGATAGTTTTCTACTGCCAACTCCACACGTAAAATATGAACACTTTACAATATTAAGAGCAAACTCGTATGTTCATTCTTCATGTTTTGTATTCATTTTTCAGGTTTGCGCTATCATATATTTTAGAAACTGGCTTCAAGAAGTGTTCCGCTTAGCTGAATGGTCTTTAAGTGAATGTCCAACCAATAGCTATCAATATCAACTTTATAGTACCAATAAAAATCTATTATTTTTCACATCCATGTACCAGAGACTATGAATCTGCACCGCTGCCTGGCGGTGAGCGTCGGCGAGGCCTACGAGTATGTACTTGTAGCTTTGTAGGTAATTTGCGGAGTGTCCCTGGCCTGCCATAAGTTTACACAAACTAATCCACTACCTACATACTTTACTTTGTTAAGTGGGTACTATATTGTATCTCTATGAAATAAAGGGCATCAAGAATAAAATAATATGTAACTTTATACATATCGCACAGCAAAACACTTAATCCTATGAGAGAGAGAGCAAGTAAGATCTGAAACCTTTGATTCATCAATCATTCAACTTTCAAAATAAACACAAAAACAAGCCCACAGGAAGTCCTATAGTTTCTTGTCCACGTAAGATGTCTAAATAGCCTCGGTCCAATCACATTTCACATTTTTGGGTACATTTCTAAGCGAATTTGAGGGCCTGCCTAGATATGACCGTGTTTGAAATTGAAACAGTGCAGTCGCACGAATGGTATGCAGTTTGAATATTAATGAGACGTGTGTGGTGGATTGATGTCACTGATGATTGCCCTCAGAGGTAATGAATATCAGTTCCTATTAATGCTGAGTTTGTGGCTTGAAGCTTAGGTAATAAATAATCAGGTGTGTTTGTCGCTTTGTGCATTAATTATTGTAATCATAGAGCGGCCTCAACTTTGCACTATGTTGTTTTTAGCGATGGTACTTTGAAATATTTTGCAATTATTGTTTTAGTAGAGAACACTTATTGCTAATTTTACAATTCTGAAATAACTTAATAACAACATAGGTGTTACAACTATAAATAAAAAGAAGTCCACATTATTGTAGTCACTTAAATGTGTTTAGGTATATGTCACAGTAAAATTGTCAAACCCGTGACTTTATCGACAGATTATAATTTGTCGATAAATTTTAAACGAAATCGACAGGGTTTAGCATTTATGCTTTTTACAAGTCAACCTAACACGAAGGATAAACGGGGATTCGCTTTGTTCACCCCCTTTATCCTTTACCTTCCCTGACTATCGACAGATTATAATCTAACGAATTAAATTAGTTTGACAATTTCACGGTTACGGTGTTCTTGCTTTAGTATCACTTCATTCTAGTCACTCACCTCTACATAACGCCTCTAATAATATTAATATTTGAATGTATGTTCCGCGTCATAAAATAACCTACAAATTAAGTTACAGATAGTCAAAATATCTCCTAACTAACATATCGCGCAACACCTTGTAATTGTAATTGTAATTTTTGCAGCGACACGTTGGAGGACATTTTGTCTCTAGAGCCTAGAATCTAGAGTATTCAGATACTCTAGGATCAAATATTATCATTCTTTAAGCCTCAGGGCCTTAGTCCCAAATTATGATAGTTATTTCATTCATAGTATGCTAATATATGGTGAAAACAGGTATCTGTTCAGGTCAGATCAGTTGTATAGCGCCACGTAACACTATGTAATGGACATTATTATCTCAAAACACCCATTCTGTGACCCACAGTGAGACAGCCAGCGGGGCGCCGCGATGTGGGGCGGCGGTGCGCAGTGCGTGCACTCGTCACTGCCGCGCGGTGCGCGCGCGCAGACCGCGGCGCAGGCACCGGCGCCAGCGCCGACACTCAGCGGCGCGATAGCCAGCCGCCGCCCGCCCAGGTGAGACGACTATACTAACACAAATAACATAAAACAAACTAGAGTAAATAGACCAACAATGGCACCTACGCCTGGCATCAAAGGCGAACAAACCTTATCACTATGTACTCTACTATCCAAAAAGTATCACTAGTACACTAAGATTACGTAACTTGAGCATAGAAGCTTATATATGTCGGCGGCTGATCGTAGAATCGGGCACATCATGATGTGCCGTCATGTGCCCCGCCATTTCATGATATGCCTAAGCAATTACTGGGCACATCATGATGTGGCAGGTTTTAATGAAAACATGTATTTTTAAAAGCATTTTTATTCAGCACTACGTGTTTTTTTTTGTGTATTACATGTCAAACGAACACGAAAACTATTAGGGGGCTTCGCTGCGCTCGACCCCTTTAGTCTTCACTTAAGCTACTGCAGTGTTTGTCTTATATTCACGTTTGGCGCATCATAATGTGCCCAATTCTACGATCGGCCGCCGACATATTACTGAGTAGCGGAGTGGTTTTAGAAGAGATTTTT
This sequence comes from Argyresthia albistria, assembly GCA_963457715.1. NCBI lineage: Eukaryota > Metazoa > Arthropoda > Insecta > Lepidoptera > Argyresthiidae > Argyresthia > Argyresthia albistria. Next base: position 4,655,202 of record OY735264.1, on the reverse strand, counting down.
CTCGTTTGTCTATTGTTCGCAACTATAAAAAATATCAACATTTTGAAAGGTTCGAGACAAAGAATTTAATTAATTAAGAACCGTTTGAGAACCGGCAAATTATTTATTGATCTTTCACCATGGGTACTTGACTTGATTTTAAATAGCGTTGCATTTCGCCTTTTCGTCTTCCACAGACGAACGATTTATTGGACATTCTTTAATTTTGATCAAAGAAATGCTGTTGGTGACTCGAGCGAGAGTCAAGAGGAAGTCAATCAATACCGTTTCTTTAGTAACGGAGTGAAATATCATGTTTCTCCGTATTGTATTGAGTGTAACGCTTCAATCCACATACCTAACAGTTTGCTTGGAAAACCAATTAATAAGGCACAAAGTGCGCTTACACAACGTTCTGCGAAAAGCCGCTAACCTTACCACAAATCAGTTGTATAATAAAACATGTTGTAGTGTGTTCTCGCCGACTACATTTGAATAACAGATCCAATTTAATCATGCCAACTGTGTGTAGTGTAGACTAGTCCTAAACAACGAAACGCAAGTGCTCCAAGCAAAATTAATTACGGAACAAATAGAAAACTAACATTACTCCAAACTGTACAGCTTACATTGGATCGGAAAGTTATTTCCATCTGTCTGTGACGGCAACTACTTACGTGGTATTATCTCATACATAGTGGAGCACCAAGATTAATTCTTGCAAATATATAATTATGCACAATTTGTGGTATAATGACCTACCGAGTAAATCTGATGTGTTAACGATTGTAGTAGTGTCGTGCTAGGTGGACTGTTGTTTTTAATCGGACGAAATTTTATAATAACTACATAATTGCAAACCATAAATGGAAACTTTGATTGGCACGGGTAGCAATAATTTACTCATATGTTTTCAATTTTGGTTAGCTCATTCAGTTTGGATTGGAAAACCAATAGCCGAGCCACAGTGGTAATAATAGAATTCAGTTTAAAAATTACCTATGTTGATTTGTACACAGTTCACCGGGGAATACTTGAATAATTGCTTGCTCGTGGAAATAATGACAACGCAAAATTACAAAACTCAAAAGCGTGTATGTTCACTATTCTCTGAGTTCAAATTGCGTTTACTTTACTATGTAACAAGAGTTGGCTGCAACCATTCGTTCCCATCCCAGTCTAATCCCGAGGAGTAAACAAGTTTCCTCTATGCTCTGTATTCACTCATGCAGCAACTAAAGTTTGAAAATTTCATTTCCCCCTTGATCTCTCTAAGATAGATATTCTAGAAACGCTTACGAACTCGAAAGTAAAGTCTGAGAAAAGTTTAGTTTCCCGAGGACGACGGTTACAGAATGACTGGACGAAGTGTTTTTATAGCAACAAAAGGGCCGAAAGACAGAAAGCATACCTAATATATAATATACTTACGAAAATATACGTCATCCATCACAAATAGATTCAACTTTGATATTCCATAGATTCGAACCGATAATAACTGAATAGCAAAGACATCATTTTTATAGCCCACTGTTGAGTTAAATGCCTCGTCCAGAGTGAATGCGCGGAATTAACAGATCCTTTATTACCCGCCTTGTCACTTCAGTAATGGACGCAAATGGCGTTTTCTATGTTCGATATTTCGCGTCCGCCCCGACGCCAGCCACCGCGCAAGCGCCTCATTCTGGTTAAGGCCTATGGCCTCTCCATTGCAGCCACAATTCCATGTTCTGAGATTACGCGTTTCAAAATATTTTTGTATCAATTCCAGGCCCACACCGCCCTCGCCGACTCTGATAGCTCAGATCGACTCGTCAGTAGCCTGTCTCTGGTTGCTGACCCCTCTATCAGCTGGCACAGCTGTGGTGGCAGTACTGGTGGCAGTCACCACCAACCACTGGCTACATACTGAAGAGAACGTCTTCAACCCAGCGTATAACGGAACGGGGGAAGGGCATTTGGTGGCCAAGCGGACGGTGTCGGGTCTTTGGCGGATTTGCCATACTGACCGTAAGTTATTATATGACTCTTTAATTAATTTCAGACATGTCAACACGTATTTGTAGGTGGCAGCAGGTGGTAGCACACGAAGTGTTAAAAAAGTAAGTAATGGGCCTATTAGACTACGCTGTCGGCAGGGCCCTGTCTGACTCACTGTCTCTTTTTAGTCGTTCCATTATGAGTGAGACGTCTATACAAATCGTGCCCTGCCGACAGCGTAATGTAATAAGCTCTGTAAAAAGGTGATCGTTACTTAGTAAGGGTTCGATATGAAAACTTATTAATTACTAGCGACCCGCCCCGCCCCTTCACATGGGTGCAATGCACGATGCACTATAAGTATTAGACATGTATATACATATAAACTTTCCTCCTGAATCACTCTATCTATTAAAAAATAAACATTAAAATCCGTTGCGTAGTTTTAAAGATCTAAGCATACATAGGGACAGACAGCGGGAAGCGACTTTGTTTTATGCTATGTGATGATAGTGAAGAGATGATAGTAATTTATTCGCAAATTTCGGAGCTTCTTCGCTATTAGAAACATCGTTATGTATCTAAACAGTGTGGGATCCTTATGTGTGGCTGCAGCTCTTGGTAGCCTTTTATTAGGAATACAGCTATGAGTTTCTGCGTAGGTACGTTCCTGCTTATACTCAGTTAATTTTCTTAACAAAAACCATTAAGACCAAAAGCTGCCGTCTCTCATGAAATTTAAAGCAAAGCAACATTGTAATACATGTGAGCCATTAAAATAAGCGAGCGTTTCATGTAAACGGTGCCAGAATTTAAATACCATTGTCCATTACACAACTCGCTGTCTGTCGCTAGCCAAGCCTCAAATTGTTTAAAGGCCCATTCTAGAACTTCGCCCAACTTAAAAGTTGTAGTCCAGTTGGAACCGCTCTGACATAACTTCGTACAAGTTGTGTGGCGAATGCAGTATGGGACATCCGTACGCTGTGGGACTGCATTGAACGGAAGCGTATTGTCCTCAACCCACTCGCGTTCCATTTCCATTACAGCCAGTTGATGCACAGTCCGTTCATTTATGACGGCCTGGTACGTATTTCCTTTATTAGGTAAATAGTGACGCTTTTGTATTCCGAGCTTTCAGCTGCACAGACAGATGGACAGTTAGTCGGAGCATTGTGATGTGCCTTTTAATTAGATTCTCTTTGTTGAATTGCAAAGGTTGCTGTTTTTGTTTATTTACTTATGTTAGCAGTAGCTGACATTTACTTGTTACTCTTATTATTTACAGGTCTGTATTTCTATTAAATATGAAATTATAAATATGTCAAGCGGTGAAAAAATTGTCTTCAATTCTTTATCTCAATATTTCTGCATCTTCTGGTTTGGTCATTCTATTCTGGCTACCCATTAATTAGAACACAGCTGAAGGTATATACTCGTATATATCTAATCAAAGTGTTTCCCATTTCAGCTGGAAGCACGGTGTATCGTTGTCTGGACATCCCCTACTTTCCTCTGACGCAACACTCTCCTGACGCTAGTGACTCCACAAGCGCAATACCTTGTAAGTGCATTATTGAGACCCTGTCTCAAAGGTTTTCGATAAGCCCTTTTGAACAGATAAATCATTTGTGTGTAAAATCACAGTTGTATCTGTTACTTACAGCTTATCGATCACCATTGAGACAGGGCAGTGCCAAACAAGTTTTCCACAGTGAGTTAAATAGTCGATGCATTGAATAGCCGTATCGTACCATCGATATTGTGTACCTAAAATTGCCACGTTGTTAACCCCTTCACTCTCAGAAGCACACTGCTCGAACGACCGAACAATGGCGAACTATTGTTATATAAGATGTGTCGGCGAACCAGTTAACAACACCGAGTCGATGTTTTGAATTAAGTCCATCTCTGTGACTAATTCATACGAATAGTGAGAATGGAAACCTTGACCTTTGCGTCAATACTTGACCGACAACAAATTTTCTGTCTCAGGTCATACAACAAAGCTGTTAGACCTAAGTTGGGCTTAAGAAACAGTTTCCATTGGTTATACTTATTAGCCCAATACATATAGTATAGAGAATTCGAATGTACTGGGATATTAGGTACATTAATTCCAACAAAGCCAATTTTTCCGGGATCGTTCGGTATCGTGTGAGTCTGCTTAAATCCTTAGTTTCCGACCTCGTTAGTGGGGGAATAACTTTTGGGGGGTAAAAAACCTCGACTTTTTCGAGTTTTTCTCGTTTCATTCGAAAACAGTCCATAGAACAAGTGCAGTGAACTGATATGCACGCATCATAAATAATAATATAAATACCTACTAATATTTGTCCAGTATTTTGACTTTTATGGAAAGAAAGAAAGAAAGAAAGAAGAGAGAGAGAGAGAGAGAGAGAGAGAGAGAGAGAGAGAGAGAGAGAAAGAAAGAAACGTAGACATGTAGGTACATTAGAAACTTGTTTAGCAAAGTAAACAAGGGATGTATCGCTTCTTCCTAAAAAAGGGCGAACCCTCTGTTTTAAGATAAGTTGCTGCTACTTTCCAATATAATAAATAGTCAGATTAAAATACTAGTAGTCGCATTCTCACTAGTTACCAATTTATTTTGTTGGTTTCTCATAGGTTTTGAACTTTATTACCAAATCGTATGGCGGACCGTATTATGTTAAAGAGTTTTATTATCTGAGGTTATTATTCATATATTATTTTGTTGTTTTCCTTAATCTCCTAATTGTATTGTATTGTATTGATACTTATTTTTATTTACTACATTAATATGTTATTATTTATTTTTTTATCACACACTACGCACCATTTATACTCTTTTTATACATGTATATTCCTATACAAATACTCGTTATAGTATTTTAAATTATTCTTAATTGTTCTTGTTATTCTTGATTGTACCACGCCGCAGCCTGTAACGCTCGCGGGGCAACACCTGGCGCTGACTGAAAATCAGCGCTGAAGGCCTGGCCTTCAGCATATCGCTGAGTCAGTTGCCATTTATAATGACAGTGACACACCACGACCGTCATTGATGGTGTTTACAACTGTTACTATTAATGATATTGTGTGTGTCCTACTTTTATGTTTGGTTTCTATCTTTATCCTTTGTCTGGTGTGTTTCTGTCCTTGTAATAAACGTTTCTTTCTTTCTTTCTTCTTTCTTTCACATAGTGTATAAACAATTTGACATTTAAATTAAAAATAAAAATAGAATCAGTATGTGTACCATCCATCTCTTGGATTTCCCAGTCCGCATCCGCATAGTAACTTTTGCGACGTAATACTTCATCTCTACTGCATGATCCAGAACATCTTCCAGGTCCAAAAAGTGTTGGGTCCTACCCATATAGGGCTTTAGATAACAAATTTTGACTATAGATACGAGCTAAATCCAGGTCCCACGGGGCCACCCCTGCCATGTCATCTGGAAGAGGAGTTCCTACTGCGTGTTTGAGCTGATATCATCATCTAGCCTCCTAAAATTTTCGGACGATATCTTTTCAAGGCTTCGAATACCTACCAACCAAACCAGAAAACCAACTTCTATGTTTTTTTCAAACCCTTAACTTCTTGTGTTCTTACATACATGGTGTATGAAAGTTGCTGCACCAGTACTTGGTTACCCTTGTGCTCCACCAATTTAAAACGAATCCAAAGACTGAATCAACAAAAAACATCTTTATAATTTTCGAACTTACAATTTCACTAGGAGATTTCACTTCGAGGAGAATCGGTTAAGAAATGCGACCTGTAGAGTCACAGACAAACTGACTGAGGGACAGAAGCACAGACATACTGACTGAGGGACAAATGCTTTTTGGCCAATCTCGAAACTGGACGCTTCGCTCGCTCGGCTATAAAGTAACTACATTGACTATTCTAACTTTCCAGATGTGGTGACGCGGTCAGCGGCGCCCCTTCTCCTGGCTGTGTTCACGCAGGCTGTGGGCGCGCTATGTTGCGTGCTCGGACACTGTGTGAAGGGACGCAGACTATGCACCTTCATCGCTGGAGTGCTCTTCATTGTGTCTGGTGAGTTCGAGCGTTTTACAACCGATATATAGCATCGTCTATTCCCATATAGGGTAGCAGAAGTACTGGTGCCTAATTCTGTAATGAGACAATCCTGTCAGATGCCTATCAGATATTAAAATCTTCCCAACAACAGCTTTATAATATTCCGTTAAGTTACCAGGATAGGTATTATTCTTGAATGGTATTTCGGTAAATTAACTGATGCGACAGCGTTCAGGCAGTTGGAAACTTAACATAATAATAGCGGCAAGTCTTCTCCCATACGGGACGTTAAAGGTACCAATATATCATGTACATGGCGTCACGCCTTTTCCGGGTTGTAGAGGCATAGCTTTTAGTCAGTCATTCAATATCTACTCCATTTTGCATGACAGGCGGGCTAGTGCATCGCCGCGACCAAGAAGCAAGAAATATGTTTTCTTTCGATGTTTTCCATCACCGTTAGAACTTTCGTATTATCTAATTATCTCATTGGTAATGTTCAGCACCGGATTAGAATCAAGCAAGAAAAAGATGCGTGAAACTTACTAGTCCGCGGAGCTCCCTATACCTGCATAAATATAAAGGGAATTCACTGGTAAATAATACTAGCTGTATGTCTGAAAAAGTATACGTAATGCACCAAAATTATTCACCTGTTAAAACCTGCTGCGCTTCAATGAAAAGAAAATGTCATATTCGTTTGTCTATTATTCAAAATGTTAACTTTTCTCCTTTCCAGGTCTCATCATGCTCACAGGGATCGTAATGTACATATCCGTATTCAAAGCGCAAGTTGGACATAAGCTGCGATACATGGCAGTGCTCGACATGCCTCTAATGTCCTACAGTTATGGGTACTCGTTCGGACTGTACCTCAGTGGCTTCCTCGCAGCAGAGCTAGCAGGAACTTCAGCAATATACCTGTTCCTACAATGGTACCAAAAAGATTGGATCACAGAACTAACAGAGAAAGCCAAAGCTGACTGCCGGGCGTGGGATAGAGAATACGCGTTCTCCGAGTTCAGAGAACGTGACTCCACTCTCTTGGAGAGACGAATGACGAAAAGAGACACCTACCCACCCACCGGGTCTTCCACAACCACACCGCGAGAGAGAAGACGCTTCGTCTTCGACGGAGACAACCAAGAAGCGCACTGCTCCATCCACAAGAATAGGAGAGTTAATTTAAGCTCGGCGTCTTTAAAAGACTTGTCTACGTCTACCTTGTATGGCTTCCCAGCTGGTCCGCGGCCGACGGCGTGCGACAACTACTTCGAGGAGTTTAAAGAGGCACCGCAAAGCGCGAACACTCTGAGTGGATTGCGCAGCGCGTCCATATTCCAGTCGCAGGCGTCGGTCGCCAGCGGGAGGTTCTTGGACACCTCCTGCGCCGACCCGCCGCCACCATCCCGCGAGGACGAACTCGTGACCTTCGGCACCGGCCGGCACTCCACCGTCATCGAGAAGAATGACACGGCACGACACGACCGCGCCGTCGGAACTGACCCTTACCGTAGAACCACCCCCGTCTGATCGCAAGTGTTAACCCGCCATTTCTAAAAGCATATCGATAAGTGATAAAAGTGACGATAAATTATTCCAGTACTGTTTGAAGTACAGTAACGAAGTGCGTTGTATGATTATGAGAGACGAATTTCGAATTTATGATGGTCGTATGTAACAGTGTTAAATTTTTTGATTGTTAACGATAACCTTTTAAATAAACACTGCCATTTGTGTACTGTATTGTTTTCCTGAAACTAACGATACTATGGTCTTTTTAGGGTTCAGATCCTTAAAAGGAAAAAAAAAGAAACCCTTATAGGATTTTGTTTGATGAAGCACAAAAAAAACTCCTTTTTCGAAAAAAAACCTATTTTCGAAGAACTGTATCTTGGGAAACAATGGCTATATAGAGTTCACCTCGATTCCAAATTATAGCAAATTTGGTGAAGTTTAAAAGTATGCATGGTGAATATACCGGTCAGACCCTTCCTTCGCAAAGATATTGAGCAAAAACTGAAAAAAAAAATTTCAAGGTTTTTTTGGGGTAAAGCGCCGTTTCCGGAATACTTTGCAAATTGCAAATCCAAAATTTATAATATTGGTTTAGGTCCTAAAAAAATATAAAATAAAAAAAATACGCGTGTAGCACCGTGCACGTGTTAGAAGTAAAACTTCTGTAGCTAGATCATTAAGTGGTACCTATACTATACACCTATACCTACCTATACTAAAAGAGATTTAAATTTCCAATTTTGAGATCCAATCTCTGCTTCAAGTTACTTTTAAGTTTCAGACGTCCGATTATTTGAAATTATTTTATACTTGTACTTACTTTTAATACGTCATGTCATTTATTTCCCACCATTCCTTATCTACAATTTGTCGCGCTCGTGGTGATATACTTAACTCATTCAATAGTGTCACTACTATTTGCATCTCGCTCAGATTATATACCATCTGACGTCACGTCTTTAAGCCGTCTCGCTCAAATGTATGCATTGCTTTGCTTGTTTTAGAAATCCATATCGACCCGTGTGACATTGATGAAACTCTTTTCTTACAAACTGTATGGATCGCATCGCACAGCTGTCAAACATAAGTTCCGGTTCCAACAAAGAGGTTGAACGAAGTAGTTTGAGTCATGCTAGTTGGTTTTGTTTGTTATTGTTCTGAGGTCCCAGCCAGCGGCGGCGGCGGCGGCGGCGCCATCTTGGCCATACCGGAAATCAAGAACTCGTGGAAGAATGCTTAAAATAATTTTTATTTGTTAACGTTTCATCAGGTTTTTCTCTCACTAATTAACATTCTTTATTGTACGAATGTATTATTATCTTATCTGATTAGTTAAAAACCGTATTGAAAATAGTTGCGGTTTTAAAAGTCTTCAGCCGACCCTGACGTGACCGATTCCAATTTCCGTTACATTTCTTAGCCACTCGTGATAGCACCCGGCTAGTAGCAAGTGAAAAGCAAATATATGAATAACCCACAGTTGAGAGGTTAAATAAATTTTATCCCCGTGCCCCAAGAAGTTTTACTTCAAAAATGCAGGACGACAGGACCTTTTGGAAGCACGGAAGGTACATCTTGACTGCACTATAAGGATCTCACTCAACTATTAGTTCAAGAAAATTAAATTCCAATGTATTTACATACATTGGAAAAACTGGACTGGGCAAAAATAATGCGTAACTTTTATCTATCTGGATATGTTAGGTTATCTACTCTTCCCCCCTCCGCTCGGGGGCGAGCGTCGCCCCCCCACGCCACCCGCGCCCTCAATAGTGTCCCGGCGGCGGCGTGCGGTATTTTCCATTTCAAAAGAAAACCGTTCACGATATATAAAAAGTGTGCAAGAACGAAATAATCCTTGATTTTACTTTAATCCTCTTACAAATTTAAAAGCGACATCACCAAAGCGCAATCTGCCACCAAGTACTAACGTTTTTAATAATTTATCCGACCCGAAGAAGTGGATTTGAACCGGTACCAGATCTGTATGCTTTAACAAATTAGTGGCACGGACTCAGAATGATGTTTGTTGTAGGTTGCCCATCTATGTCTCCACCGAGGGGCACAAGCCTTTACCCGGATACGAGTAAGATTGAGTAAAAAAAAAAAAACATACTACCAAGTAATGATAGTAGCCGGGACATACAGTTTAATGTGCCATACGAAACACGGAGTGTCCCCGAATGTACTTAAGACAAACTAATTATTTCTTCGGTAAATGGTCCTGGTCAGCACTGGGATTCGAACCTGCATCTCCTGCAAGAGAAGCAAGCGTGAAACCAACTAACGGAGAGTGTTCTAGAGTCCACAAGAGTCTTCAGAATGCTGTTATTTTAGCGAAATTGCCGCCTACATATCGCCTGCTGCTCCTGCATCATTTTCGGCCAACCTTTCGCGATTGCGCTGAAACTATAAGTGATTTTGTATATATAATAGGATTGTAGTAAATTAATCAAGGATTATTTCGTTTCTTCACACTTTTTATGTATCGTGTACGGTTTTCTTCTAAAATGGAAAATACCACGCGAAGAGACACTTGCGAGAGCGCGGGCGCGCCTGAGGGGGGGGGGGGTAAATAATATTAAACTCTTCTCTATTTAACCTAGACAAATCCAGTTTATCTGATTTTTTGCAGTTTCTCAACTATTTTTTACTGGCCAGAAACAAAGAGGTTATCAAATAAGAATTGTATACAAAATACTTGACATTGACAGAGTATTGAAAATATTTGTCAGATGTTTGATAAACATAATTTTCTGGATTCCGAGACGCAGTCAGTGACAAAAGATAGTATCTGCTGGTGCTGTATAGAATCATAGTATAAAATGGGAGGGTAAGTAAATTAATTTCATCAATTATTTTGAACCTATTACCAAAAACCTCAGGTAACAAAGGCGGAGAATTCATAGATTCTGGAAACCAGGCTTTCATACCATATCCATACCTCACCCTCAAGCAGAGACTATATATCCAATTGACTGCGCCTGCGGGGGAATGCGGCTCGCCAAACGTTTGCTGTATTCAACAAACGTTCGCATACGCAACCTATGTACGATGACGAGCCGCCAGACAGTTTCGAAGCGGCTGACTAATCACAGCTCTCTTACCTCGTCCCCCACCGCCCGTAAATTGGTGTGTTGTGTTTCAAAGGAAAATGTATCTATGCGCTCTCCACTGGATAAGTGCTCCCTGCCCTCAAGTATACTTTGCGTTCATAGTGCTAATAACTACGTACCTACAGTAAAAGACAAATCATAGGTACCCTATGTAGAGCTAGAAATTGGCTAGTTATTATTCAGATTTCATTTATTTGCGTAAATGTGGTCACAGTTATTCTATGGAAGATATTCGACCATAGAATAACTGTTTATCCCAGTATTGTAATATTCGTGATACTGTCTTGTACTTTCCGAAGAGGTATGTTCCGGAAAAATAATCGAAGTCTCTTTAATTAAAACGAGACTTAAATGACTTGTGGGCGAAAACAAGCTGCCGATGATGAAGTTTATAACGTAGCTAACGTAACTATTTCACTCTTGGTGACTATTTACTGACGTCGTAGATGAACCCCTTTAGGTTCAATATCATAATTGGGTGAAAAACTGTAAATTTCTCATGCTAGGTGACGCATTTGCGATTGTACCTTAGTATGACACGGGAACTGTCAAATTGTATGCTAACCAAGTTTTGAAACTTTCCAACCTGAATGCAGTGCTTTCAAATGTGAAAGAGGGGATACATTTATTAGTAATATAAACGACATACATTTATTAGTAGTATATGCGACAAATAAAGTCGAATTCTTTGCATGTTTACCTTTCTACCAGATGAGCTTTATTCCGGCTACCTACTGTCGCATTTCTCCTTCGAATCTCAGTTTGAAGCTCACGCACGGTCATCAGATGGTATGGTTCTTTATCGCCATAAAAAGCACAAAAATCGAAACCCTGACACTGACGTAGACAAGGTACAGTCAGTGAAGCGCCATCTGGGTTTTAGCTTTCAGTTTTCCTCCTAATTACGACCAGAAGACTGATCATTCCATACTGAATGCACATGTGACATTCTACATCTATAAGCTAACTATAGGTCAGGGATAGAGTTATGCTTCTCCCGATAATAACTAAACTTGCATTTCGAGATCTAAACTTACTCACCGTAAGAATTTTACATAAACAAAAAAGCTTACGTTAGTTACCTTATTCCATGTTGGGTGGTAGAGGCACAGTTTTTCTTATTTCATTTCATTTCATTTGTTTATTTGCCATTTCACAGCCTATGAAAATACATAATACAATCAATATTAAATACATAAAATGCCAATTACGAAATAGTGCAATTACAAAATAGATAGGGTAAGGTAGAAATAATGAAAAATAAAATTACTCAAATGTGGGAATATGCCAACATGTATGAGTGAGGTGAGTGAGTGTACCTGCTTAGCCCTACGACCAAGGTCTTGGGATCGGGTTTCGGGCTGGCTGCCTACTAAGCAGGGTGAGTTACTGTGGATGTGGTGTGTGGATGTGTGGAAGTCTTACACTTAACCAGTCACTCAGGAATTCTACACCCCTAGTATATTACTTACTTAGTTATTTACTTAGCCCTACGACCAAGGTCTTGGGATCGGGTTTCGGGCTGGCTGCCTACTAAGCAGGGTGAGTTACTGTGGATGTGGTGTGTGGATGTGTGGAAGTCTTACACTTAACCAGTCACTCAGGAATTCTACACCCCTAGTATATTACTTACTTAGTTATTTACTTTTCAGGATATGGGGCGCAAAGCCGCCGCCGCAAACTCCTATTAAAAACAACTTTGTACGGTTTCAAAATATGTTCCTAGTTCACTGGAGAGGTATATTCGGAATCCTCGTATTTCCCTGGATAATAATCGCAATACTTGGTGGCCCAGGAGGAGATAAAAAGAGTAATGTAAGAACTAGTTGCAATGTTTAATTAAATAAATTGTGGTCTAACATCTTAGGTTTGTTTCGCCGCTGTCACGTGTTTTGTAGATTTCAATGTATTTGGACTGGAGGCCGATTCTCACCCATTATACTCTCAATGCGTATTAGACAAATGGGAAGAGCTTCGTCCTTCAATAGGCAAAGGTCCTTCGCGATTGGTCCTTGGCCTAAAGACAAACCACCTCCCACTTAGACAGGCGGTTTTTTTTATAGAACCACATCTATGGGCATTTAGCCGCTCGTATGCGCGCCATATTAAATTAATACCAAACAAAATGTGACCGGTGTTGAATCTGGTATAAAAATTATACTATAATTGCATATCATTCTAACTAAAGACACCTAAGTGTGTCGCCGCACACGGGAGTTTTGTGGCGCGTGGCCGCCACACGCCTCAAAACGCCGCCACAAGTCATCGCGCGATTTCCCACCTTATTTTTAATATAATACGGCGCGCATGTGTTGAATAATCGGTCAAGTGCGGGTCGGAATCGCACAAGAAGGATACCGTACGTACAACACAACGTAAGCACTCAAAACAATAAAACAAAAACAAAAAGAAAATTAAAAACACGTCTCGTGTATGAGGAGCCCCTTTAATTTGTAATATCTCTCGTATTCAGTATTTGTTGTTGTTGTAGCTACAGATCTGACGGACGGACGGACGGACGGACGGACGGACAGACAGATGGACAACGGAGCCTTAGTAATATGTAGAGTCCCGTTTAGCACCCTTCGGGTACAGTACCCTAAAAAGTGGCTGACGCGCGCTTCGGCTTTCTAATCTTAATAAAAGCTTATTACATTACGCTGTCGGCAGGGCACGATTTGTATAGACGTCTCACTCGTGATGGAACGACTAGAAAGAGACAGTGAGTCAGACAGGGCCCTGCCGACAGCGTAATGTATGTAATATTATTATTTTTATCATTATTAGCCTATGGCATCCCACTGCTGGGCAAAGGCCACTCTTCCCCGTAGGCTCTTTAAAATAAATCCTATATATCTTAACGCCATCTCTTGATATTTGCAATTTTTCGATGGTGCTGCACCAAGCTATAATTGCTTCGAACTAAAGAAGCTTCCGCAGTATCTCAGTTTACGCAGGTGTCATATTTTGTTCTATGTGGTATATCTGTGTTATTATAATATTATAGTATCTGTGCTAATAGTCATACTAAGGCACAGTCGCGAATGCGCCACCTAGCGTGAGAAACTGACAGTTTTACTCCCAATTAGACCTCTAGTGCCATTTGGTCATGATACTGCAACAAATTAAAACAAAACGGGTCATGGATATTATGTGCTTGTGACGCCGCTGTTTCTGCTAAAGGTGGCCGTTCGAAGCGAGCGACACTGCGTCTGTGACCCTTATTTACTGGCGAATAATATATTTTTCAGATATACAAGTCGATTCAAGCTGCATATATCTATCTGCTCAGCTACTTCCTGTTCCGTCCAGTGTCTCTGCCGATAGCATGTACACTACCAATATTCTGGTTCCCCCTATTTTTCATACTAACCACGATGGTAGTCGTAAAGCTGTACTTCGGGGTGAGTCACTATTCTTGTTGTTGTATGGTATAAAATGATGAAGGAAAGTTTTACTTGAGCTACTTTTTCGGTCACAGGAAGACAAAAATACGTAATTTGGTTTACGTAATACAACCGAATTGAGAAATACCCATACTTTTTTAAGTTGGTTAAAAATGTTGCCTATTAAATCTTTGGTCTTCATATTGTCAAGTGATGTTTAGCAATTTCGCACATTCCAACTGAAATTTTAGTCTAATATTAGGGTCACATTAAAGACCACATAGGCTTTACCATAAGCCATTATAGGCTAATAGTCGCCTGTTTTCTAGGCTGTGGCTGGTCTCATGTTGCTTGGGGGAATGTTTACTCTTCTCGCCAATCAGACGAACTTGGACAAAAAAGTTGCATTTGCGATAATACAGTCTGGATCTAAAACTTCATATACCGGTCCAAAGTGAGTTGAACATGGTTGAGTTTTGAGTAGTAATAGGATGTAAATGTATCAAAATATATCGTCCTTATTATAAAGCCACATATTATTATGACCCTGTGGTTAAAATAAGAACTAAAGTTGCTGACATGAATTGACAGTAGCGAGGCAGCCACCAGGGTGTTTGGCACTGTACTATTATCTAATTTGTGACTGTCGTAGTACTGTGTTGTCTGCATACATCTTCAGAAATACCAACGATACATGACCATGAGACTCGCGAGACTAAGAGCAGGACATGATTACTGATGTGATGAGTATATTGAATTACTGGCTAAAAGTGGGCACAGTCGTGCCTCTGCCACCCTTTATGGAAATGGTGGGACACTATGTTATGACCGTCTGGGTACCAAAATTTTTTGGAAGATATCCTTGAAAACCTACTAACTTTTTCGAAGCCTTGAACGGATATCTTACGAAACATTTTGGGACCCAGACGGTGATCTTGAAGATGCAGTAAGAACTCTTCTACCAGGTGACATGACAGGAGTGGCCTTTGGTTTTCAAAGCCTTGAACGGGTATGACCTTTGGGCCATACCTTTTGGTCGAGATGATCTGAAACATGAAGTAGGCATGCAGTATTGCGTCGCAAAAGTTACTATGCGGTTGTGGCCTGGTAAATACAAGAGATGGAACACATACTGATTCTATACTGAAAATCCATCTTGATTGTTTTGGGACTATTTTGGACCCCCATAAAATTCAAACTAATGGGCCAATTTGAGTATTTTTTTTTGTTATCTACGCGAAATGTTGTCTTTATTGATTTACTTAAATACATCTTTTAACAAATATGTACGGTTATTTAAATAAAACTGAAACAAGCGCCAGGATTTTGCAGTTTTTCGAACACCATGGGAGCAGCACAAGGTTTTCAGGGTTGCAATTTTTGGTATAAACTACTCTCAGGGGACCTTACAACGCATAAAAAAATCGTAGATACATGCGCGTTTGCGATGTTTTATGTTGATAATGACTGGCCTATTTGTTGAGTTGTGCTGTCTATCGCTTGTGTTTTGCAGGATGATACTCAGAGCTGCCGTCGCTGCTTTCGTGACCGCAATATTTAGCAACAGTTTGATATCGGCACAAAAAGTATATGATATACTGATGCCAGCATTTGCGAATATACCGGTAAACATTAACATTTATGAAAAGTATATGTCACCGTCATATTGTATAAACGGCGATATTACTAACGAAAAAAAACCGTTAGATTATAATCTGTCGATAAATTGTAAACAAGGACAACAAGGTTTAATATTTATGCTTTTTTTGGTAGGTACTTGAAAGTCAACCTAAAACGAAGGATAAACGGGGATTTGCTTCGCTCACCCCTTTATCTTTCACCTACCCTGACCCACCACTTTGCCCAGCGATGTAAGAGAGCTGTGATTGGTCAGCCGCTGCGAAACTGTCTGTTGGCCCGTCATCGTACATAGGTTGCATACGTTGAATACAAGTAATGTTTGGTGAGCCGCATTCCCCGCAGGCGCAGTCAATTGGATATATAGTCTCTGAACCGGGCAGTATGAATAATCACCAGGCATTACGAATAATGACCAACAGTCAATTTGAAAACGGGGTTTGAACATTTTTGTATGGTGCCTGGGATACTTATACTACAGTTTACCCATAAAACAAATTAAATCCATCGATTGAGAATTTGATTACAAATACAAATATTCTATAACAAAAAAGTCGTAAATAGTAGGCTTTCAGTTTGATATAAAATTCAGTCATTTATTTACTTTACCAGTCGCCTGCGGCGGCCATTTTGTTAATTTTGACGTGTCTGTGGCGGCACTGTGTGATCCCGGAGCGGGAATCTCACACATTTATTTTTGTTTTTGATTAAATTCTCCTATTCTAGTTATAAATAATGCTAATAGGTTAATTCTTATTAGAACAACAATCTAATTCGATTTCTTTCATATTCAAGTTAGAATTAAGGTTATTCAGGTTGATTCATGGTAAGTGATGTGTTTCATTACATCGCATGCAAAATAGAGTAGTTATTATTCATACTGACCGGGAAAAGTGACATATAATGCAGTTTTGGTCACATTGCCCAATGGACGCGGGCAGTATGAATAATGACCGGACTTATCTAATTGCCCGTAACATTACCAACCCGTTGTAGTGGGATACTGATTTTGATTTTGATAGTAACATGCAATCATCAAATCGGTTTCACTATTCCCATTGCGTTTTGAAATTTAGGCATAATGTAGAATAGTGATACTCATTTTCAACTGAAAAAAGTATAGCAATCGATTGGGCTTTAATAAACGCCTAGGAATATCAGAATTGATGCTCCTCTTCCTCAAATAAACGATCAGCCGTGATGTAAGGTCTAAAAACGCGATAATATTTTAATAATGATATAAGCAAAAGATATTTTTATTTTATTTTATAATTGAAATGTTACCTACTGTTGAAATGTTTTATTTACATTTAAGCATACATTGTGATACCCTTTCAGGGTGCATGTACTTTACCTTATTTACACCTCCACCTGTAACCCCCTGTGTACATGTTTACAAATAAAATGAATATGAATATGAATAAGTTAGAAGGCTACTACGCCCCAGTAACTTTCGTTAGCTGAAACTGCGTGGGTTACTATTTTTTGTTGACATTTCCCATTGATGGGAATACGCATACTGATATATAATAGAATATCTAGATAAGGACCCCTATGCTGAATGTAATTTTAAGATTATTTTATTTTTAGGGTGAAGTTTTTGACACCGCATCACGAAGTATGGCGCGCGATATAATCTTCAATACAGTCCAGGTTGCATCAACACTGGGTAACATATGTACTGTTTTTTATGTAGATATATTCACAAATGACAGCTAAAGCATAAACACAACATCTGGTAACCAACGGAACCTAGCAGAATTTGAACTTATTTTTCATTTGATTTTGTATGTAATTACAACTTATAGTGACAAAAGACAAAAAAAAAAGACAAAAAGTATTTATTTACCAAAACAAATGATACACAGTTTAGTATTATGCTCATGACCCACACACTAGGTATAACCTGTATCGTGGAGGTCTATAAAGAAATTTCAGTGTTGTGTTGTCAAGAGTTTGGGATAGCGACAGCAATACAAAAGTAAAAATAATTTTAATTAATGAACTCTTACGTACTAAGGTGCATTTAGCATAGTGCATTGTATTGCCCTGCGGCGATCTAGGAAGGGGGGCGTTGGAGCAATTTCGGAGCTGCTCTACGCACACGCCTGTGCAAGGAAGGAATCGCTACTTCCGCCACTCAAAATCCAACACGCTAAATGTCATTTTCGCTTGGTCTCTCGAGATTATCGCTGCCCCTGCCGCAGGGCGAGCCATAAAAACTGCCCCTGCTTGTCTACACACTTCACAATCAAGTAAGCAGTTCAAGGTCATCCCCACTCTTTGAGCACCCCTCTTTCTAGATTGCCGCAGGAGCAAGCAAGTGAGTAGTTGCTATTACGCTTACTTCTCAAGCAGGAGATTCAGGTTCTAATTCCTGTGCTGACCATGTACCAATGAGATAAGTAATTTATCTCAATCAAATAAGACGGACGTTCTACGGTGATGGAAAACATCGTATAAGATGGTTTATCTTTATTCCATAGAGCTGGGAGGGACGATGGGCTAGCTTCGTGTCATAAAATGGAACATTTTAGACTGAATGAAAGTGGGCACAAATTAAAAAGATTTATTGTTAATTACGGGTCACATTCACAGTTTTAAGACCAAAACATGGCAAATTGTGCCTCTGCCACCTTATATGGGAAAAATCTTGATGCTATTTTGTTGTTGTAGTTGTTTTGCATGAATCAGACTTTCTTTTACAGGATCACTAGTAGTCTTTCATAATAACTACTGTCTATTGACGTTCAAGGCAACTTATCTTCAGTGAGTAAACCGATTATGTTCTAACTGTAGGTATTGCTTGTTCAGACACAGCGGGAACCGCGTGGTTACAAACCGAAACCGCTTGAAAACCTCATTCCCTAGTCCCCATTGCCCTTGTCCCCATGATTTTTGGACAACCAAATCGTAATGATATTATTTAATTTTTAATCTAATATATATTTGTGTTGAGTGACTGACTGACTGATGATCAACGCAGAGCCCAAACCGTTAGGCCTAGAGGCATGAAACTTTTGCACAATGGTTGCTTTCATAACATAACTGAGCACTAAGAACGGATTTTCGAAAATTCGGACCAAAAGGGGGTCAAAATCGTAATTTAATTACACAAGGATAAATCCATTAATTTTGTATGGCTGGGAAAGTCTATTGTGAATTAAGAAACTGTGTAGAGGAAAGTTGAGAAAATTCTGTGTTTCTTAGATTAACAAACTTACAAGTACAAAGGAATATTTCGCATTTTTATATCCTGCGGTCCTGCCTGCCTGCCTGCCAATCAAGATCACCCGTAGATTAGTAATTGTAAAACTAAAACATGGCCACAAATTCTATTTAACAAAATGGCGGCTTTGACGATCAGCTGTTCATGTTAATAAAAAAAATGTTTCGTCACACAACACAAACTTGACAGTTGACACACACCAATGAGGTTTTGATACTGATTACTGATTGCTATGCTAAGTATCTAAACCTCATTGGTGTTCTCAATGCCTGATGTACCTTTCGATCGCGTGAAATCTCTTGTGGTTCAGCGGTTACTACTATTCAACACCCAGTTCTAAATAATATACATTTTGCATGACATGGAAGGTTAGTTGTTTACAGCAGAAACAATAACTTAAGTATTGTGTTGTTTCCATGCCATATTTTCTCCATATCTTATGATTATGAATAAGTTTTTTTGACAAAGAGGTTTAGCCGGGTAAAGCCCGAAGACAAATTGGAGTAGATTGAAATTTCGGACTTCACCCAAGAAGCTTGGGTTACTAGGTTTACCCAGCCTCCAAGCTTTACCCGTAACATATACAAAGGCATACTTCAAAGCGCGACACTACAAAATTCTCATGCTAATGGCTGATGCCTTTAAATTGATGTGAGAAATATCAACAAAATCCTGAATAATCTAAATGATTGATTCATACCTTTTGTAATTTTGTACTGATACTTTAAGTATATATAAATAAAACAAATTTATGTAGTTGCACTTAATTTATTTTATCTGGTCTAACCTGTCAACCCGACCTGGGTAATGCAGAAGCAATAATGTAACAAAGGCCCCACTCTCGTGGGCCAGGTGCAGGCACAGCATACCCCTGGTTGAAGAAGAACCCTCCCTGAGCACTCCTCCGGGGCTGGCTTTTTGAGTGTCAAGGATATGCTTCACAAATTTGGAGACAATAGACTGGGAAATACAGTGATTTTGGCCTTATCCCACAATCCTCTGATAGGACCCTGTAGCATAAAATGCTGAAGCAACCTGAAGCAATCAGCACCTAAAACAAACAATTCAGGATTAGTCTTCTCTACTTTCTCAATTGTTTAACATTTACTTACATAGGTACATCTGGCCCCACAATAGGTTGCAGGCAGGTAGGCACACCCTGTGTTGTGAGAATCAGAAACAACGACATCACAAATATGTAAACCTCCAAGACTTGGGGATATTTTGGTTTTTGTTAATCCCCAGACGGGGCTCGAACCCGGGTGATATCGCATGGTAGGCAGAGCATAGTAATTGCAGGGTAATTGTACGCAACAGGGAAAAGTTGATGTGATACTTTTCTGGTACTTTGCATAGTATTACTAACATTCGTTTCCACATACAAAGCATCTGATCGCAATGTTGGTGGCAAATGAGGGCTCAACTCGGTCATAAACCCACGATAAAGCTTGATGAAGTGCCTTTCACCTGCTTGAAGGCATCACAAGGATCACTCTGCAGTCTTTTACTCCGATTCTCTCTTTTAGATTGGGTTCGCGCAATAGCAACATCACACTCGTGGGCTGTTTCCAAAATCTCCAGATTCATCATTTTCACCGGTTATCACGTCTTTTCCTACGGTTTTGCTGCGTATTAGTAGAAAAACAATCGTAAAAAAAACACCTCTTTTCTTTGTTTGATAGTTTGACAGACAGCGTTACGTTACGTTACGTAAGGAATGTGTGCCGATCCGTTCCGATTTTCGGACCCAAGACCATAATTATGTCCTTTCGAGTTTCGGATCGGATCGAACCGATCCACTAGCGGATCGATCCAAAATTATGAGAAATCGGATAGTGATCGAATCACATGCTTACTTATATTAATTCCTGATTTCATAAAAATATTAAGATCGTGTGATCATCACTTGGAGTTGTTTTCAAACTCTGCTCGGGCTTTACCAAATACGCACGTTATGGTCTTTCTAAATAAAAATCGTGTGAGTGGAGTTTGAGGGAGAGTCGATGAAACAGAGTGAGTACACTGCCATTGTGTTCTGTGTTGTTTGTAACGTTACGCCCATGCAGAATTTAAAGTCACAAAATATTCAATGTATGGCGTCTGTGTAGGTTTCAATCGGTTTTTGTGGTACAAGTTTACACACAATTTGACTAGATACTTATCAGTTAATTTTTAGTCGTTTTTTCACACTTTACGTAAACATTTCTTTGATTCGATTTTTGATCGATTTTTAGGAAATCGCTCAGAGTCGTGCGATCCGAACCGCGTATGGGATCGAGGAGATGAGTTACGTACGATCCGATACGATCTGCGAAATCTGAACGTAGCTGTCGGATCGCACCCCTCTACGGTACGTTACGTTAATTCTCAGCGTTAATTAGTAATCTGTGCTTACGTTCCATTACCAATCGAAAAAAAATATGGCGATACGTAGGGACACAGTATCGAAACAAAAGTATCGATATTGTACTCATATGATGTATCGAAAAAAAAGTATCGATGCGGTATCGGTATCTGTATCAAAAGTATCGATTCTTCAAGGTATCGATTATGTTTGCATAGAAAATAATAATAGTTGAATGTGCTGGAAATTGACAAACTTTTACGTAAATTTTCATACGTTACTAAAAGCTCTAATATTCTGTACGTATATTAATTATTTAGTTAATTCCTTTGTTAAAACCTAAATTGTTGCTCTTACTGTACATTACTTTTTTGAAATAAAAATATATTTGATTTGATTTGATTGATTTGTAACAACATAAGTATCAAATATTATGAAATAAAACAAGCATTATAATAATAAATCAATCACGCACATTTTTACTGTATGATAAAAATGTTCGTGATGCACCGTGGCAAGAAATGCGTGGTTTGATGGACAAAGCAAATAAGTCGTAGAAAACACGCAGTAATCTGTAAATGTTGACATCAATTGGTGTCATTAGTGTCTACATTTGCAAATTACTGTGTGTTTTGAACCATACACTAGATTCGATTCGATGCTCACTATAAAGTACTCATATCAATAAAGAATCGAAAAAAAGGATCGATGCCAAACCCCTCTGCCAAACTCTGCAATAAACCCCTGCCCCTGTGCAAAAAATCATTCTTTAGTGAATGTCAGTTTATTGTACTTTTTAGGGTACCATACCCGAAGGGTGCCAAACGGGACCCTATTACTAAGACTTCGCTGTCCGTCCGTCCGTCTGTCCGTGTGTCACTGGGTCCTAGAGCACGAACCGTAATAGCTAGAAAGCTGAAATTTTCACAGAATGTGTATATCTGTTGCCGCACCAACTACAAATACTGAAATACGAGATATATAACAAACTAGCTTTTACCCGCGGACTTCGCTCGCGTGGATGCACGTTTTTATACAACAGGGTATTTTTAATCAATGCTAAGCCGACCTTTATTAATAGATAAGGATATCGGAAGGTACAGAATTTATTTCCTAAGATTGCATCCGTTTTTAGCAGTAGTAGTCGTGTGTACTTACAGCCGATCTTCAAATCCCATTTTCACATAAGTACTTAAAAAATCCGTCAAGTGCGGGTCGGAATCGCACACGAAGGGTACCGTCCATCCGTACCATCGTACAAAAAAACAAAAGCACGCAAAACAACAAAAAAAATTACAAAAATAAAATTTAAAAATTTATGCCCTCACGATGATTTGAACTCACGACCTACGGATTGAGAGCCTACATCATACCGGCTGCGCTACCACAACCATGTGGGTTGACGCGAAATATACCATCATATTGAAATGCGGGTGTATCAAAACACGTCTCTTGTATGGGGACCCCCTTTAATTTGTTATATATCTCGTATTTCAGTATTTGTAGTTGGTGCGGCAACAGATATACACATTCTGTGAAAATTTCAGCTTTCTAGCTATTACGGTTCGTGCTCTAGGACCCAGTGACACACGGACAGATGGACGGACGGACAGCGAAGTCTTAGTAATAGGGTCCCGTTTGGCACCCTTCGGGTATGGTACCCTAAAAAGTACAATAAACTGACATTCACTAAAGAATGATTTTTTGCACAGGGGCAGGGGTTTATTGCAGAGTTTGGCAGAGGGGTTTGGCATCGATCCTTTTTTTCGATTCTTTATTGATATGAGTACTTTATAGTGAGCATCGAATCGAATCTAGTACTATATAAAGCTTAGTTTCCGCTGTGTCAATAGCGGCGATTTGGGAAGTTTCAAAACCACTAAACTAAGGTTCTTAACTGACAACCTTAAATCTGACAGCTCTTGCGTGGAGACCACAGATTCCATGTTCAAACACACAATTTTAATTAAGTAGTTTGTTTAGTTTAGTTCGTGTCGCCTCCCGAATCGCAAATGTAAGTAAAAAAAAATAACAAATAAATGGTCGCAAGATATTGTGCTTTTTATGGATGTGCACTACACTATAAGCCCTGTTTACATTTCATAAGTACAGTGGCGAGTTAAGTTACGTCATCGGCATATAAAGTTCTTATTGCAAATCGAGTTAAGTAGGAAGCTGCTGATTTAGTTGAGTTGAATAGAATGCTATCCTATTTTTCGTCGAGTTAAGTGCAAAGTTGCTCCCCTCCCGCGTCTACCACACCCCGCCCACTTAACTGGCTAGCGTGTAGACGGGCTAAACTAGCCCAGAAGTACAGTTCACAAGTTTGACCGCAGCAGCCAGGAACACGTGGTTTTTGTTTTATTTATTTTTCTTTCCCAAATGCGTTTAGGTCTTCTTTTCTATTAATATTTCATTTTCAATATGTTCTAAGGTAGGTACTATTTCTCTTATTATATCACGTAAATTGGCATTAAGTGACTCAACATCCATTTTGATTGTGAACCACAACAATGCAGAACGACACGGCAACTTGTGACTTATACTAAATCAGTGTACTAAATTACGTGTGAACGCTAATAAACTGCAATAAGGACTTAACTCACCGATGACGGAACTTAACTCGCTACTGCACTTATGAAATGTAAACGGGGCTTAACGGGGCGAAGATAAAAGTTTGATACGTTACTGTAGATTACTTGCTCGCCGTCTCCCTCACTCGCTTCAGCGACATGTCCGCAGTAGTGGACGAGCTACGATAAAAAAGCCGCAAATCGATGTACAGGATAACCATTTGGCACACGGGTACTGGAGGTTAAAACAATCATTTTGAGCGGTAGTTTTTAAAAATATTCCCAGGGGGGGGGGGGGCAATAAATACGGGATTTTTTTGTATGGGATTTGAATTTAATTTTTCAGAAACCCATCTTGTGTGGTGTCAAATAAAAGGGCTTAAGAGGATCGTGTACTCGCGAGCTTCCATACAAAAAGCGGTAACGTTTTCCACCCCCTAAACATTGTCCGATTTTTACATTTTTTTTACATGTTTGAGATACTTACTGTGGAAAACTATGCTCGTACGTTTTGATTTTTTTGAAATAATGTATATTTTAGGAAATATAAGAACATAACCCAGTCCATATAAAAATATAAGTTCCAATATTTCCTAAAATATATAATATTCCAAAAAAATCAAAACGTACGAGCATAGTTTTCCATAGTATCTCAAACATGTAAAAAAAATGTGAAAATCGGACAAGGTTTAGGGGGTGGAAAACGTTACCGCTTTTTGTATGGAAGCTCGCGAGTACACGATCCTCTTAATGAGCCAATTCTAAAAATATACTACACCATTACCTTCCGGCCACCTGTTTTCTAAAAAGAAAAGAAATATTTTCAAAACATACCAATGTTGGACTCATCCAGGTAAGAGACGGCGTAGTAAATTTTTACTAAATCTACGCCAACCGTCTCTTAATATACTCATATCTATCAAAAAAAAAATTTTTCTTGAATTTCTTTTTTTGAAAATATTTCTTTGATTTTTAGGAAACAAGGGGCCGAAAGGTGTAGTATATTTTCATTTGATACCACACATGATAGGTTTCTGAATAAATAAAATTCAAATACCAAACATAAAAAATAACACGTCATTACTGCGATGGGATTACGTTTGAAAACTAACCTAAAGTACCTGTGTGCCATCGGCTAACGGCTATCCTGTAAATCGATTTGCGGCTTTCTAAAATTTTCTTTGTACAGCGTCCTCTACTGCAGTTTCGATCGGCTAGGAACTTGCACCTGAATGGAACTGTATTTTCAGGTCATTGGGGAAAGCTAAGGATCCCTTCAATTATCTTCAGTACACGGCGTTTGCACTACCCTGTTTAATTGCCATACTAGTGGCGACAATCATTTACCACATTGTTCTATTTAAATGGTTAGTAATCTTTTTTTTGGTGTTAGTGTTCCATCCCGTGCGAGAGTGTGGCAGGGTACTGCGAGAATGATGCTTAACTGTGCTGTGTATGTAACTGTCCTCTCTTTATTAGAATTATTCGTAATTTGAAATCGTAATTTAATTATTATGGTATCTATTTATAATTAATTTGCTGATCTGATGAATGTATTTGTACTATTAATTTATTGTAATGTGATTTAAAATAATGTTTGTGTCGATTTGGTTCGCTGTTATGGCACAAAATAATACCTGTGATAATAAATAAATAAATAAATAAATCCCAGTGTGAAATCGGAACCCTAAAAACCCATTTACTCGATCTCCGTACACTTTGCCGAAACTCAATTCGTCGATCGAACTGTTTGTCGAATACAGTATTCACCGCTGTTTATTTCTCATAGAAAAAATATTTTCCCGATGACATGGTACACCGATATCGTTCTTGTACGGTAATCTTCGTGTGTGGTTTACTCTTGACAGCTTTTGCACAAAGTAACCCTAATAATCTAATCTTAGGTTCCGCCTGGTATACCTAGTGCCTCCAAGACCAAGTAGATTTCGAAAGGTAAAAGTAAATTGTGACACAGTTCGAATATATTATTTCATAGCTATTGGAGCTTATGAATTATTTTAACTTGTAGGGCTAATGAAATGATTTTTCTATGTAAATAACTATTATTACCGTAACTCGTTTCTAAAAGGCATAAGTATTAGAAATGAATGAGCTTTTTAAAAGTTTTATATCAGTACGTCCTTTAATTTTGTTAACCTCTTAGGCCTCTTATCTGGGGAACCTCTTATAAAAACAATAAAGAAATTTAGGAACTATCCACTGACAGCCACTGATGTGATGCGAGGATAAAAGTAATGTTTTGCCCCAATGCGTTTAAAGCAGTTCCACAACAAAAAGGTTAAATGTGAAATGGCGATATTCTTTCTCGCACCTTTCTCGTACTTACCTATTGTTTCATTATAGATGAAAGCTATTGATAAACATTTCACAAAAAAGAACATTAATTTTCAGCAGATTTTAATGACACAGTTGCTGGATTTCAGGAAAGTCAACAAAACCTGGCCAGTGAAGGCCATGGATATAATAAGTGGTGAAATTGGCAAACAAAAAACGAAAAAAGCAAACGCGCATCAATGGGTCTGTATTTGTGTCATGGAAATTATAAATTAAATAATCAATCTACGCATTTTTCGTCCTAAAGCCGTCAAAATCTATATGTTTAAAATTTCGATTTTTGCAGGTTGCAACATTTTTTCTGATAATTGGATATATTTTGCTATTTTTCCGTGACAGTCCCTGGACGGGGTCTGTTTGGTCCACATCCAAGTAGGTTTTCTTATAGTTTCCTTAATTTTTAGGGTTAAAAAGAGGAACCCTCACTTTGTTGTCTGTCTGTCAAGAGCCTTATTCGAAAATATGACGCCCATACAGAGACTATATATCCAATTGACTGCGCCTGCGGAGGAATGCGGCTCGCCAAACGTTTTTTGTATACAACAAACGTTCGCATACGCAACCTATGTACGATGACGGGCCGCCCGACAGTTTCGCAGCGGCTGACCGATCACAGCTCTCTTACCTCGTCCCCCGCCCCGCCCGTAAATTGGTGAGTTGTGTTTCAAAGGAAAATGTATCTATGCGCTCTCCACTGGATAAGTGCTCTCTGCGCCCATATCACAATTTTCTTGAAACTCGCTAAACTAAATCAAATCCGCCCGCGTCGTGTACCTATGCGCGTAGGAAAGGCCGCGTTCCTCCAAGATGCGCGGTGACTAGGAGGTGGGCGCGGCGGCGGCTGAGCCACACTTGGGTGGGGTTCCTAAGTCTTAATTACTGTGCCGCCATGAGGCACGCCACTCACCACAGTAGTCGCGCAAATAAATGTCAAATTTCGTGACTCAATGACGCTTTTCCATAATGCGAGCATTGATTTTGATATTAAATTGCGACAAAATGCGCGACGTCACGAAGGGTCGATTTTGTATGTAAATCAAATCAAAGTTTTTTCCGCATATTTCCGTATATTTCTGCATACAATTTATAGAAGAATCTGTATGGACATGTCCTTACTACATGATGTGCTCCGTGGACGCCTGGACTGTACTAAGTTGGTAAACAGTATAGCCTTGTGTGCACCGAAGAAACGCACTCGGCAAACTAAACTCCTTCATACTCCTCTGCATCATACTAACTATGGTAAAAACACGGTTTCCTGCAGGCTTCCATCCACATACAACAGTTTATTTGACTCTCTAGATATATTCAATTTATCAAAACCATTGTTTATGAACAATATTGTAAAGCTCTGGTGATCATGATCATGATATTATAAACACATGATTTTTATGTTTCAAAGGCATAATTTTGTAATATGTACAGTTACTTACCTTGTAACTGATACATGGGCTTAGATGAGGATGGACAGGTAAGGGTAGATAATAATTATCTTATTTTCTTACTTTAAAAAAACATATATTGGGGAATAGTGTTGGTACTGTGTGGGATAAGAACTTTATTTAACTTAATTTAAGTTATATTAATAATTAAACATTATTTATAAAATTACTTACAGCTTTTTCTAAAACTGAATTTGAATTTAACTAAGAATTATTTTGTTATTGTTATTTAAATTATTTATATTATATTATAACACTAGCCTACTATAAATTACTAGTAACCTGCAACTTAGTGGAAGACTTGTTATTGGCATTATAATACTGTTTCTTCTAAATATCTGTAAAATTGATTAATGAATGTGTTAATTAATTAATTATTTTCCGCGAATTTTTGATTCGCACGGAAAAAATCGCTGTGCGTACGGGCCCTCAAGCGATTTTTTTCCGCACAAATAAAATGCGCTGAATCATATGCGGAAGACTGCGGAAAAAATTGCCAGTGGGGCTATTCCCATACTATTGAACGTGTACACAGAATTACGGGAAAAAATTCGCACGGAAAAAATCGCTTTGCGTCGTGCCCTGACTGAAAAAAGTACTTATCACGAATACCCTCAATAGGCTTGTGACCGACCAAGGTAATCCAATAAATCTAGGAACAAGTCTTAAGTTGAAGCATTATGTACAAAATGGCTTGACATTCTCAGAATTGTATATTTCCAGCAGATATATTTTATAAGGTCAATTTTGTGCAAAAAAAGACAGCATTTGATGGCACTTTTACCTGACGTCATTCTGTTGTTATTTCACAGTTCATTAAAAGTATCTTTATTGACTTGACAGGCCACAAGCCTATTTATGATAATATTATTAACAATAATCTTATTTTAAAATTTCTTACTTCCTAGGTCTCTAGATGTTTCAATTATAGCGTCCATCGTTATTCTTTTACACATGCTGCCAAGAGATGTAAAATTTCTTAAATACTTCAAAGTAAAAAGTAAGTTAAATTTTACTTTAAATCGAAAACAGTATAAAAAACGTTACATTGGGGGCAATTTGGAAGGTGTCAAAACAATAAACTTAGGCAGTTAACTGACAACCTTAGATCAGCGTTTCTTTTTCTTGCCATATTTTATGTCTTATTTTCTAAAAACAGCCAGGTAGTTGCTAATCTTAGGATTTACCAAGGGAATGGTAGTAAAAGTCCGAAATAAACAAAGATAACTATTTTGTGCTTTTACCACAGCTAGTTGGTAAATCTTAGGATATAAAAAAATAAAGTAAATAAATAAATATCGGTCTTTTAAAGTAACATGATATTTAATTTGCTGACCATATTTTGGGGAATGATAGTCCCCATCATTATGAACAACTTTCCCAAAGAAAAATATAGTCACAAATGAAAAAATAACCGGCCAAGTGCGAGTCGGACTCGCGCACGAAGGGTTCCGTACCATTATCTATAAAAAACCGCAAAAAAAAAAAACATGTTGTATGGGAGCCCCCCCTAAATATTAATTTAATTTTAATTTAATTACCTATTTTTTAAGTAAATTATCAACTCAATATATTGTGAACATTTTAAGCGTCTACCTGCTACCACTATCAACATCGACCAAAAATGAGCAAAAAAATCACGTTTGTTGCATGGGAGCCCCCCTTAATATTAAATTTCTTTTGATTTTTAGTATTTTTTGTTATAGCGGCAACAGAAATACATCATCTGTGAAAATTTCAACTATCTAGCTACCACGGTTTATGAGATACAGCCTGGTGACAGACAGACGGACGGACGGACAGACAGCGAAGTCTCAGTAATAGGGTCCCGTTTGGCACCCTTCGGGTACGGAACCCTAAAAAAGATTTGTTCAGAGCAATTTTATTTTTCACTTCTCTGTACAAATCAGCTGACAACCGCCCGGCCTAAAATGTATTGAGATGTCAAAAAAATGCTCTGATCAAATCGCTTTGTAGTGAAAGTTGTTCAGAATGATGTCCTCTACTCCCCAAACAATTTGTCGCTCGATACTCCAAACACCTTTTCAACCACACCATCTTTCGGTCCTGCAATAATAACATTATATTTTGTTTGCAGAAGAGAGTGAGTTGGGTAGCATCAAACCAGCTTCAGCCATATTATGGTGGCGGTACGTTGATCGCAACACAAACTATGCCTACCTGCTAGTATTAGGTAAATGATTTACTATATCGTTATAATCCACGATCTACTAAATAAAAATAGCCAATTACGAAATAATGGAACTTTGTGATTCGTGGAAATCTCGTACAACTTTCTTTCTTCCATCAAATACCCAATACTAGGTGCCACTTGTTACTTTGTTAAAAGTGAGTTAACACCACTAACTGATTACTCTGACAACTCCATATTCTGGCCGCAAAAGATACATATTCAAATTAGGGGAAGTTAAGCTTTCATCCCTTGTAATAGTAATTTGTAGACGTCTTGGTATCACTTATCAGGCATTGTATTGAAGGTGTCTTTGCCCGAGCCTAAGAGATATTAGGATTACAGTTGTTTGCTTTTCCTGAAACTGGGCGATAGCATTGGGAGATTAATATTGCATATGAGTTCATTTCAGGTTGTGGAGTTGCTCTATGGGAAGGAATACATAAGAATGGGTTTTGCAGTAACCTCCAATCGGTTTTCAAAACTGTCCTCAACCTGGGTCATAAAGTCAGTCCGTTGTTGATAATAATTTATACCATAGTTATGGCTTTTTTCATGCCTGGCCCAGCAGTGGTTATCCTCGTACTTCCAGTTGTGTTATGCATGGTAATGCTATATTATTTTTTATATAAGCAAACATATATTAACCGGCTGACTCGAGCCATTTTTTTTATTTTTTTTGTAAAAAAAAAGACATTAAAATTAGTTTGACAGTGGGTACCAACGTCAAAAATTAGACATTCATTGACGTCTTGGTACCCACTGTCAAAATAATTTTAATGTCATTTTTTTTTTATAATTTTAATGTCAATATTGTTCCAAGGACTCTTTTGTCCTTACGCTACCCAGCGTGTTGTACGAGATCTTTAAGACATATGTACTTATAAATACTATTACCCGCCTGGCGGACAAAACTTGTATGTGAAATGACAAAAAATAAACACTTTTCTATTCTATTCTATTCTATTATGCATGGTAAGTAAAAAATAGATGTGGAAGCCGAAGTTAACTCGAGTGATCCGGCAAACCTAGGATGGATGTATTAAATAGCTCTAAAAAACTAAGGTATTCATTATTGTAAAAAAAATGTTGGTGCTTACAGGGTATCACGGAGCCAAAAACCCTCTCAGGGGAAAAAGCAGTAAGTACAAGGGAATTGCGTTAATTTTTAACGACACCCAAAACGATACCCCTGGACTGAGCCTCGATCATGAACGGATGACAGCGCGTAAAATGTTTTCGAGAACACAGGAAATTATATATAATAAGCAGTTTTTAAGGTATAAAACATTTATTAAAAACCGCAAAGATAACTTTGTCATTCATACAAACACTATGAAAAACAGAACCCTTCATGGGGAGTCCGACTCGCACTTGGCCACTTTTTTATACCATAAAATATCTATCTTACCGTGTTGGTTCTATAGTAACATTGTTACGAATGATGTTTGTGTTCGATTAAAATCTTTTTTTTTCTCTGGCCGGCACTTTTGGGCCCAAAATAACAGCTATACCAATTACTCTGGTTTATGGTCCTTTAAAGCTGTGAAAAAACCAACCTAGAAGGTCAACACAATCAAACGCTACGACTGTATCTACCATATATTTTTTTACATGGATGACATCATAAGCATTGGTACTTGTATCTTATATGTCGTTACTAATTTGCACCAGTTACGAGGTAGCAATCTATTAGTGTGACCGGAACACTTGGTGCCGATACCTACTTGCACTTGACCGTTTATTAATTAATCATAGCCTTATACAAGGATTTTTTCAGGCAACCCAATCGCGACGTATTTTTTAATATACATAATTTCATTAAAAAAGTGCCTAAGTACGAGTTGGTCTCGCCCATGAAGAGTTCCGTAGTAGCAAGTAATTATAAGACTGGATGTTTGTGTTGTAACCTTGTTTTTAACCGACTTCCCAAAGGAGGAGGTTTACAATTCGTCCGGATGTTTTTTTTTATGTATGTGCCCCATAGCGCCTAGACGGATGGACCGATTTGGAAAATTATATTTTTGTTTGAAAGGGTTTACCTTCCCATTGGTCCCATTGACACCAGGTCAGGATCTGATGTTAGGATCCTGGAGAAATCGAGGGAACTCTTCAAATATTATAGGCAGACCTATAGTGATTTTTGTGTTTTTCATAATAACTCGTGCAAATGCACATGGTAAGCATAATATTGTGATGCGGAACTGCTGATGAAGACCATATATGGCCACCAGAACTGCTCAATACTAGGTACAAATACAATGCGTGGCTGATGGGTAGGCAACGCATAGCCTAATCCGGTCGACCTAGAGCCATGAAACTTTGTACAGAGGTTCCTTAGTAGCGTGGGGTAGCACTGAGATGGGATTTGACAAAATTAAGTCCCCAAGGGGGGGAGGGGAGATAAGGGGTTACAGTTTGTATTAAACTCAATCCCAACAAAAACATGCATACGCATATACAAAAACGCCAGTCTCGCAGCCTGCGCAGTTTATTCTACCGTAAAAAGTTGTGAGATCTAATTTTAAACCAAGTCGGTTAATTTAACCAGTATCTGTGTATGGTAGAATCTTTCCAACAACTTTATTATCGTAAACTGTTAAGTATATACCTACCTAATTAGTTAACTAATAACATTTATAGTGATCGGATCAATATAAGACATCTTTATTTCTTCAATAATAATTAGAATGACATGGCAATCGCACAATACACGCACGTAGAAAAGTTGTCGACTATAGGACCGTGTGTGCAACGTAATGTACCTATTGCTCTCGCTCCGAAATAATTCGTTGTTTTCTTATTAGTTAAGTTTATCTTTATTTAGAGATGTGTTGTGTTGAGTAATAATATTCATTTGTGCTCTGGGTGCTATAGAGTGGTCAGTTGAGCGCGATTGCCAAGTTATTCTAATTATTATTGAAGAAATAAAGATGTCTTATATTGATCCGATCACTATAAATGTTATTAGTTAACTAATTAGGTAGGTATATACTTAATAGTTTACGATAATAAAGTTGTTGGAAAGATTCTACCATACACAGATACTGGTTAAATTAACCGACTTGGTTTAAAATTAGATCTCACAACTTTTTACGGTAGAATAAACTGCGCAGGCTGCAAGACTGGCGTTTTTGTATATGCGTATGCATGTTTTTGTTGGGATCTCATATTTTTTTTGTAAGTAACTTTCCTTTTTTTCTTTTAGGGTACTATTTCTTGTGCGTTAGCTACCGACTTTCTCAAAGCCCTCTCCCTATCTCTATGGGCTCTTCTCTGTGGCTTTGATGTTACGATTTGTGACAAGTCTGGGCGGTGAATGCTTAATGTTAAATCATACCTCAAACCAAACCATACCGCAATTCAGGAAATGCACACCTATCGACATCTAATGGGGAATAGCGATATTAGACAATATTGTAACCGGTTTATTTAAATCATAGCTGGAACCAAACCATACCGCGATTCAAGATACACATAGCGACATCTAATGGGGAATAGCGATGAATCGAAGTAGTCGTGTACTGAGCTTATTGATAATTAATGTATTATGAAATTGGGGCTAAAATTGCGCAATGTTTGAGCTTTCCTTGGCTTTGCAGGCTAAACTGTAACCATGCTCAAAATTTTAAGCTTGTGGGTCCGCTGAAGTAACCTTTAGAGTTTTCATGATCGTGAATCAGTGAGTCAGTGAGTGTCAAAATTAAGGAACTTTGAATTGCTGTACCTTCAACTCTACTGGTTCAAATTTAATGAAATTTTGAGAATATGTCTTATGACATGGTGCCTTTTAGCCGCCGAGAATTCAGGTTTCTCTTTATCCACAACGGAGTAACAGGTAGGTCAAATATGCTCATTCAGGCTTCCAGTAAAGGATGTTACTGCTGCGCCCGTATGTTTTGCTCTTTGCTCGACTTGGCGGGGGCGCTGCCGTGCCCCCAGATCTAATCAAATAGGGTTTGTGGAAGTCGGTTTTTTCTAAAGTTTACTTTTTGTTTCAATTATCATTTATTCCATGGTGTTTTTATTAATGACAAAGTTATCTTTGCGGTTTTAATAAATGTTTTAAACCTTACAAACTGCTTATTATATTTTATTCAAACTAATTTTTGTTAAAAGTTTGTATTTAGATATAAAGGATATATTTTTTTAAGTGTGTGTTCCATGTATGGGGAGCCCCCCTTAATATTTTTTTTTTTTAATTTTTGTAGATGTAAAAATCGTAAAGCGGTTCACAGAATACATCTAGCGGTAGACAGACTTGACGAAACTATAAGGGTTTCTCTGACGGAACCCTAAAAATTGATCAAGTGCGGGTCGGGTTAAGAGGATTATAGTAAATTTATCAAGGATTATTTCGTTCTTCCACACTTGGCTTGGCCGTTTCGCTGCTTGCATTTTCCAACTTACGCCCATGTGACGGTAGTGAAACGAACAAGCCAATATTTTGAGTAAGGTGTAGAGTTTGTGAAATTAGGGCTTATAGAGTTAGGGCGTGTAGAGTTAGAAGCTTGGCTCTACATGAGATCTGATCTCTTCTTGGCAACATTTTTTACATGAAAATGTTTTTGGTAAGATTATTATTACAAATGCTTGTCTGTTGACAGTGCGCCAGTGCGTCTTCCTTTACGCCACCGATATGGATGCTGTGTTGTGTGATGGCGGTCGGTATTGCCGCGAATTTTGGGTTTACGACGCCCTTTCTCTACTCGCCAGCATATTACTGCCATTATCAAGCAAAAGTCAAGAGAAGCAGACAGGTGTGTAGAAATTTCACTTATGGATTTATGCTCGGAAAGAGCTCCGTGGGCTAGCTTCTCACGCAGGTGATGCATATTCCAATGGACCATAATGTTATGGGTGTCTCAGTAAGAGTGCAATTTTTAAATTTTGAGTTATTTTGTTTTCCTGCAAGTGGCAACTCTGAAATTTGACTACGATTGTTCCGATTATTAATAATGGAGCGCTACACGAAAGAAGAACACGTTATCATTATGAAAACCCATTACAAAAATGGGGAAAGTTACACTGAGGAATTTTCGGTCGATAAAGTGCGCCAAATGTATCAACAATTCGAAGAGTTGTCAACAAATTTGAATAAACTGGCGATTATCGACAGCAAGTGTCCTACGTGGACGACGTGCCGGTCGGTCTCTTGAAAACCCGGTCGAAAAATGAGGCCGGAATTGCAGTGACTGTGAATGGCATTCGTTACAGGAACATGATAACGGAGTTCTTGTGGCCTTAACTGGACGGCATGGATCTGGACGACAAGTGGTTTCAGTAGGACGGCGCCAGCTGCCACGTCGCACATGAAACAATTAATTTATTGCAACAACGATTTCTAGACCAAATCATCTCACGAAATTCTGATGTCAACTGGCCACCAAGATCATGCGATTTAACACCTTGCGATTTTTTTCTTTGGGGTTTTGTGAAATTTCGGGTTTATGCGAATAAACCAGAAACAATTCCTGAGCTGAAGGCCGAGATCCAGCGCGTCATCGGTGAGATACAGCCACAACTTTGTGAAAAAGTCATCGAAAATTTCATGGAAAGGGCAATGGTCTGTCATCACAGCCGCGGGGGCCATTTGCCGGATATTTTATTCCATAATTAATCGGAACATGTCTTCTTTACAATGCAATTAAAATATTCCAAATCGGTAAAAAAATACGTGTTTTTATTCATAAATGAAAAAGTGCACTCTTAGGGACACCCTTATAATTATTAATTAAGCGTCACGCCTTTTTCACATTAGGGGTGCAGATGCTACGACTATTTATGCTGTACAAATGTTTGATTTGCATAGTACTCATAGCATAGGACTTAAAACTTATGGTATGGTTGGTTCACACCTTGTATTTCCACTCCCAGGTGTTCATGAACCTTGGCATGTGCTTGATCGCAGCAGCAATTCTGTGGGTGTTCGTAATATTCTTGGGCCCCGCCATCTTCGTCGCTCCGCGCGACACTGCCGCCGACGCCACCCCGCCGCCAGAAGGAGCACCACCTGACGCCCCTCCTGAAAGGGCTCTAATTTAACGAATTAATGAAATCGGTCTTCTTTTACTAAGGCGTGCTTCTCGTTTGAGGTTAATCAGTCATGAAGATTTTAAAGGACGCTGAAACACTCGAGAACCTGCAAATTACTACTACAGCACTACCCAGAGAGGAGAAGGGCTAAGGTGTGCTAGTAGATCTCTCAATAGAGATAAGCTCGCCTTTGTGCTTAATTGTATTTTAGTATTTCTGTGTTTGAATAAGAAAACTTGATGATATTATGCTTATTTTGTTCATTTGTGTTGTTTTAATTTGTGATTTTATTCAATGGCTTTTAAATTCGTCTTATTTCTTAGTTGCCTTGAATCAAATGCTTTTACACTGGTGGTTGTTCGTGTGTATTTTGATTTAATAAATATCTTATTGCACTAAAAAGGTTTTTTATTCACTTAGAACTAGCCATACAAACAAGGGTAGCAAAAATATTTGGAATATTTTCGTCCAAATATCTCGATGCATTAATGAGTTGAAAAAAAATAATAAAATGTTGTTTATCGTGCCATAATAGTAATTTATCAAACTGTTGCAAAATGAGGGATCTCAGAACAATAACTAAAGCATAGAAGGAGCCCTAAAATATAAAGTAATATTGAATAGACGTGCTCGTCACTCTTACGAAACTTATGTGTGGTAGAAAGAGACATCTATAGTGTATTTCTACAATCTAAATTGTCTATCGTACCAGGGTGGCAAAATAGCCAATATCTTGAGGGAAGGGACAAATGCGATAAAAATGTCGATATTATTATTTTATTGAAATCGAATTGCATTCTCAAACTGAATTATCTCCAATTGATTAATGCGCCGTTGCAGCAGTAACGTTCGTCTTTCGGTTTCACTTGAGGGAAGGTTTTGACTGCGCTGTTGCGTTTCTGGATTGGGATAGCTTGTTGCAGCAATCTCGTTCTCGTTCGCACCGCAACATTATCGATGACCTGAAATGTTTTGATTAGTTATTACCAAGGCAAATTATAACTTAATTAAATTGCATAAATTATATCAATGAAGTAGTAGTATGAATAATTCTACAATTTAATGTTGATTTCCTGCCTTTGAAATTGTCTGACGCGTGTGTGTGTGTGTCGTGCCTTACTGTTTTTGACGACCCCGGCAGGATATTGTCCATTTGGGAAAGATGTTGCAGTTCATGAAAATTGTCGGTTTCCATGGAGTTCGGAAGCTGAAAATAGTGTTAAAAGTACCTTTGAGGATATAGTTGTGCAGTGTATTGAATTTATTTTATGTTCTTTTTGTATCATTTAACTTTAAAATCTTACCAAAGAGCATTCTAGGCATAGGCGTAGAGAAGGTACGGCATTTGGCTTCAATCTACGGTACTTGTACCCTTTATTTATAAAAGTCATCTTCAAAATGTTTACTGCATATTCGTCGTGATTTTTGCCAAGACCAATTTCTTCGTGAAACGGCTTCTTTCCATCTTTGTTGAATCAAGCTATCGTTGGGTAACCTAAAATAGATAATTATGAAATAAAACAAAATATAATTATCTAGGTACGTATCGATAACTTTTTCACTGAGAAACAGACAATCGCCCATCCCTATTACCCACAACAAACAACAAACGTGTTACATGCTTTAATTTCACAATAATCATGATTCCTAGACTTCAAAACAGTAGTTTTTAATGGTATTATAGTTATTTATCAATTCCAGTAGCTCACAAATGAAACCCTAGGGAAAAAATCTGCTAATTATATACAAAATTGAGACTTACCGATGGAAGCTGATCAATGTAGTTTCGTTTTCTTTTCGGGAGGAATTGGATTTACATCCCATCACCACACAAGCCATGCCGATTATTGCCGATGTATTTCACTTAGTCTAGGTGCCACGAAAACCACACGATACTTCAAATTATCCAAAATAAATACAAAAAACCACAAGATTCTGCAAATCAATGCACATCCAAACTTCACGTCAAGCATACTGTCAAATAGATGATGTATGGAAACGCATTACAATCTGTGATTTTGTGAACCTTTTTAAATTGATGGGGTAATGGACCCAACTGACGTTTATAGGTACTACGATCCCGGAATAAGGAGACAAGACATAACTATTGTTTTCTCTTTCTATCACGTTGCTAAATTGATTGCTAAATTGACGAGACAGACATACGGGATTTGTTCATTTTTTAACGCTCCTTCTATGCTTTAGTTATTGTTCTGAGTGAGGGATGCTAGAAAAAAATCGAGCCCGTTTTTGGATTCGTTATGAAATGTCGGAGCAATGAGGTAACACAGTTACTGGTGCGGCTTCTTTCATACATCATGTTTGCAACCAGGTGCATTTGTAATTCTGGTATTGAAAGAATATGCAGTCATCGGTGATGCAATTTTTTTCAAATGGGTTAAAGGCTCCGTCGGGAGACCGTATGAATTGTTATCAAATTCAATGAACTCATAGTAACATATGTCTAATATGAAACTAACGAGCAGGCACTTGGTCAAGTTATATTTTTACTATGGATTACTATTTTTTTTAAGGTGAAATTTATATATAGGTTACTATTTTTTTATTTTTTTGAATTCTAAATTAAATAGTTGGTAATAATTAGGTGACAGTTAAATATTTTTGCACATAATATTTAAAGTATTCGAAAATGCCAGCCTTATTTGACGTTACGTGCGTTGTACGTCATGATCAAAAGACCAGGCCTTGTGGTATCATAGTTTTGGTACCTACAGGTTTAATTTTTTGTGTTTATTATAAATTTTTCTGGTAAGGTAAGGTTTCTGGCTTATGGTTAAAAATTTTTTTGGTCATTATATTTCATTCCTTTGATAGTAGTTTCTTCTTAAAATTACCACAAGCCATGCTGGTGCTGCATGGTCATTGGCAGAAATTATGTATGTGCAATTGTTCTTTTAACTTGAAATCATCAAAGCTTTTTCGATTGAAATCAATAAAAAGGCGTATAATATTATTGACCGAGCGAGCGAAGCGAGCGAAGCGTCTCCGTTTCAGGTTTGGGCAAAAATGCTTTCGTATGTCTGTCCGGTTGTTCTCCTCTACAGGTCGCATTTATGAACCGATTCTCGTGAAATTTTGTGAGCAGGTTGGAAAAATAAATAGAATTTTTTACTCGAGCCAGTTTTTAGATTTTTTTCAAAATGGCGGAGTTATGGGGTTTGAAAATGTAAAAAAAAACCGATATAGCCCAATTGGCTTGACGGATTTTAACAAATGAGGTGTCGTTAGATTTGTGGAGATCGTGAGAGTGACACAGACCATATTATTTTAGTGAAAAGTCAATAGATTGTATTTCAAATCGCAAAATGTAGTTTACAAAGTTATTGGTGCGGCTACTTTCATACTCCAACTCCATGTACGTAACTAGGTACTTTCATAAGTCACATTTTGGTCAGTTATACACTCTGCTTTTCACTTCGATTCTATTGCATTCTTTCTTACTTTCATACTCTATGAGTCCATGTACGTGACCAGGTATAAAGTATTGATTTTATTTGTAATTAATGTGTTTTATAATTTTAATATGCTCCGCAGTTCAGCTTTCCACCAACAAGCTCGCGAGGTCTACAGCTCACAGAGCCACTAGTATTTAACTAATTTAATTAGAGCTATGAACAAATTTAAAAAATGTGTCTCAAATTAGTTAACTGTAGCATTCGACCTAAATAGAGTAAAGACAAATGGGAGTTTATCATGAAATTATGTAGTAGAGACGGGCGGGCGGGCGTCTGTAATGAGTGGATTGCCATGCGACTGGTCTCGGCAGCGCGTAGCCCCCGCTCCTTGGAAACGTCAGTTGCGCTGAAAATCGGAAGCGGGAAGCACGACGCGCCGCCCCTCCGCTTGCTGAAACAAAACACGATCACGAACCAAACACACCAACAAGTGCTCACCAACTTTACCCGGATAAATTTACATTCTGTGACAGTTGTGTTTTGAAATTAGCGGTGTTAATAAAGTGTGCAAACATCTGCAACATGTTTGATAAACATTCGTGATATCCATTATCACGTGCCGCCCGGGAGCGTCTTCGTTTAGCTATTTAGAAAGGTTTGTACGTTGATTCTGAAGAAATCTGCTTTCGACATGTGGAGCTGGGTTTATTGAGCGCACCGTCTGGCATCAACAGTTGGTGTCGGCTAATTAAACTGCAAATCTAGCACGACACATAACATTTCGTCTACTAACGCTGTAAGCCAACGACATCATAGTTTTGATATGATTAACAATGATTATAGTAGATAATGACTAGTATAGTTAACTGGGACGTACAAAATCTAAGGCCCAAGTTTTCACAAGGAAGAAGCGGTTGTGATTGTTACAGAACTTTGTTCACTTATAGACAGATTCTCGGAAACAGATTCGCAAAGACAGAACATGGTACAAATAAATACATCATTATTTTGGTAAGTGTTGTCATTTGTAAAAGTATTTTTTAGGTAAGCGGCAATAGTGACAATAATATTCATACAAACTTACCCATCTCATCTGTTTATTTCCCCTGTTGTTCGATTTATTCATAGTAATTGTTTGCTAGAATATAAGTAATGCAATAGTACGTTATGTTCATTGGCTCCTAGCACTGAGGAAAGCACTTCATTTCAAAATTATTTTGTTAAGCAGTGGGTCAATCTCATCACAACAGAAGTCTCAGTTGTTACGGTTTTGTTTTTGTTTTTCAAAGTTCTTTATTTGACACAAGTTAATATACAAATATAACACTATTATGACACAGTCATTAGTATCTACTCATTAGGGATACACCAATAATTCTACATTTGTTCTATAGGCTAAATCACCTTTTAAAACTTTCAAAATAAACATAGCTATATAAATGCTACCGGTTGTGTTATTTTATTACTTTCAACAGAAAGTTGTTACGGTGAAAAATTCCGTACCTACCACATGCTGTCGAAGGTTGGCTTATACGTATCAGTACAAAAATTCCGAAAAAAAAACACTTTTATTTTTATTTAACAAGCTTTTAAGAAATGAAGCAAATCTAGCTGACATCAAAGTAAACTGACAACATCAAACATTACTTCTTGAAATAATATTGCCATGTTCAGTTTGATAGTGAGGTTCTCATTCATTCTAAATAGAATGAAAATGAAAAGAGTGATTCTTTACAATTAGGATGTGTAATAAATATTTGTTACAATTTAATGACATTGAAAGCATTACGCTTTTTCCCATTTGAGGTGGCAGCAGCAAATTGTGCCCACTTTTTGTGAGTTATTCTA
Organism: Argyresthia albistria; assembly: GCA_963457715.1. Lineage (NCBI taxonomy): Eukaryota > Metazoa > Arthropoda > Insecta > Lepidoptera > Argyresthiidae > Argyresthia > Argyresthia albistria. The sequence continues at coordinate 4,614,119 of OY735264.1, read as the reverse complement.
TTGCAAATGCTTATTTTTTCTTACTTATTATTCGCAAACAAAGGAGGAGGTGCGTCATTTCAGTTTGAGCTAGGTATATGCACTAGCACTACTAGCTCTCTTATCATTTCTATCGATATCATTCTATATTGAGACATTAGAATGATCTACCTAAATCATTCTTGACCACATCACTATTTATTTTCTACCAAAAAGCGGTAACATCGGAACTGTCATATTACTTCGTTTTTATAATAAAATGGGTATAGTTTATATTATTGTGCCTATAGATGTGCCGAGCCGGCAATATTGGCATTTTTACGGCCATATTGCCATTTTTTGTATGGGGGCAATATTGCTATATTGCCATAAAAAAGCAATATTGCCAAAAAAATTGGATATCGCCGTTGACGTTCAAATTAACAAAATTGTGTCTGATTGTACATCCGATAAAATGACGATGATAGAATGCTTGCAACGTCTTGCAGTAGGTACTGAGGCGATTCAACCCAACAACAAGGGAAAATGAATGAATTCTTTCACAATGTTTTTTTTTCTTATTTTAGGTCTTTTTTATTGAAAATCCATATTTTTTTTGTTAATAATTTTTACAATTGTTATAAATTACAAATTTCGTACGATGAGAAAATAAATTTATTTTTTGCACTTATTTAGTAATCTGTCTTTTTGTGAATCTGTCTTTTCGCGAATCTGTCCATAAGCATAACAAAAATGTAAGCATGTACCAATGAGATAATAAAAACGTTACGAGTTTCGCATGACACATTTTGGTAGTCCTCCCCTACTATTAAATCCCATAATACGATATGATTTATATCGATTTAGCATTTGTCAAATGTATGAAATAAGTCAAAATTAAATCTTGTAATTCACTCTCAGAAGCACACCGGTCGAACAAACGAACAATGGAGAAAAATAGATAGATAGATAAGATGTGTCGACGAGAGGGTTAAGACGCTAAATGTAGATAAGCTGCAAGCCGCCCTCAATCGAATAATCGCCCTAATCGTCGCTAAATCTAGATTTAAGTTTTTTTCTGAAAGCCGCCCGTATGGTAACATCATTCAAGCTGGATCCACAACACCAACAAACGATCCATCTTGGATCAGGCGATCCAGCGATCCGCGATCCAGGATGTCTGTCGAGCTATAACCCTCACATTTGAAAGATTCATGAAAATTATTCTGATAATGCCAATAAATTAGTTCCTAATTAGTGCTAATTAGTGCCAAAATGCACATAATTAGTGCCATCATAATTCCGAAGTGATAGTATATGGTATTAGTACACATTAGTACAATATTATAGTATCTATGGTGATAGGCATAAGTTTGTTAACCCTTTCAGTCGAGAGATTGTGATTCTCCTGGCCGAAAAGGAAAAAAAATACATTAAAATTAGGGGAAATTAAGTTCTCATCCCCTTGCAATACACATTAATTGACGTCTTGGTACCCTGTATACTGTCAAATTCACAGGACTCTTTTGTCCAAAAGCGACTGGGCCGGTGCATGCCAAACACAAACTTATGCCTATAACTGGATCGCTGGATCGTTTGGTGTGGATCGAGCTAATCATAAGCAGAACAAGTGAATGCACTCTATGAACAACGGCTGCCTGCGGACTCGCAGCAGGATTCCACCCCTTACTTATTTGCCCCGAAGGTTCACCACATTTCCTTACAAACATTCAACGCTGCCGTCTTCATAAATAGTGCTCTGAATTTTTGTGCAGAGAAATATAATTTAGAAGAAGCAAACTGTCTACTGTTATCGCTATTTATAGACCCCCTTATTAGTCTGAGGAAAATAGAGTTTCAGTATAGAATCAGTATTATGTGTTCCATCTCTTATATTTACAAGGCTGTATCCGCATAGTAACTTTGGCGACACGATAATACATCTCCACTGCATGTTCCAGAATATCTTCGAGGTCCAAAAGGTTTGGCCCAGTTCAGGGCTTTGAATACCAACTTTATTTGTTACTTATAGAATAAATACGGGCCATATCCAGTTCCCGAAAGACCACTCCTACCGTGTCATCTGGTCAAGTGGTCCTATTAGAGATCGTATCATTTGCTTCATGTGCAATGATAAATTGTATCACAAGATTAGATTTAGACACGGAATAAAGTTCCGTGGATTTAGATGATTTAGATTATCTACTCTGCGCTGCTGATGCCAGTTCTGAATTTTGTTAATTGAGACAAGTAAATAATTATGTTTGGTTTCGTGAGTGGATTTTGCAGTTAATACTGACTTGCACTTGCAACAGACTTTTGACTGCCACTGAATTAAGTTAAAACACACCTTCATAGAACAATAAGGGGCTCGAAACTGGGAGGCCTTTGCTGGCAGTGAAATACTCAATTGTTGGAAGGCTACGTAAAAAAAAATATACCCTTCCTGTGCACACACCAGTTCCCAGATGATATGAATAAAACCGGCCAAGTGCGAGTCGGACTCGCGCACGAAGGGTTCCGTACCATTATCTATAAAAAACCGCAAAAAAAAAAAGTATGGGAGCCCCCCCTAAATATTAATTAAATTTTAATTTAATTATTTATTTTTTAAGTAAATAATATACTCAATATATTGTGAACATTTTAAGCGTCTACCTGCTACCATTATCAATATCGAGCAAAAATGAGCAAAAAAAAATCACCTTTGTTGTATGGGAGCCCCCCTTAATATTAAATTTCTTTTGATTTTTAGTATTTGTTGTTATAGCGGCAACAGAAATACATCATCTGTGAAAATTTCATCTGTCTAGCTACCACGGTTCATGAGTTACAGCCTGGTGACAGACAGGACGGACGGACGGACGGACGGACAGACGGACAGCGAAGTCTCAGTAATAGGGTCCCGTTTGGCACCCTTCGGGTACGGAACCCTAAAAACCACACACCACCCACATAAAATATATATTTTTTGGAATGAGTGAGAATTAAAGTAGAAAGTATAGATAAACAGTAGGCCCGAGGCGTCGTCGTCGGTCTACACGTCTACACTGCGCAGATGTTATCTAACACTTTTAGAAACACTGTTAGTTAACCCGTCGTCATTCCATTCAAATAATGTTTTCAACACCTGTGAACTTTATCTGGACTTTTACGTGATAATTTATCAGCCTAATGGGCTAACAGTTTGCTGCTATTTCTGTGAGTGGCTCATTAGACGTGAGGTTAACCATTTCATTAGAGGAATTTAAAAACATCTGTTACTGCTCACACCTCATGGATACGACCATTAGTATGTTGACCTAACTAAAGATGGTGAACTGTTGTGGCATTATATAAAGGAATGCTAAAATTGCTTATGGAATGGCGCCAAAATACTTAACAAGTTCTTACATAGCCTCGGGTCCTGATTCCCTGAAAATACAATGCCACTATTAGGAACGTAAGGTGTACCTATCCAATTCAATATTCTCGTAAGAGAGTTTGAAGACTAAAGGGGTTTGGGTAACTTAGTAGTTATGGACCATTGGCGGTTTTTTATGCGGCTACCGATATCAAATCAAATCAAATATTTATTTATTTCACAAAAGAAAAGAAAACAATTCATATAATTTAAATATTATGTGAAGACTTATGTGCAAAATTAAAATTAAACAAAAGCAGTACTTGTGATCCCCACACTAGGCAAGCCTGTATCGTAGGGATCATACAGAGGAGATATATTGTTATCATTATTTGGTAGCATTACCAGAGACCGGTGACCACGTGAATTTCCCATACAAACGTAATACAAAAATGATTTGAATTTGAGAAATAGTTTAACGTATTTAGACTGTTAATCGGATTTATACACTGTTTACGCAGGTTCCTGGTCTGTATACCAGGGTTCCTCTTCAACCAATTTAAAAATATTTTTAAGTAATTTGAATAAGAACCTTGGTATACGATCAGGAACCTGCGTAAACACTGTATTAATCCGAATAACAGTCTCAAGGGAGCGTAGGGCGCTGGCTGTTCGCTGTAACATTCTGGCTCGCAGGTTCGCTCGTTGTAGTAAAGAATCAAAATTGTTCAGGGTATACTGCCAGTCTTACTACACGTGCAGCCTGTGGTGGGTCAACTATACGCATGGGGCATACGGCGCCCTACGTGTTCAGTACAACAATGCGTTTAGGGTGGTGATGGGGCTGCCGCGGTACTGCAGCGCCTCAGGCATGTTTGCGGAGGCAAGGGTCGACGGCTTTGCCGCGATCATTAGGAAACGCAGCGCCTCGCTATTAGCTCGCCTACGACGTGGCAGCTCCAACTCCATTCATCGCACGTTGGCTGGACGGTGGGACTCGCCGCTGCTGGCGCACTGGGTGAGTGGGTAGCCTAGGTGCTGGTCCTTCTTCCCCTGCTGAGCTAGTGTATGTGATATTTTCTAATTGTTAATTTTTGACATTTTTGACATTTTTATTTTGTAATGTATTTATTTGAATTTTCTTTTGATTTTATTATTGACCTGTTTAAACTGTGTAATTTATTCTATGGGCTTTTATGCCTGCAATAAACGATAAAAAAAATTAAAATAAATAAATGCTTTGAACTAGTTCTCAAATTCAAATCATTTTTGTATTACGTTTGTATGGGAAATTCACGCGGTCACAGGTCTCTTAATATATTATTAAGAAGCATTACTGTAAATCATTTCGGGGCTGAGATATTAGAGCTTTAATGAAACACTTTTTGTATTAAAAAAAAAACTATTTAAAGTGTGATATCTCAGCCCCGAAATTGTTTAGATATATGTTTATGTTATGTTATATGTTTTATGTACTCCATATTTAGATTAGTTTATTTTTAATCGCTCTTTCAAAAACAACTTTCATGAAAAGGCCGCCAAAACACAAAATCGACAAAACTCTAAGGAAATGTCAAAACGACGCCATCTTTACCCAAATGTTAATTTATTAATAGACGATAGTCTAGTCTCATGATGTTCTTATCTCAGGGCCTGTTTCAATAAATTCGATGCAGATAGTTGTACCTATGGAAAAAATAATAAATAGAGGTCACCACATAGAGCTTATTACATTAAGTGCCGTTCTCTCATTCCTCAGATTAGCGTTTATCTTTCTGTTTATCTGGGGCTTCTGACATTTCACACGTACAAAAAGTGACCAAAAAAGTTCCGACTGTTATCCGTCTCTTGAGAGACCTTATTTAATTAGACCACAATGATACAAAATGTGGCAAAGATCCGTCCGATCATAATGTTCCCGAACTTTCCTGTTGCAGCTAGCAATATCAAATCAGGGGGTTAAGTCTCGCGCTATCGCGATTATCACCATGGTCGAAATATCGATTCGAGATACCGAATAACTCTATCGAAAACGAAAAAAAGCTATACTCACGATCCTCCTTACGACTAATGGATATATCTCGACCTGTTATCGATTTAAATAAATATGCTTCGAGATCTTTTTCGACGGAGATATGCGGTATCTGAACCGCTATCTCGACTATCGAGATGATCACGATAGCGTGAGAATTAGGGACCAGTGCCAATATACAAAAGGGTCGACTTTTACCGTAAAATCTACCCAATTCCGATACTACCTAGTTGGCCGTTTGTTGGGGCCTAACTTCACCATTAATGAGACAGAGCCCAAGCATGACTTAGTGTAAACACACCAGGGTGAGTACCTATTAAAATAATAATTTATTCAAACATCAAAAAGTCACGGGTCTAGCGGACTCTGTAATAGATAGAGTTACTTCTACATTGGGTCAGGATTTAATGATATCAAAAATTATTCAAAACCCCTTTCGTTGAACCTATTTTCTTGTCTACAAAACGGTGGGTAAATAATAATTTTACGCTATTGCGAGTTTATGTGCCGCACGTCGTCAACTGCGAGCGGGCGAGACGCCATGCAATATTAGCATAAAGCCATAAACACGAATGACGTCATTCCTCCAGGAACTTCTGAATATTGTATGATGGTGCTCATACAATATTGAGGCGTGTTGCCTCTTTTCCTGTCTCATGAGCTCCCATTAAAGCGAGCCGAAGGGATTATTTCCGCAGAGTTAGTTGCAATGAATCTCAAGCCTGGCCCCCGATTCTCGCGCTATCGAAATCATCTCCCCAGTCGAGATATCGGTCTTGGTATCACCTAAATACATTTATTTCGATCAAAAACGGGTCGAAATATCTCGGTTGGTCGAGAGGCTAGTCGTAAGAAAAGCTTTTTCTTGTTTTAGATAGAGATTTCGGTATCTCTAAATCGATATTTCGACCATGGAGATGTTCACGCTAGCGCCAGAACTGCCCCGCTGTTATCGCAGCTCCGGGATAGGATGGTTCTAACAGCCCAGACTAAACATGTACATGATAAATTTTATACATATATCATGTACATCTGCTATTACAAATCTGCGTAATTTGGAGATCCATAATTTGTTGATGTCCTTTACGAAGATGCTTTTACACACTATAAGCATGTGCGCCAGCAGATATAACTTAGAGATAAATATCAATGTTCACCCGTTGTTAAAGAAGGTGAATGTTAACAAACATAAGCTATCCTATCATATTATTTGCGTGAAAAGTAAGCCCCTGCTTCTCTACACAGTAACTTATTTACGTCCGGCTTCAATAACCTATCTATCCTCAAATCTGCAGATAGGGCCGAATTTGACATAAGTTCTACAGCGCAACTGTCAAATCTAAATCTAGAAATGTGAAAACCATGGATAGATAGTTTTATTGAAACCGGACGTTAATCGATTCCCGGACATGTAAACTCCGGATCGGAATGATAACAAGCTAACACACCAGCTTAGTTAGATTGACACTTAAAAGATCGGTGCTATCCCTTATTTAATTAAATGGTTAATTTACCGTACTCGTACTAAAGGGCGTTACAGAAGGGTGTAGTCATATTTTAGGGGGTTATTAGAAAGACCATTCTGAGCAACTTTTACTATGAAACCGATTTTATCAGAGCAATTTTATTTTTCATTGCTTCATACATTTTGGTCCGGACGGGCAGCTGATTTGTATAGAGAAGTGAATATTAAAGTTGCTCTGATCAGATTGGTTTCGTAGTAAAACTTGCTCAGAATTATATCCCTTACAACCCCCTAAAATATGACTACACCTTTCTGTTACACCCTGTATACTATCATTATAGGTAACACTGCCTACTGCATTTTCTGGAACATGTTGTACCGACTGAAGTGGCCTAAACTCAACAGTGGGTTCCCTGACAGGGTAATGATGACTAATTGCTTGATTAGCAGTTTGTACGTTCTTCTTTGTTATTTCAGATCACCCACCATGGACCCAGATAAGATGTCAACGGCGTCTTCCGTCGGGGCGGCAGAGAGGAGGCCTTTACTAAGGGCTCTCATCATCGAACGACGGATACTATTTGTAGGAACAATATTGGTGGGACTCTGCACGTTTGTGTGGATCACCGCTGTGTGTACTGAGAAATGGGTTCATATAGAAGGCGGGAATGGTGAGTTGTAATTGCTTTGTTGTAGCTTACATGACAAAAAGACTTAAGTGCAAAAATGCCTTACACTAAAGTTTTTTTCGTAAGTATATATGGCACCTCCAACTCCACTTATTTAATTTTAAAAACTTTACTCTCATAATGAACTGAACACATTTTTCTTATGTGTTCGTTCACCGCCCCATTTTTAAAATACCTAATAATATGGCTGAGGTGTGAAAAGTGAAAGTGAATTAATCTAATCGAAGTCCTACAAAGCTTTCTCATTCTATAGAGTTCATTCCTCCAAATCAGCATTTTTTGCACAAAACATCAGGTTTAGGAAGTCGTTATTATTAAAGAGGTGATAATGTATTCTGTACATCCGTGTTTCCCAGCAGGTTTCAAAGCAACTTTGATCTTTATAGCCATGCATTAAAAAGGACCGGGCATGTCGATAGAGCGTGCCCGCTGTGCTTGCAGCGAGTATAATTAAATTCTAGTGGCATCGCATTCCCTGAGGGATTATTTTTAATTAGTAGCGGGGGTCAACGGCCGTGTCACGCAGCATTTGTTTTGCTAAACATACTCGTGCCTATGAGCTGAGGCGGTACCGTAGCAGCCGGCTCCGTTTAAAAAAATACCGAGTTTTTTTTTGTCACGTTGCGGTTTTTGAATACGGCGACGCAGGGTATATGCTAGTCTAATGGAAAGAACATGGTATGATTATGATGATTCATAGGTATTAAGTAATGTATGTATGTAAAAAATATATCTGTTCCCCGTGAATCTCAGGAATCGCTGAAATGTTGATGTAAAGACATTCTTGAGGCATTATCTACCGTGCTATCAGAATTTTGCCGAAGGAACGAGTAGCAAGATTTACCAAACAATTCAGTGTCTGAATTTTTCATCTAAATACTCCTGTTTGTAAAAAGCATTTTCTGCCACCTCGAACAGCCGGAGACGTCGCCCGCTCCAAATTGGGCGTCATTAGGCGCCACGCCAACGTCCACGCCAGCCACCGAGTCATTAACACTTGGAATTGTTTCCAGGTATTTACTTACACCAGACGAGGCGGTACTTTATGTCAAGCGACTCCGGCGTCTGGCGGATATGCCGGTACGTGTACCAGCCAGCCTATGCCGCCAGTAATATCAGTGCAACAAACGTTACCAACGTTACGACGGCGACCACACCACGGACTGGGGATATTACTGGAGTCGCTGGCCAGTTCTTTACCAGTAAGTCCAATAGTGTAGAATCAAAGAGGATCGACGTTGCGGGGTCCTCAGTGTTAAGGGGTCTAGGACTCTTTGAGCGTTTAGGTCTTAGCACTGCAAAGATGGATGTAGTCATATTTTCAAAACTTGGTGGACTATGGTGGTGATTGATGGCTGATATCGATCGCTTCGATATCGTCACAATTATTTGTACTTATATCCCCAAACAGTTATTTAGTAACCATAAGGTCTAGAATAATATCCTAACAAAATAAATAGAGATATTGTAGCAATGTGAAACCAGCAAACTAATATTGACCTTTGACTTCGTTTACCCATACGTTTTCCAAACATTTCAGACTAATATAAATTGTTTTTAGCCCCATATTTTTACATTTTTACTAGCCCTTATTCCACGCCGTGTTACATTACATTACAAAGCGGAGTGAATATCACGTAATAAATTAAATAAATGATACGATGAACCGTGCCTCACAAACGATTCCGTAAAGTATTTTAATATCCTTCATGAGCGTCCACGTCCCACACCACACGGTTCACCGACAAAAATACCACAATAATGTAATCGTCTGAAAACGCCGCGCTAAATTTACACTAAAATGACGGAACCCGCCGTGTTAATAAACAAACAATGGAAGCACTATGTTAGGGACGCAAACAGAAATAATGGCTTCAGCTATAAAGTGCTGCCGTGCGTTGATGCCTGCTAGAGGGCAACAAGCAGGTGATCGCTGCGAAAAGTTGTAAATAAAGTTTTCTAAAAGGTAGCCAAATTCACGGCCACCTACCCAAATGAAGGGATATTTAAATGACGCTATCATTTCCCGAGCGAGAGACTATACAGTAAAGGGCAGCATGGCTTTGAGTGTCCGTGTTGTCACTTTGAATTGTCGATGGATCCCGGCGGCGGCCTTAGATTTCTACTGTGAGATTATAGTAAAGCGAGTATTGCGTTCTAGAAGCAGCCTGGTTGCTTAATTTATAACTATCAACATTCTTATAACCATAAAAATATTGAATTGATTGATTAGTCGGTTAGCTTAGCTTACTGCAGCCGAGTCACCCTCCGGCTCTTTGGTAACTCAAACTCAACGTTTTCGACTAGTGTTAGCTTCGCTACACCTAAAAGCGCCTTTATAAGATTTACCTTTTCCTGCGACGTGTTTCTTGTGACTTATATTGGTTGAAATTCAATGGAGAACAAGCATAGTCCACCGGTCACTTGGCGAATAATGACGTCATGAAACTATGACGTAAAAGTCTCTGTGAGCTGAGATATAGGTACGGGCGTAAAACTAACGCAATAAAAGTCAAGAGTAAACTGATCACTAAAGATGATATTTATCATGGTTCCTATTTTGCCTTTTATATATTACACTCAGCGTCAAAATCGCACCTTTTTGAAATTCTAGTCTGAACAATAGGGTGGAGCGAATTTCCACTTTTTCACAAAATGGATAACTAAGGGGTCACAAAAGATGCGTATTAAAATAATAAACACGAAAAAAATACATAAAAAAATATTTAAGACTTCCTTTTACCCCCGCCAAATATTTAAAGTTTTCATGTTTGTATGAAGAAAAAAAAAATAAAGAAAAAAAAATACGCGTGTAGCACCGTACACGTGTTAGAAGTAAAACTTCTGTAGCTAGATCATTAAGTGGTACCTATACTATACACCTATACCTACCTATACTAAAAGAGATTTAAATTTCCAATTTTGAGATCCAATCTCTGCTTCAAGTTACTTTTAAGTTTCAGACGTCCGATTATTTGAAATTATTTTATACTTGTACTTACTTTTAATTCGTCATGTCATTTATTTCCCACCATTCCTTATCTACAATTTGTCGCGCTCGTGGTGATATACTTAACTCATTCAATAGTGTCACTACTATTTGCATCTCGCTCAGATTATATACCATCTGACGTCACGTCTTTAAGCCGTCTCGCTCAAATGTATGCATTGCTTTGCTTGTTTTAGAAATCCATATCGACCCGTGTGACATTGATGAAACTCTTTTCTTACAAACTGTATGGATCGCATCGCACAGCTGTCAAACATAAGTTCCGGTTCCAACAAAGAGGTTGAACGAAGTAGTTTGAGTCATGCTAGTTGGTTTTGTTTGAAGTCCCAGCCAGCGGCGGCGGCGGCGGCGGCGCCATCTTGGCCATACCGGAAATCAAGAACTCGCGGAAGAATGCTTAAAATAATTTTTATTTGTTAAAGTTTCATCAGGTTTTTCTCTCACTAATTAACATTCTTTATTGTACGAATGTATTATTATCTTATCTGATTAGTTCAACCGTATTGAAAATAGTTGCGGTTTTAAAAGTCTTCAGCCGACCCTGACGTCACCGATTCCAATTTCCGTTACATTTCTTAGCCACTCGTGATAGCACCCGGCTAGTAGCAATTGAAAAGCAAATATATGAATAACCCACAGTTGAGAGGTTAAATAAATTTTACCCCCGTGCCCTAAGAAGTTTTACTTCAAAAATACCATTTTTTTTTACAAGTTTTGTACGTGATTTGCAATACAGATTACCGATAAAATATTGGATTTTTGATATTTCAAACGAAAATATTTAATTTAAATTTTTTCCCCTCCAAATTCGCAATTATGGTGTCAACTGCAGTTTTTGAGGGAAAAAAAATAAAATAAAATATAGGCGTTGGAAATATCAAAATACTGATATTTTTTCATGTATCTGTAATACAAAACACGTTCAAAAGTTGTAAAAAAAATGGTAAAAAAAGTATTTTTTTTATTTATTTTTCATACAAACTTGAAATCTTTAAATATTTGGTGGGGGTAAAAGTCTTAAAAAAAAATTATGTATTTTTTTCGTGCTTATTATTTTAATACGCATCTTTTGTGACCCATTAGTTATCCATTTTGTGAAAAAGTGGAAATTCGCTCCACCCTACTGAACAACATTGTTCTTCTTTAGTACCCCTTATAAGGGCATTATTAGTGGTCATCATTGGGAAGGTCTGACCATTACCTTGAGTGTGTCTTTGCTATTCAATTAAATGGAAATAGAATTTTTCGTAAAACTGACTTGGCTTGCAGAAGGCTTCACTCTCAGTTCTATCAAATACGTGCGTATTAAGTTGTTTTTGATCAAAATACGCATGAAAAAGTCATACACCAGTGTAAATTGTTTCAGTAAACCAAATGTTTTATATCTCATCAAAGCGGGTGCCAATCTTGCTGCCGGCATTCCGTCGTAATATTAACAGTCCAATAAAAAGGAAATTGTGCCTCCAGATATTTCTTTGATCGTGTTTGACAGTTCTCAAAACATTGACAAACATGACCGCGAAATTGTTATACTTAAAAGTTTTCTCCAACGACATTATTTAAATTGCTATGTTACCTCTGTCGTGTTTTTATGGACTCATTCGGTGAACGACCTCAGCGATCAAGAGCTTTTAGTTTCGTAGATTTGCCGTCTGTGATGTGGATCTTTTATAATGTACTTTGTTGGTGTTCATATTGATTCGCTGTGAATGTTCTTGGTGTTACCTGATAACCTTGATTGCAAGTCATGGAGCATAAAAATATTTGGTGATAAATCAAATAAATTAAAAAAACCAGCAAATACGGTGCTAATCTCAAAATACTTTGCTTTGGATATAGCCCCCGAAATTACGTCTTTACAGTATACTCATGGTGTAGTAAATAATTAGCTGTGACAATTTGTTTAACTCTTGTTACACTCATTTCAGCCAATCATGTGCTGCTATTTTGAATTACATTTGCCTTACATTCGACCAGTCTTTCAAAATCTTGGCAGCGGCTCACAAACTTGTTCATTATTTCAGAATGCACCAATTACTTGACACCGGTGGACCCTGCAAAGCCAAAGGACCCAGCTTTCAATGAGGAAGTAGCGAGTAAGTTTCTAAAATTGGCCTCTACATATAGAGAGACTTCTTTTCTGTATCATCACCTATCGGAGGTCGGCTTGAAAGTATATTGTGTGATTGGAATGTATGTAGCCATATTTTATGTTTGTAGGAAAACAAATTGATCCCGTAGTCTACATGTCCTTAGAGAATCTATGAATGCACCGGGAATTTTCGTTTGTTTGTTGAAGTTTTGATGTTATTAGTTGTAACGTTAATAAAATTTCTGGTTAAAATATGTCCTTATTCTATTCATGTAAATGGTACTTTGCTATCATTTGAGTGCTGAAACTTCTGGTTGCCGGTAAAAACACACAGTAAATCTTATTTCCTAGACACGCTAGTAATTTGTCCGAGTCAAAATAGAGTTAAAATAGATAGAGAGATTCTGGTGAGATCGTTAAAATGTCCGCATGTATCTCGAGAACGCAGGAATATTCTAAACGATCCATAAATTTTATGTTTATAAGCTGTATTTCCGCTTGAATGGATTTAACTAAATTTTATCTATGTGTCCACTAGTATCTTGGATTTGCCGTTCTAACATCTATGGCTTATAATTAAAAATCATTTTATTCTACTACATACGTGGTTTAGCTATGTACATGTCACCGTAAAATTGTCAAACCCGTTAGATTACGTGACAGGGGGCTAGCCCATCGCTGTAATTAATGACGTCAGTTTCTTCAGGATATTTTCCATCAAATCTATTAGTATGTATGCATACTTGTACAAGCACATAAGGTCTGTGTTCTCTATGCGTTGTTGAAAAACAATAGATAATCGCTTCTATCATTTCAGACTACGTAAGGACAATGATCTCTTTTGGGATAATAAGCCTGTTCGTCATGGCCATGGGTTGCGGTTTTTCTGTGTATACCTTCATGAATCCGAGGTATATGTTCAAGAGACTGGCTGCCGGTATACACTTTATTAGCAGTAAGTATTTTATCATCAATTCATCATCATCAACTCAGTACGAACATCGTTTAACGGCTGTACTCAGAGTCGTTAAATGATTCATTAAGGATTATTAAGTAAAGGATTTTGTATGAAAATTCAAATTTGGAATGGGTTTAATCATTCATTAAATGACTCTGAGTACGGCGGTGAAAGTTAATACCATAAACGCGAAAGATTTTTTATTTCAATAAAATTAATCTTACTATGTGCCATTATGCGTTTTTCCATATGCTGGCCCGGCACCGGCACCGGCACCGGTTTAGTGAGTAAGATAGGGATAGAACTATAGCTCTGTCCCTCACTTACTCACTAAATCGGTGCCGGTGCCGGTGTCAGGCTGGCGTATGGAAAAACGCCTATCTCTCATTCCTCAGATAGCGTTTATCTGTCTGTTTTCTGGGGCTTTTGACATTTCATAATGTTAAAAAAGTGTCAAAAAAAACTATTTATCCATTCTCTTTAGAGATTCGGGCTATACCAAAGAAAACGATTTTCATGCCGACCTATTTTTCGAGCACTCTACCTATAATTGTTTATTTTTTCCATCTTAGCGCCAGCACCGGCTCAGCTGCTTAGAATATATTTTTCTTTTCTAGCATCGTGTACCTTCGTTGTGGTGCAAGTCATGATGACAACCGTGGAATACCTAAGGAAGAACATCAAAGTTGCTTATCCTGACGGAGCCTATCACTAGTAAGTATAAAATGGACCATGGTTAAATCCACTTAATATGTAACGATTATATTAAAAGCATATATATATATCTTTCACAGCTACCACATCAGCTTCTTCCTGGGTTGGTTTGTAGTACTAATTAACTGCTTGACTGCGGCTGCTTTTCTCTGGTTCTCGAAGAAAAGGAAAGGCGATAAGGCGGCTACAGAAGAGCTGGGCATGGCTGATGAGCCAACTATCATAGGGCGATGACCTTTCACTAGCTTATCTCCTAAGCAACCCCCTGGTTGTGAAGCTGCTTAGCTCTACTGAACAATGCTCAAGGACCAATAGATCTAGCACTGTTCCATGAAACCTATTCAAATATTTAAGATTCCAGCTCAAAGAGGACAAAGGAGATTGAACTTGAACCTAAATGCTCTGTTAAACGAATGAATCAATTGCCTCAATTAAATCAAAACAAACTTTTAGAAGGATGAAAAAGAAATATTCATGATGATAAAACGGCTCCGAATAAATATCTATTTGTATTGTCATAGTTTGTTCTTCTGTATAGGATATTTTTAGCCAAATATCTCTGGAAGTTTCCTCGAAATCTATATACATACTACTACAGTAAATTTTTACTTTGCTATTACAACTTAGCTTTTAGAAGCATCTGTTGGCGTTAATTTTATATATTTTCCAGTTTATATATTTGACAGTAAACTCCTTGTTTAGCTATAGTTTATTCAGAAAGCTATGGCAACTGCTTGGTCGGGCTTGTTAAATCACCATTTTCACTAATGAAGAATTCCATAACGATCTTAATCACCTGATTTAAATATTTAATAATTGGCTAATATATATCCAGTCTTTTAGAAATAACTATGTACGAGTATAAAGGAATGTCTGAGTTTACATAAGTTTTAAAATAATCGGAGCTATTTGTCCTAATTTTACTTACATTCTCATAGGTTAAAAAATCTCCAAACTTTTTAAGGGCCATATTATATAACTTTAATGTGTTCATCAAAGTATTTAATCCTTTTGATAAAATATATATAATATTCACAAATGTACTGCTATGAAGACATATAGGTACACCGGTATATAGCTTTGTTCTAGTCAATAATCAATTGTATACGTGTGTATCAGTTCCGGTTTTCAAATTCCGGCTGCATTGTTGTGTGAGTTGATGTTATTGTAGGATTTATTGTTTTATTTATAAATCTTTTGGATCTATTAAATTTATCTAATAATGAAGGTATTTTACTGATTCTGAACTTAACACTACAAAGTAGGATTATCTGGTAGTTTTTAATCATATAAACGTATTCCATTTCATCTGCGGATTCTAATGTCATGCTGTGTGTGGTGAAAAAGAGTTTCGGTCGGTCTCCGATTATTTATCGCTAGATGCTATTTTTAAAGAGAGCATTGTGAAAAGACTGGCAACGCGCCCGAATGGTGAGACGCGACAAGTAGTTTCAACAATAGTAGCAAAACACCCAACTAGACATTTGCCCCTTTAGCCAAGCTGCATAGCATATTTCTACTAGTAGTAGAACATGGGATACGAGTATGTCCTACCGACGACGGACGGACGCGGACGTCAGCAACAGTCCCCTTTCGCTAAAAAGAATGTATGATATTTGACGTTACCCGCGCAGTGCAACACATGACATTACGCGACAAACGTTAAAACGGTTAAACGATACATTTAATTCCATTTCCATACATACGTTAGTATCCCTATATAGTCTGTGTTCCATACATTTGCTAGCGATAAAAAAGGGAATGCAACTTCGCAAGGGATGCAGCTGAAAATAATATATATTGCATCAATAATGTCAATAGGCTTGTGGCCTGTCCAGTCAAAATGGATACTTTTTATGAACTGTCAAAACGGAACTTTTATTCCTGAGTTCTATGAAATGACAACAGAATGACGTCATGTAAAACTGCAATCAAATGCTGTATTTTTTTGCACAAAATTGACTTTATAAAATATATCTGCTGGAAATATACAATTCTGAGAATGTCAAGCCATTTTGTACATAATGCTTCAACTTAAGACTTGTTCCTATATTTATTGGATTACCTTGGCTACAAGCCTATTGTTATTTTTAATAAATAATTACTAGGTATAGCTGGTTTTATTTCGTTAGCATTATCTTTCATATTACTGGCTTTGGTTGAGTAAAGCACTATACAAGCCTTGATCCACAATGACTGCACAGCTGGCCACACTATGATGACCTCGAGCTTAACTTAGCTACGATCTCGGCCTTTAAGCTTGGTCAACATTGCAACCTTTGATGTCCGCGCTATAAAAGCCTCGACCTACGGTCTCGGCCTTTATTCTAGCTTGTCCATCTAAGGTTTCAATGCTGACCGCGCTGTATAGGCCTTGAGCTGTGTTACACTGCGCTTTCGGCCACCACCAGCAACGCTGCCATTACAGACCGCGGCAGTAATGTACTATTGCGTAAAGAGGGCCGGTCTGTAGTAAATAAAATATAACTAACATATACATATGTTTTACCATACGAAAGGGCACAAATTGAGGATATTTTAAGAGAATTGGGAGATCATTTTTCTATGGGTTACCTGCATAGCAGGAATGTAAGGATTAAAAAAATATAAAATTAATTTCGGCCATTTTTCAAAAATCTACAAATCATTATTTTTTTCTGGATATATGAGGCCAATGGGTAGCAAATAACCTCCCCTTGCTGCTGACTTCGTTAAGACATTAATCTGCCGAACACCCTGTAGATCAGCCACGGGATCTCTCGCAAGGGAGTGTAAAGCAGGTATTGGTAAATGGCCCTCCTAGCGAATAACGCACAACTTGCTCGTCGGTTGGCTACTTGCTGTAATGAAGCCTCAGATCTTTCACAAACTCAGACTTGATTCCTCCGAGTCTTTAGATTATATACAAACACTAGAGTAAATAGCTCCGAGTTTATAAAAGCACTAGATGAAAACCCGGCTTCGCTCGGGCTCGGGTAAAATGTGAATGTGGGTACAAAATGAAGGTAGATATTTCTGTAGTTATCGGTTCTCAAGGAATATTAAAGGCAAAGCAAGGCATAGATTCGTTTAGCATCGTTCATTGTGTTTAATAAATATTGTAAATTAAAACTACAAATGTTTTTACTTAAATAACTTTAATTTAAAATCAACCTTAAAATAAACGAACTTTAATTAACAAAACAAATAGTTTTTAAGGTTTACTCTCGGTAAACCTCTCTGTTATAAAGCACCCAGTCTTTTTATTTACTTTGGAAGGTAAGTATGGTTAATTACACAATAAAGAACAACATTTTTACTACAACAACGACATTAGAACAACATTATCATACAATTTATCTATACAGGGTAACATTTAATTAGCTGACCATATTTAGGGGAATGATAGTACCCATCATTATGAATAACTTTCCCCAAGGAACGTATGGTCGCAAAAAACAATATTATCATTTTACCAATGCCTTGTGCTGATTCGCTATCATTATTGTACAGGCTATCCATTAAATTGTTATAGTTTTCGGCTCTGAGCTTTGTTTGATTCATTCGAAGAAACAATAATCTTTGAGATTCAATTCTAACATAGGCTAAGACACAATATTCATGAAAAAGTTTTTCGGCGTAAAACAATGGGCTAAAATTTTTACGAACAGCAAGTCTGTACTGATAAAATTGTAGCATTGTAAGGCGGCTTCGAGCAGTTCGCCTTTCTTCTCTGTGTTGAAGATTTTCATGCCATCCAAGTTCTCCATTAGGAAAAAGTAAAGGATATGCTAATGGGTCAATATTGGGACTGGTTGATTTTAGTGTAGTTAAATGTTGAGAATATTCTTGTACAGAAAAATCTATATTGAATGGAGGTTCGCCGTTATCTCCTACAAAGATGACCGCTACCTCACTATTTGATGGAGTGTTATACCGACGCAAATCAAGTGATTTATGTTTATAAAACTGCATTAATACTGAATGTTTGGGTCGATTTTCTGAGGCTGCTTTTAATTCCTCTTCAGCTAAAATTGCAGCCGCCCTTTTGTATATTTTGACAAAAGGATTGGATACATTGAGCATTGTTACGATTTTCGGCATAATATTATGTTTCTTGCACTCAATTCAATTTTTCACTGGCTTCCTCAATGATTCTGGCTTCTGCCAACAGAAATGTGATTACTTTCTCTGTGACAGAAATGAATGGCACGGTATTTTGTCTGTGAACTATGAATCGGCATTTTCTTCTATTAAAGCTACATCCACACTATCGTTCCGCACGTTTTTGTTGGGATACCATGCTTAAAACGACCATTATAGCTACATACACATTTCCTTCGGCATGTTTTTGTTGGGAAACTATGCCTAAAACTACCATTAAGCTACATCTACACTATGTACTAATCGTATACAGAAAAGGAACATGAATGCAACCGCAAATAAACGCAGTTTACCGGTTTCTAACCCTAGAAGACATGTGTGAAGAGACCATTGTCTATGGCTCTACGTGGCCAATATGGCGCCTGCGATTTGTCTGTTCAGTAACATTAGAATTTAACAAAATGCTCGACAATCCGAATTTTGCGGATATATGTTGTCGACTCGAAATCTATATTTTTTTATGTTTTATTATTCAGGTAAGGTTTTGATTGAGTCTACCGTACCCCTCGACGGAATTATTAATATAGATAATAATGCCAAACAAAGAGGTGGTCCTATAAAGTTTTCGATAGGCGTCTCCCTTGCGTCTCATTGGTTCAATGTTGCTATGACTACCAATGACAGCCGTTTCCCGTCATATCAAAAAAGTCGCTTGCTTGCGTTCCAATTTAGTTTTGTTGTTTTGGAACAAAATATTATAAAAGCTACAGTTAATACCTAAACAAGAACGTGCATTTGGAAATAACCACGCAAAACACCAGAGTCAATGTCTGAGGTATGTACATTGTGTGTCTGTTAAAGTGGAGTTGGCTTGCGTGACAAAGCATGCGATTTGATCTGCCGTCTACCAGCAGACCTTGTAGGCTTCCTGAAGATTACAGAGACAGTTGCCATAAATTGCCTTGTTGTAGGCTTGCGGCAAGGGTATTTATTTATTCGTATAGTTATAAAGTTAATATAAGAAAGATCTCATTCTTTAGTCACTATAATCATTATTTTAATGTTAACGTGAGTAGTAGTAACACTGTCCACCCACAGATAAACTGCGAAATGTGGTTTTGTGGGAGTTTTTGTAATTGTAACAATAATCTTAAAATAAAGAATTTTTTAATTGAATTGAAAATTGAATTGATCACTGAGATTATGACTGTCGTTTCGAATGATTAATTAAATAACAAATTTATGTCAAGGCAGGCAAGGGCATTACAGCCTAGGTTGCATAATTATGTTCTCCAGCACGATTTAGTCCAGTAGATGCGTCTATAGTATCTAAGAAACAAAAATAACTAATCGATATTATGTTGAAATCTTCATACTTGTAATACAAAGCAAATTCAAAGGATATAGGTACAATATGTATGACCTAATTCCAGTTTAATATACCAATCTAAATACAGCTCTCAATTATAGGTACTTTCAACATATATAAACTCACGTTTATTGGCACAGCTAGGTCATAACATTAATTATCAAATATCGGTCCAACAGCGACATTCTTGACTTCGTTATTGGATTTTTATTCAAATGCCAGAGGACTAAACTCAGTGAATGCCACTAATACTACCCGTGAAATTGGCAGGATGCCGCTTTTAAGCAATCCAATTTCATGAAAACTTAGTTTATGTATGATCCTATTTTTATTGCATTGTAATTAGTCTGCTGACATTTATGTAAAGCAAATTAAATTAAATTAAGCCCATTAATGTCCACACCTGGATACGAGTTAGATTGAGCCTTATGTAAACTCGTTATTTAGTATTGCATTTTATAATCATAGTTAATAAAAAATAACTGTTATTCTTCACCAGACTCCAGTTATAGACGATAATAAGGCTGAGAGCAGTTCCAGTGGTGAGTTCTCTGACCTTCGTGGCGTTGCTTTCCAAGGCTCTTCCTCCAAGCGAGAGGACCCTGGTTCGAATTCCGGCTAGGGGAAAAAATACTCCAGATCTTGGATTTGTATGTGTGTCACGCAGAGACTATATATCCAATTGACTTCGTCTGCGGGGGAATGCGACTCGCCAAACGTTTGTTGTATTCAACAAACTTTCGCATACGCAACCTATTACGATGACGGGCCGCCAGACAGTTTCGCAGCGGCTGACCAATCACAGCTCTCTTACCTCGTCCCTCGCCGCCCATAAAATGGTGAGTTGTGTTTCAAAGGAAAATCTATGCGTCCACTGGATAAATGCACTAGATAAATGCTCCCTGGTGTCACGTCACTATTTCTGGTTACAGTGACATAGGGCATCAGTGTAAGGTTTGGTCCCATTAGTTAAAAAACTGAGTAGGTACCATGAATACAGTTAATACTGCAATGTTATATTATGGATTTAGGCCAGATTTAATGAGTTGAACTCCTTGGGTCTTATGTGTTTCGTCATCTTCATTTCTGTTTGTTACCTGATATCCCCGAACCCATTCAGCCTTTGTTAAAGCAATAGCACATGCTTAAAATAGCAATTCCAACCACTGTCCAACTTAATTAATGAATTCTCCATGTTGAGATCTTTTTGTTTATATCTACAGTAACTATATCTAAGTGATTCTATTAGAAACAATCCATTAGCTCACACTCAATCATTGGTTATTTCCGTCCTTCGTGCATTAGGAAAAGTAAAGCATTCAACTAAGTAAGTATTTGCTACTTATAAAATGGGTGTGTGTGTGAGATTTATAGAAATAGAGATGTTTTATTTCCTCGTTTAGTGAAATATCTGTGGGCTTCTTACAGCGAATTGTTTTAGAAATGTTTATTCTTGAACATGACCGACTAAGGCTGGATTTTACCAACAAAAAGTTATGCGAGAATAACTATCCCGTGGATAATTTGTATGACAACGACAGTTCAAAATGAGGTCATTCTTAGGAAAAGTAGAAGACACTCTCGAGTAAAAAGTTACTCTTCATTGGTAAAATTCGCTCTAAGAATTTTAAATAATGAGGAAGCGAGAGATGTATGCCAGGATCGTAAGAAGTGAGTTGTCTTTAGTCTCTGCCTACTCCTCTTTCGGGAAAAAGGCGTGAGCATATTATGTGCGAATGTATTGCCGAAATTTCCCTAAAAATTGCACTCTGTGGTGGCTAGCTAATTGACACTAAACTCGACATCAAGCCAGTTGACCTCAGGTCAGTAGGAGAGAGGTCGTGGGTTTGAAGATTCTCGTATAGCCGATGTGCTGAGATAAGAATCATAATGTCACAAAAGGCAACTTCTCTTGAAGTATCACAGATACCCGCAAAGTCGCGACCTATCTTTCCTATCTTATATTAGTTTATACTTTCCGCAAACCTCTTACACCTATCTTAACCATTAACGTTTATAACCTTTGAAGAGTTGTGCTGTTTAAGATATAATGAGTCTTGATGATAGTAATGAAAATGATACTATGATTTATTTATTTATTATTAAATTTTTGACAACATTACAGAAATAATCCAATACGTACAAAGTTCCAATCAAATATTAATATAAAATACATTATAGGATGATAATGATAACATTATGATCATAGGTGCTTTTGGTTAGAATTCTTAGAATAGCTTTTACGTTGAAGCTTTCAAACTGGCCGAACTTGGCGAAGCGTCAGCGAGAAAATAAAATGAAAAAGGTAAAGCGAAGTGGAACACGAGGTTTATTATCATAAAGTTTCACTTTGTGCTTGTGGTTTGCGCAGCGGTTGGAATGCATGCAAAAGATATGAAGCGTGATTAAAAAAACTGGCCAAGTGCGAGTCAGACTCGCGCACGAAGGGTTCCGTACCATTATCTATAAAAACAGCAATAAATTCATGTCTGTTGTATTGGAGCCCCCTTATATTCATTATAATCTGTTTTTTAGTATTTATTGTTATAGCGACAACAGAAATACATCATCTGTGAAAACAACTGTCTAGCTATCACCGTACAGCCTGGTGACAGACGGACAGACAGACAGACAGACAGACAGACAGACAGACAGACAGACAGACAGACAGACAGACAGACAGACGGACGGACGGACGGACGGACGGACGGACGGACAGACGGACAGCAGTCTTAGTAATAGTCCCTTTTGGCACCCTTTAGGTACCGAACCCTTAAAATACTGTAGGAAAACTTTACTAATGATAAACGGGAGTTCACTCTCAAAATTATAACAACATTTAAAATGTTTCATGTGAACAAAATTGACAATTGACAAATTGATTGAAAAAAGTGACGCTATGACTATCATAGTCATAGCGTCACTCCTTTTCCGATACAGGTGGCAAGAGGAAAATTGTGCCCACTGTTATTATTTAATACTCCAAAAAGAAAAATAATGTGCAAAAACACAAAGAATGAATATTTGGGTAATCTGTGTGACATCATCACTGTTTGTGTTTATCCCAGTAAGTACACGATTTGGTTGTCGCCAAGAAATGTGGCTGTTTCTCATCAACTTAATGAGTTCGTTTTCTGGCAAGCGGACAAATATAACGAGGGGTGATATTTCAATCTCCAGATAAATCACAGACAAACAAACACAAACTTAAATCTTACTTTCTCTCAAAATTACAAGGAGAGAATTGCATAATTTAAAACCAAAAACTAGAATGTAGCCAATAAATACAGCTAACATTTTGAATTACATATTTAACATACCTACATAAACATATAATGAGCGTAGATAACACCACACACAAATCTCAGTGTTGGACCAAAAATTATATGTCAGTAATTAAATAAATAAATAAATAAGTAATAAATAAAAGGATAACTTTATTGGCCATTTCAAGTACCTATATATTGACAATATTCTCCGATAAAAAGATAGACAAACTTTATCTGAGGGTTGTAAAATCGGCCGTAAGTCAAAGGACTTTCACATTAGCAGAATAGCTATGTGGTATTAGCAGCGCATTTTTTTGGCTTGTATTTAACGGCTTACCAAATTAACTGAAAAGTGACATAAAAAAAATCATTTTCCTCACAAAATTCATTAAATATTCGCTAGAATTGTCCAACCTATTTATACCAATGTGTTACCCATATTCATGTTTGTATATATCCATATTCATGTTTGTTCAGATAGAATACGGCGCTCATTATTTCTCGCTGATACAAATGCGTCTGACTTTCCCAATGAACAGCTGTTGATCATTTATAAAAGACTACAGGTAGGTCTTGTCATATCGTCAATGTCTTTGTAATTCCGTAATGAATGAATCAAATGCAGCGAGGCGCTCAATATATACATAGTGAAAGTATCCATTAATTGAATTAATGACCGAACAATTGATTGCTTTCGTTTGGCTTTGATGGTTGTTATATAAGGGCATTTAATTTTTCTTTTAATATTAGTTTACACTTACATTAGTATTTCAAAAAGCCCCAGTATTAACACAATGTTTGTTAATATCGAGAAATAACACGTTTTGTTATCGGTCACTAAAACCAGCATCAGCATCGTCGCTGTAGAGTCTGTAACACGTTGTTTCACCAGGAAGCTCTCCAGAGGGCACGGGGGATGAAGATGAGGGGGGAGCTCAGATCGGTACCGGAGTGGCCACCGCCTTGGGAGTCGCAGTGGACCGAGACGAGTTTCTGATGGCACATCGGGAGCTGACCTTTGATAAGAACCAGCTGCAGATAAAGAACAACATACTACATCGGCGGCTTGCTGAGTATTATAAGTGAGTATACCGCGTCAAGTTTGTTTGGTGCTGAGCCAGGGTAGAATGGAGATAGCCTCTATCATACAGTGGTGACCTCATCCTACCCTCACTCAGCGCTATAAGATTTTGGTGCTAATAGTTAGTACAGAAAATTGAGTAGGTATATAAATATAATATAATAATTTAATAATATAAACTGCTAATTTTCTTACTCGAACATAAAGGGATAATCGTTTCTTTATGCTAGGTTATAATTCGCGACAAGATAAGACAGAGAATAATTCGATGAGTAGCCCAATCAAGAACAAAGATTCGATAGGAAACTATCGAAAAGCCAAATGTCAGTGATTCTTATTCTTTATGACATAAAACATAATTTCCTGCGTTCTCGAAAACGTTTAACGATCTCGAAAACGTTCGTGATCGAGGCTCAGACTCAGATGACCCAAGATCACACCAATTACTCTCTCTTGTGGATAACACGATATTGTGATGACGATGATGTACTCTTTATATGAACTAGAATAAATTTGTGGCAATTTAATCTTTGCATAGAGTGCAGTTAATGACAAAACATTCAATTACAGAAAAAGAAAACTGGATCACGTGTTGAAGCCGTTAGAAAATTCTCAAGATTTGGAGGATAAGTATAATTTGAACCTCCTGGCTTATGAGGAAATGAAAGAAAAGCAAGAGAATGAACTCGCCGATGTAAGACAAAGAACGATTTAAAGTCGTAGTTCCAAATAGAAGACTAGTAGTAGAAGAAGACTAATAGTTTTAATTTTAGAACCAGTGTTCCCCATCATCAAAGTTCTCCTAATGAAATTACGTTAATGAAGGCCTTTATTCTTTTACTTATGTACATATTACTTCCTTTAAAACAGATAGACAAAAAAATCCGTGCAGTGGTGAAACAATTCGTAGAACGGCTGGAAGGTGCTGAGAGCAAATTCGATGAGCTCCAGGATCTGGAGAGGAACACTGGAACTGGCCTGATCTATTCCAATAAGGGAAAACCTATCGCCGAAAAGGTGAAACTCCAGTGGGGGGAGGGGGTGTCACAAATATTTTTCGAATAAAAAAATCGACAAAATACCGACATATTATGTCATCGAACTGTCACTGAAAGTTCGTGAACGTGATACATCCACATAAATAATATTATTACTACACCTACGCAACAGACCTACCAAACCTATCCATTGACGTGGTGACCCTAATGTGATATTTCAGCTCTGCTGAGTACTCCTAGTTTGGATAAACAGAAAATTGCTTACTCCAGCATCCACAAAATACCACGATACTTTGTTCTGTTTTTTTCATTGGTTTTGAAGTTTAAAACTTGAACTTTATCTTTGTGGGATGTGGGTAGATTAAAATCGCGGGCCGTGTCATTTGGACGGGTGACCTACTAAAAGGGTGCTTGTCGCCCAAAATTAAGCACTAAATTACTTGCTAAATGAAGCCAGAACCGTGCCTCTGCAACTTAGTACAGAAAAAAAAATACTGAATTTAAATTTTAATTCCAATGTTTTGTCTGCCCAAACCCCAGACAGTCACCCGCTTCCTGACCCTGCAGCGACGCAAAAACGAGCAGAGCTGTGCCCTGCGCCTGCGCTATATAAGGGCTCGCAACGCAGTCGAGGAACTGGAGTCCATCATCAGGCAATTGGAGACGATAGGGCCAGGGCTCCGGGTAGCTCAGTACGAGCAGCTGTGCATTGACAAGCAGAACTATGTGAATAAGATCGAAGGTACCTACATCATTATTATTAAAAGTGGGCACAGTTGTGCCTCTGCCACCCCGTATGGGAAATGGCGTGATGCAATATTATGTGTTGTGTGTGGGTACATCATAATCAAATAATGGGGCCAATTCTCTAGGGCACACACACTAAAATTACTTGACAATATTAGCTCCGACGCTCTTACGTGGTTGCCATAGATTTCATTTTCGAACTTACTTTTGAATTAGTTCATCAGTACATTAAAATAATTCAAAAGTAAGTTTGAAAATGGAATCTATGGCGACCTCATAAGAGCTGTCGGACTTAATATTGTCAACTAATTTTAGTAAGTGTAACCTAGAGAATCGGCCACAGTATTTACTCAAACAAAGCTAGTAATGTGCTCATTACTTTGACAACCTTCTTTGAGCAAAATCGACGTTGCCGCGCTACTTGGAGGAGCCAGACAAGGTGTCCTGCAATTACCATTACAGTCGTGCTGTAGCAACCAGCATTTAGCTACCTGTCAAAATCAATGATTATCGAGCTTTGTTTCAAAAATAATAACAAAAAAGGTAGTAGTGCAAAAAGGTTTTATTCAATCCCCCCGTTCTGAGTCACGCCAAAATCGATTACAGCGTCTACGAAGCCGTTCCAAGTCAGTTTTAGCGATACAAAACGATGGCATTGTAGACGTTGTAATTGATTATGGCGCTGACGGCGATGTCACGGAACTCGACTAGAATTTGGATCCGTGTGACGACAGGAAGCCAAAAAAAAACAAATGGGCGGATTTTTTTTTTGAAATTTTCTTTCCGTGTTCAACATAAACTCTGAAAAATGAGTTCTATAAGTAAAGAATCGTCTAATTCAATGTGTTTAACACCGCCGGACATTAAAATGGTAGCGGAATTAATGATAGCAAAATTTTTCGCCGAAGACAAAAAAAAATAAAAACTTGCATACGAAAAGTTCGCGCAGTGAAAAATGGACAGAAAATGAAAGTCTTTGGTGGAAAACGATTTTCTAGCCTGTTTTATCGAACTTTCAAAGATAATGAAGCCCTGATCTCTCTGGAATACTGACTCCATGCTGAAGAGCACGGTTTTGTTTTGATGAAGCACAAACGGAATGGAATTTTAGTAACTGTACATTTACCGATGTTATTTTTATTGAATTATTATTAAGTAGCTCTATTAAACTGGTTTTATTTCATTAGCATTGTCTTTCATATTACTAACATTGTTTGAGTAAAGCACTACACAACCCTTGGTCCGCAATGACTGCGCTGCTGGCTACGCGATGATGGCCTCGAGCTTAGCTTAGCTACGATCTCGGCCTTTAAGCTTGGTCAGCATTGCAACCTTTGATGTCCGCGCTATAAAAGCCTCGACCTTCGGTCTCGGCCTTTATTCTAGCTTGGCCATCTAAGGTTTCAATGCTGACCGCGCTGTATAGGCCTTGAACTGCGCTACGCTGAGCTTTCGGCCACCAGCAGCGCGACCAGCAACGCCGCCATTACAGACCGCGGCAGTAATGCACTATTTCAACACACCTGCTCGTAAATGACGTTGGTCTTAAAATCATTATGCTGCATATTATACACGGGTGCGGTAATAATATTACCATACTAGTGTAGTAATGGATATAGCTATTGGACATGTATTGTAATGACAGCAAAGAGTTTTTATTGCTGGAAAAATATTAGGTACTTTAATTGACTTTAACTTTATTATTTATTAAAATAAATTGACTAAACATTTATTTTCATCAGATTACAAGCAAACTGAGAAAACAGAAATGTATTTCGTTTACTATGACGACATTTAATATTTGGCTGTTTATTTGGCTTTTGCATTGATTCTGGCAGTCAGAGTCAACGAGCGAAAACAAAAAAAAATGCGTTCAATTTTCAGGTTTCAACAAATAAAACTTTTCATTCATTATTTTTATTGTGAAAATGAAGATAATATAGATTTTTCCTCACAAGTGTGTTGAAAAACATCGTATGAAACTCGTGAGCAATTGGTAATAACATACCTACTCGGTTCTTTCCCGGCCTGCGGCTCGAGCTGGTAAACCAACCTTGTGTAATGAGTTTATGACCAACTTTGTTCCCTTGTTTCATCGTAATGTACTATTTCCGCAGTATTTGGGACATTTTAAAATTGAAACTGTTTATTGTCGCAATACTGCTAATAACCTTTAGGTGAATTTTAAATCTCTATCATTACTGATTTTTGACCACCTACTTTGGGAATATCACTGTAAGTTGAAGTAACCTGAGCCAGTTATTAGTGAACAGTTATTATTTTATGAGCTCGTTATTCTCTGTAATGCAATGCAATCCAATAAAGCTTTTTCGTTCTTGCTGCAGCACTAACGAAGTAGTTCCGGCGTGATTACCGCACCGCACCTAAGAAATAAGATCTGTTATTTACAAAACACTTACTTTTCCACTGTTTTTTAAAGTGTAGAGTACTTGTATGATTAATAATTTTTTTACTGTTTTTGCATATTTTGGCATACAATGGAATTCTGGTTTGGAGTTGGTTAACCTGTAAAACAATATAAATTAAATGTCTGTTTTGTAAGATTAATAAGATGCTTTGGAGAGGTAATTGGGCGGCGCGTCAAGGTTAGACGCCCGTCGAATGCAAATGCTTCGGTGGAAATCATCTAGTAATGAGTGTGTAACATTGTAACATGCGGCGTCAAATAATAGGGCACCTTGCCAATATCAGTAAACAAGAAACCTAAACTGCCATTCCGATGACAATTGATATTCCATTGTGTTTACAGCTTCATAATAACATTCTGCAGCTGCCCGCATCTCTCTTTTGCGTAGAAAATCCCTACTAACTCTATCACTATCTATCTCTTATTATTTTTTAGGCAAAATAAACTTTTTCTATTTCTATCACGACCTCTGTGGTGTTATGTTCGAGGCTGTGCTTCCCAATCCAGAGGTTCCGGTTTCGAATCTAGGCTGGGGAGTAAGAAACATCTTGGATGTTAACATGTTTATATATAATGTCGCTGTTTCTGATTCCCATGACACCTGGTATCCTAGTGTGGGGCCAGAAGCAATATGTATATGTTCTCAGGGGGTACGTCCAGTCTTGCTCACTTTAATGCTCATTTCAGAAAGGGAAGACGAGTTGATAAAGAATCGCACGAAATGTACGGAGCACAATCAGATCCTCGCCCATATTCGGGAGAAGATGCATCACACCGACGAGGTCATTGACTTCACTGAATGTGACCTCGGAGATGCTGAGATGGACTTCCTACGCGCTAGAGAAGACCTGGGACAGGTGAAGGTAAGATCACTTTATTGAATCCCATGTTATCTTCGCTGCACATATCCGAAAACAGCGTCTTCTTGTTAGCCATCTATGCATGTTCTTCTTCTTTTATGCTCTTAGGCAATCAATATTATAGATTTGTATGGTGAGTTGGTGACTGGTTGAAATTGGATATCTCTTGCTCCGGCGGTAGAGTCCATTTTAAACTCAATTGTGATGAGTTAAGTTTACACGCTTCTGAAAACGGGCTGAATGTTCGCCAAATAGGTACTGCCATTAAATATCAAAGGTTGATTGATTTGTCCAACAAACTCTTTCACCCTGTGCTTAGTCGTCGGCTTGACAGCGTCTTGTCCTGGTCATGTCCAGGCATCCTCAGAGAGTTCAATTTGAATACGATTTTCGTGATAGATATTGTATGTATACGTATTTATGTTAATTATGTATATTATGTAGTTGTAGTTGTAGGTGTATTATATTTGCATAATTTGTGTATCTATTTAGTAATTTGGTATACTTATTATATTATGTTTGAAGTATATTTATTTAGTCATTTATTGTGCACTGACTTCCCTCTCTTTATCTGTTTTTTCCTGTCATGCCCAGGTTTTCTGGAAGAAATATCTTTTTAGAGATAAGCTCGCCTTTGTACATACCTTTTTGTAAATGTTACGTGTTTTTTTATGTTTTTGTGCAATAAAGTATAAATGAATGAATGAATGAATGAATGAATGAATGAATGAATGAATGAATGAATGAATGAATGAATGAATGAATGAATGAATGAATGAATGAATGAATGAATGAATGAATGAATGAATGAATGAATGAATGAATGAATGAATGAATGAATGAATGAATGAATGAATGAATGAATGAATGAATGAATGAATGAATGAATGAATGAATGAATGAATGAATGAATGAATGAATGAATGAAAAATCTTCTATGTTGACTTAATTCGGGTAATTGGTTGATGACTTTGTGGTGATGCGGTCTGTGCTCCCCAAGCGGAAGGTCCCGCGTTCAAATCCC
This sequence comes from Argyresthia albistria, assembly GCA_963457715.1. Taxonomy (NCBI): domain Eukaryota; kingdom Metazoa; phylum Arthropoda; class Insecta; order Lepidoptera; family Argyresthiidae; genus Argyresthia; species Argyresthia albistria. Next base: position 4,583,999 of record OY735264.1, on the reverse strand, counting down.
AGCTGGAGAGGAAGAAAAAAACATGCCAGTTGTCTATATATACGTATATTTGTGAAGTTGCTGTTTATGGTCCCCACGACATAGTACCTTAGTGTGGGGCCAGAAGTTCTCAGTACGTGCATGTGTGTAAATTTATATTGAGTTCAGGTGGTTATATTCAGACTCGGCGCGACAAACTGCGTTGGGCGCTGGAAGCGGAACGAATGAAGGCCGGACTCCTGACAAGGAAGGACCTGCTGCGCGACTACCAGAATGCTCTTGACGAGGTACCTCCCTAGTAACGTTACATAAAGCAGTGCACCAAGCGATATAGGCCTCAAACCCCGAACAGAAGAAACTTCTGTAGCATCTTTGTTTAACATTTAGTATTATAATTATGTTGAAATAAAAATAACAGAATAACATTGTCCACATGAGAAACTTGTATTCTTACGGCCGATACTAATAACCTATCTCTATCCGTGATCTGAGGATTACGAGATAAGTTTGTCAGTAGCGCCTATCAGCAGTATCTAATATAACAGCCAACTTGACAGCTAACCTATAACTTCATAGAATTCACTTTTTAAACACTAGGAATGTTACCAAATCAATCGGGAAGAATCTAAATTGTTTATTCAGTTGAACTAACAGAAGAGTTGTCATCGCCATCACTGCTATTAGCACTTATTGTTATTATTATTATTATTTATTATTATTTCATTTTCAACCATATTTAAGGTAACTGAAGAGTTAACAATAAAATGTTAGACATCTTTCCGATTTACAAATGCTTAAAGGGTGTATCAATTCTTTAGATTAATCGATTTTTATGAGCAATATCCCCTCACTCACAGGCTAAGATTGATATCTGTCAAGTTACCTGTTATATTGGATAGGGTATAGCAATCTGCAGATCACGGATAGATAGTAGGTTATTAAATTAATATTGGCCGTTAGTCGATCGATAGTTATGATATCACAGTTAAAAGTATCTATTATTTTTGCAGGTAGTGAAAATGAGGGAAATAAAGCAACGTTTAGAGCAGACCATCAGCGATACTACTCGGCGAGTCAGAGAGGCACGAACACGAGTGTCGCAATCGGAGTAGACAGCGACGGGACTTGGTTTTATTGAATGCTTTGGTAGGTACATCGATTACAGCAATCGAGGATAACCATAGCGTTAATGGACCACATATCAATGTCTACTACGGAGCACTATTATCTCTTCTGTGGCTATACGCTTAAAACAATTCTATTTAGTGCAGTTACCTCGTCAGAACGGAACCTAAAGAGCGTTCATCGTCGTCGAAGTGTGTTTACGTAATATTGTCTTTTCATATGTGTTTATTTTGCAAAATGTGATAATATGTATCTAACTGGCATGACATAATAATTATATTATGACAAAAATCGCTTAAATAAACAACTGTACATACTTAACGTTTGTTAGTACCACGTTTTAAAGTTGGTATAGATATAGATGTCTTTGCTTAAAACTATTTCGGAAATTAAATTGTTGTTCAATTAAAAGTCATTTTTATTTTACTCCCTACGAGTATCATACTAAACAATATTTAATTCTTAACATAACATAGACAGACATGCATGCTATTTAGGTACTTTGTACCTAACCTATTTAACTTGTAAATATCTCCTTACTTTGCTATGTACCAATATTACAATGTATTTTGTATAATCAACATTTTGAGGTTCATTAAATATCTTGTGTTTTGTACAAACATTCCAAGAAAATCTTATGACTAGCTTCTTTGTACACTGGGATCGGTACTTCGAAACCAAAAATCATCATCATCTCCTTTTGTGATTACGATTCTGTTAAGACATTAATTTTATTATGATTATTATTTCCTTACTAAGCTACTACTATATACTAGACGAGTATCTGCGTTCTGTTAAACAGCAATCAGGAGCTTGCTCTTGAATTTCAAAATAATTTATTAAATTATATCAACGCTAAATAAATACATTGTACTTACACATATCCGGGTAAAGGCCTGTGCCCCTCGGTGGGGACATTAATGGGCTACATTTACTTTACTTTACCACACATATTGTACATCGGGAATTTGTATATTGGGACCCCAAAAATGGGACCTACAACAACACAGGAGCTGCACTGGGTAAAAGTTTAACTCTACAAAAAGTTACAATAAAATTCCATTACCATTTATTGGTAGGCACTGTACCCATTAACTTTATAAATTTATGCTTGTACTTCAAATTTTATATACAATAGGCTTGTGGCCAAGGTAATCCAATAAATCTAGGAACAAGTCTTAAGTTGAAGCATTATGTACAAAATGGCTTGACATTCTCAGAATTGTATATTTCCAGCAGATATATTTTACAAAGTCAATTTTGTGCAAAAAAAGACAGCATTTGATGGCACTTTCACATGACGTCATTCTGTTGTCATTTCATCGAACTCAGGAACTTAAGTTCCGTTTTGACAGTTCATAAAAATCTATTTTGACTTGACAGGCCACAAGCGTATTGGCCCAACGCAGCAGACTGCTTAAATAAAGTAACGCTTAAAATATGGTACTGGCCCTATCATAACCCGAGCAAGATACAGTTACAGCATTATGGTCAGTGGTCACGCCTTTACCCCGGAATAGGGCATAGGCATAATAAAGCATACTATAGACCTTCACTTGCTACGATCCCGGCTTACATCGCTTAGACTTTTAATGTCCGTCAATGAGTTTTGCACCCGGACCCACCATCACTAGGATCAATGATGGTTAGTCTCCTGCTTGCCCTTCAACTCCACCCCGTTCATCTCAGCCTCAAGGTTCTCCTGCGGCAGTTCCGTCGGCACCAGTTGGCCGTGCTTCCAGTTATCCGGGTACCCGTACTGGCGGACATCGTCCCACCACTGCTGCTTGCCGTCCGCCCAGATGTTGTAGACCACGTTGGTACCGACGAGCACCACGAAGCACACCCAGAATGCCACGCGCCATTGCTTGAGGGTTGACTGGAATAAGTGCATGAAGGTTATACTCTCTGTGGTGAAGGTAAGCACAAATTGGACTCGCTTTATGTCACACAAAATGGGGAATTTTGAATCACTGCCTATTCGTGGGCGCTATTGGGATTCTGCCGCCTCGTATGGGTAAAAAGCGTGATTGATTGGTTTGAAGTCAATTATAAAAGAAATTACTTTTAACGCAATCTAATGTCGGCCTTCCATTAAAAAAGAGAAATGAGCGGAAGCGGAGCCAGCGAGCTGAGCGGACCGGGCTGCACATAAAAAAAAACTCTTTCTCAGTGGAAGCACTTATATGCAGTTCGCCATTGGAGCTAAAACAGAGTTAAACGGACTCCGTAGGTACGTTCCGCTCGCAGTGGAAAGCCGGCAAAAGCTTTATGAGCCTATCATCCGAAACAAATATTTTGGTGTGGTGCATATAGCAGGTCAAAGAAGGCGAATGAAATACTTACATCAGGTGTCAATAGACCAGTCAGATACGGCGTGATGATGCCAGCGAGAGTCGATGTGCTGTTTACTAATGATGTCAGCGACCCGGCATAATTTGGCGACAGGTCCAAAGCATTTACCTAAATATAGAAACATTCGTTTATTATATCTCGCTTACTCACCGTCCAAGACCACCTCTCAAGCTCGTCGTAAAACATTTTACACAGTGCAAAGAAAGAAAACTTCTGGCTGGACTGGTTTATCTTAGTTTTAAAAGCGATTTAAGCATTTTAGCACTAAATGTACCAGTTAAGGAAATCAACGATTTTCGAGGAAATTTTCTTATACTATTTTGAAAATTCATCATGCATGAGATAAAAATTGGCGCTCAGGATATTTTTCAGAAGTAGGTATGCAATTACGCGTACCACGTGGCATGTTTAAATATACTCGTACACAAGTCCTCTCACCTTCATACCACTGTAGAATCCACCCATGAGGGCCATGGAGAGTATAAAATAGACCATTGCAAGAGTTCCATCACATCCAGCGTATGACGCCAGGATGATGCAGATAGCTGGGCCGGTGGCAGCTGAAACAAAGATTTATAATTGAAACATACTGATTTTGCTGTCTTCAATATAGGTTTTATTAATGAAATAGCACCTAAACCAACCAACCTACCTAAACCAAACCAACTAAAGGGATCTTATGAAATAAATATACTACTTAGTAGGAAGTTTCATTGCCTGCTTTTCCTCTCATTGAACTCGATATCCGTTCTATTGTTTGAATAACTTTTTACATTAAGGACTGTCTGTTCATCAGAACCATCAGAGACATGAAAACTAATATTCCCTGTGTCTTCCAGGTTTGCTTTTGTACAGTCTAAGAATATTTTTCTGGACATGTTTGTTGTATGCTGTGTAGAGCACTTGTATGTCTTTTCAAAATATAGTGGTACACCAGGTGTTTGATCAAGCTAAGGTGCTTAGTACGTAGTCGACCAAACTACAGACGACTTGTGGTATGAATGAATAAGCGAGAACTACTCAAGTTACTACTCAAGTAAGCAAGACAGCGGTAGAACATACCAACGGTTGTGTGAATGATCCTCCCAGTCTTGATAGTATGCCATCCCTTCTTGATGCACAGGTCACAGACGAAGCCAAAGAGGAAGGAGCTGATCCACATGGCAATATATGGCAGAGCGGTTAAAATGCCGGCAGTTTTGATGTTGTATTTCAACACATCGGTGGAGTATTTGGGGAGATCAGTGACCATGGTGTAGTAACCCCAGTCGTGGCCGACCTGGAAATGGGATGAAATGTCTGTTAAAATATGGACTGTGACTGCGTCATCTGGGGTTTGTTCGTTCCATAGTAGGCGATTATCCTTAGTCTTAATACATCGAAGATATCTATCTAAATATTTATATCTATCTAACCTAGAAATACATTTGTTGAAAACTCGGCCAAGAGCGAATCTAAAATTTACTTTACTTTATACTTTATTGCACAAAATAACACATTTTACAATTGAAAGTGGACAACACATGACAAAGGCTGCAATTTCTAAAAGTTCTGAACTAAAGTAATCAAAATCTAACCGCAGCACAAACAAGGGCCCAAACAGGGGCAGATCTCAGCAGAGCCTTCCACGGCACCGGGTCCTTACTGCCCTTGTTCTCAGCAGTCATCACATTCTTGTTCAGGTAGCTCAACTCCTTCTTCGATATGAAGGGATGCGACTGAGGCGTACTGTAGCAGAGAAGACTCTGGAATTTAAGTTTGAGATTAATTTGAGACTTCCTTACAAGAGTTGCCATATACGAGCAGCATCTACGTTAGCAGTAATCGACGTATCGTACGTATCGTATTATATGAACCTACTGGTACATGACAATGGTATTAAAAACACATACCCATAAAACGAACCACAGGATACCGAACCCGCCGAAGAAGTAGAACACGTAAGCCCAGTCTGCATTGCCACTGAGCAGTATACCAGACATGAAGGACCCGAAGATATTACCGATTTGAGCGCCACCGAAGACTAAGGCTCCTTGGAAAGACCGCTCGTGAGGTGGAACCCATCTTGCCAACATTATCATAAGCGCAGGCATCGTTGGTCCCTGTGGATAAATGAGGTTTATAAATACCTGTCACCATTCTACAACACAAGAAACTACCAAGTACCTAACATTGTATCATACAATACAATGTATCAAATACGATTTTGTGTTTGCACAATGCGCCTGTAAAAACATTTTCAGTAGGTAAATAAAACTTATTACGTCATCTAGAGAGTTTTGCGGTTCTAAGTCCGCAGGCGTCGCTCTTTTAATAATTCATTGCTTAGTTTTCATACAAAGTAGAGTCGTTAGCTGCTTACCTCCCCCATACCCTGAAGCACTCGGAGTATGAATAGCCACGTACCGCCTCCAGCTCTCGTGACAAACGGAGTCAGGAATGTGAATAGGGCTGTACTCAGGAGACCAACTCCGAGGGTCCATTTGCCCCCGAATTTCTCTGCAAGGTATCCTCCTGGGACTTGCGTTAGTGCATATCCGTAGTAAAACCCACTCAGAATGAAGCCTTGCGTTGATTCGTCCCATGTGAACATTGCATACTGGAAATAATTGAATATTTATAATTTTGATTCGTCCCATATAACGTGTACCTACCTGATGGTACAAAAATTTAACTTAAAGTTTTTCATGAACTAACAGCGTCATCCAGCATAATTTTTGTGCGTGTCAGTCATATTTCGAATTTTCAAATTGAATTCAGATTCAATTAAACAAAGAAATAAACATTTAAGCTCTTAACTTTACTATCTACTGATGCAGACTATCTACATACATACATACATATGCTCACGCCTTTTTCCCGGAAAAGGGGTAGGCAGAGACTAAAGACCTCCACTTGCTACGATCCTGACAAACATCTCTCGCTTCCTCCACATTCATAAGTCTCCTCATACATGCTCGCCGGTTACGGGTACTTCAGACTATCTACATAATAATAATGTATAAAACATGAAGATAATGTTAAATTTGGTATAGTTTTAGGTGTTTCCAAAAAATAAGTTTTTTTACCGTCATCATTCAACTAGGTGTACAATAAGGGTATAAGGTAGCTACCGATCTCACTCATTTATTACAGCAATAAAATTAATTCATGGCCAAAGCTGTCAAAATGCCCAACGGAAAAACAATCCAGAGCAATTAAGGACAAAATTTGAATGGACGCGAAGGACAATATTATGGGTTTCATTTCATTGGATAATCAACGAATGACTCGAATTTTAATTGTTTTATTTTCAGAAACATAATTGATGATGATGGATGGATTGCTCAAAACTGCGTTAACGTTTACTGACATGAGACTGCCCTTGACACGAATCGTTTAGTTGAACTAGGTATATCTATGTGAGCACAGTAGACCGCGCGAGCCCTTGCGCTTAATCAAAAATCGCTATCAATATATATTTTTTATAAATCAAAGAAAAGACTTGTGTGCCAATTTTCGTCAAAATCGGTAAAAAGATTCGACCTGTAGGCGAGAACAGAACAGACAGACACCCAAATGCATTTTTGGCCAATCTCGAAACTGAACGCTTCGCTCGCTCGGTCAATAACAGTTCAAACATTAATTGGATCGTAACTATAACCGTTGTAACGGGATAATCTGAAAAAAAAATCGGAAATATTGGGTCGCTCGAATATTGAGAATATTTAAAAGAGAACTGTGATGTTGGCTACATATGAGGTCTTTATTTTAATTACAAACATCTACCTCAGTATTCAAAAGTTACTCGGAATGCCCGGAACCGAAATGAAACTCAAATCACATAAACTGAGAGCAACTCTACATAATGTAACATGCTTGTTACGGTCAGTGCAAATGACACATTTCGCTTTAACAATAAGAGCCGAACTACTTAGAATAATGAATTTTCAACCTTGGTCTTGGTTATGATAATGACTGAGTTTTCTTTAACGTAACCGAATTTTAATCGAATAAATATATATCCGAGACTGTCTACTGGCTGTCTGGTACCTATCTACTGTGTTTTGGCAATGTAAATACCTTTAAGAAGAATAAAAATACGCGTGCAGCACCGTAAACTTGCTATAAGTACTTATATTATTTGGAGTACCGATTACCGAAACAACAGAAGATAAAAACTGGCGAACCTCTACTTGACGCTTAGCTGAATAGGTTCTTATTTATTTACAACAATAACAACGGCTTTTCCCACACAGGGTGGCATAGCCAGCATTCATAACTTATTTTATTCATGCCAATACTGCAAGAGTGCTTAACAGTAGTATTGTAGTTTCATTGTTGCATTTACCGGATTATCCGAATGGTGATGTGCAGCGGCATCAACAGTAGCATTACCCGTCGCGTGCGGGTCCGGGCATGCGTCAGGGTCCTCGTGGTAACCCGCTACCTTCGTGTGGTTCACCATCTGTGTGATTGCCAGGTTGAGGCACACCCGCATAGTGTACGCATTGCACACCCCCAGCAGGCCCATTACGCCTAGTATGTACCGTTGAGGGATGAAGCAGCCTGCGGAAGGATTATATCGTCAGGGTTTATTGAGGTCATGCACTGGTACGGACCGACTCGTGTAAGGAAAGTAATGCGATACTCTTACTCTTGTTTCTGTAGAGTTTGCGGCAAATGGCAAACGTCCTAGTACATTTTGGCCTGAGTGGGTCAGCTAATTTTTATGGAGAAGTGAAAATTTAATTTGCTCTGATTAAATCGGTGGATGCGGGAGGCACAGGACCGGAGCGGATGGCGTGGTAGAGAAGAGGCCTATACCCAGCAGTGGGTAGGTGTGGGCTGATTGATTGATTGATTGAAATCGGTTTCATAATGAAAGTTGCTCAGAATGATGTCCCTAACAAAGAAGTTTCTCATTTTGCGTTAATTCATTTAGACCTTGTATTTGCATTCATACTGGGAAAATGTGGTAACATGCTATAGTCTATCCGTGATAAGAGTGCACGCCCCGTAACCAATCAAATCATTTCCAATTATCAAGCCAAGTTCACAGTGACCAGTTGAAGGCAAACTTTCGAACGCGACGGTTGTGTCCTGTCCTGTGAGTGTGTGTTAACAGATTAAAATGTTAATTTAGCTGCATTCTTATCACGTACGACTGTAATACATCTCGACTCAATGCTCCTCTTATTATATTTATTTATATATTCCTCTTGAAAACGTTATCTTGTTTTAGTGCGTTTACTTCTAGGGATACACTTATACTTAACGTTATTGGTAAGCTGAGATGGTCAAAAACTGCTTCTATAGGCTACATTAAATAGGATAAGATTCTTTCTAAGCGAGCAAATGCGTATCTGTGTGAGTCTTGCCAAAGTTAAATTATGGTATATCAGTTTATGGACCCTGTCTTTTAAAACGAACTCAACGGCTATTGCAAAGGGTTCAAAATGCATGTGCTAAGTTTTGTTTTGATATTCCTTCACGCGGGCACGTAACACCCTTCCTTAACAATGCTAACATTCGATAGCCGGCAGACGGGACCTACATCTGACCTCGCTCCTATTTGGTGTAGCGCGAAACACCTGATTATCTTGACTTGATGACAATTTGTTAAATGTGCATTCGAAGTGGCCAAAATGTGGTAATTGCCGTAGTTGGCTGGCTGTTTCGTACTAACGTACTCTGCGTTTTAGGTAGTTTTTAGGGTTCCGTACCCGAAGGGTGCCAAACGGGACCCTATTACTGAGACTTCGCTGTCTGTCCGTCCGTCCGTCCGTCCGTCCGTCCGTTTGTCCGTCCGTCCGTCCGTCCGTCCGTCTGTCTGTCACCAGACTGTATCTCATGAACGGTGGTAGCTAGACAGTTGAAATTTTCACAGATGATGTATTTCTGTTGCCGCTATAAAAACAAATACTAAAAATCAAAAGAAATTTAATATTAAGGGGGCCTCCCATACAACAAACGTGATATTTTTGCTCATTTTTGCTCGATATTGATAATGGTAGCAGGCAGACGCTTAAAATGTTCACAATATATTGAGTATATTATTTACTTAAAAAATAAATAATTAAATAAAATAAAATAAATATTTAGGGGGGGCTCCCATACATTATTTATTTTTGCGGTTTTTATAGATACGGAACCCTTCGTGCGCGAGTCCGACTCGCACTTGGCCGGTTATTATATGATTCTTGTTAGAATGTTGAATAAGACTAAAATGCAGTTGCAGATTCTTGAACTGCGTGTTAGTCTGTTTTCTAATCAACACCTTAGCTATTACTGCATATTCAACGCCACCGCGCTGCATTTTAACGGTACATATTTATTACACCGGTCGTTTTTGGTCACCGTTTCTAAGCGCCATAGGAAGAAACAGGTAAAACAAAAAAAGCGCTAAAATCGCTGATCAAAAATCTGTATCTAACTCCATTTGAACCAAAATAGTCATTACTGTTCGAGGGTGTTTTGCTCATGGATGGGCAGCGTAATGGCATACTAATATCTACACAGTCGACTCTCACAAACAGTGGCAAGAAGAGATTGATTCCATCTACCTTGTGTAAGTTATTCTCTGCTGATGCAGTGACCTTTCAATATTGCAACGACTTAGCCCAGAACCTGTTAGTCTCTAACGTGCTACAGAATGTAGGGTTTATTAGACATGATGAAATCTGATACCTATCTAGTTGGCTAGCTTTCAAAGGCATTTGCAAAATGTGTAATAATATTATTAAGTTGTTCTGTTTGCCTCTAAAATCTACATTATTATCCAGTCAACCTTTATTTAGTCCAGCTTAGTGGTTTCGAATATACAAGACCAGATTATTGCTATAATTTGTCCATAAGAAGGAATTGGCTAATCGGCTAAGTATAGCTACGATACTTTTGTATTTGTTCAAAGTATTTCAACCATGTATTTGTAATTGTCTGTGACAAATATGATCAGGTGTGCTATGAAAACATATCATTGACGTCATTACAAAAATAGTGAGAAAGTGCGTGTGGGAAGCACTGATCTTCCGCTATGAGAGATGAGGTATAGGAAAGCAGTTTCTGCGGCAGATAAAACCTTAAGTTCAGCAAAAAATGGATAAAACCGACGGCAACGGAAAGCAGTACAAAAGAAAACCATTCTTTTAGAATGGCTTTTCTAATAACACGTTAAAAGAGCAAAGTAGCGTACCTAGGTAAATAAGAAATTGTAAGAACATTATTTATTTACATATTTATTATTTATGATGCACATTTGTATGACTTTCTTTCATATGACAAAAACACCCAGGTCTTTCATAATTTAATATCTTATTTATTTATTTATCGAGATTCGAATCTATAAATCCTGGCCCACTGGGGTACTTGATCATTCGAACGTCGATGTTAATGCAATCGTACTAAATATTATTAATTAAATCCAGTAAACGAACATGTGATTGTGACAAGAGTAATCGTACTAATTTGTACTCAAAGATAACCTTTCTATCAAACGATGAAGCAATAATTTTCCCTGCCGTATCGTCGTATAGTCATTGATTGCTACGGCCACCAACAGTTGCAGGAAAATGATCAATCATGATAACAAATCACTTATATCTTGACCCAGAGACTCCTGTCTAGAGGAAGGCTATTCTTGCGGAAAACGGTTTATAGGTTATCTATAGATTTATTAACTTTGTTTCAAGTTTTACTAATCATTAACATAGACAAGACGGTATAGTGGATGCTTAAATCATCCGTTACATTATTTTGGCCTCACAATGATGATGACGGTATAAGAGATTTCTTGTTTTCTGCAATAATTCAATTCAATTCAATTTCTTTATTATTTCGGACTTCTAGGTCCATAATAACAGTACATTTAACATATCAATTTACAAATAAAATATACAACAACACAAACATAAAAAAAAGAAACAGCCTTACTATGGAACTGGATCCTGACCCCAGACACTGGGCCCTTCCAGTTTTTATTCGACTGTAACTTAACTGTGTACTTAGTAAGTTAAATTTCATAATTTCATTTCATTTCTTAATTTCGTTTTTCATTTTTCATTTCATTTCACTTCATATTTCATTTTTCATTTTCATTTTTCATTTCATTTTTTTTTTTCATTTCATTTTTCAAGCAAAAATCGTGACATTTTTACGGATTCTACAAGTCCGACATGTGGCCTCACTATATCACTCACACAAAGGTAGGTATTTTTTCTCAGCACTCGCCTTCTGGACAGTAAATCACCAACTCTCAGCACTCGTGTAGCGCAAGTCACATTGGTTATCCAGATAATTCTTTTACAGTTAAAGAGCTGCTCTTTGTTTTGTAATTATGACATTTTTGTTGGACTTTTCAAGTAACATGTTTGTTTTGACTTTCAATTATCCTCGCGGAGATGAAATTACCGCTCTGTATCTGTATTGGAACATGATTCTTGTGTAATGGGACACATTATTTGCTCTACATTTGTCTAACCATGAGTCGCAGGAAACGATTTTATTATTTAAAAGTTGTCATATCTAATTTATTGGCGAGAATCTCATACGATTGTCATTTATTTCTAATGCTAAGGATATACATGCTTAAATATCAGTTACGTGCAACTCAGTGGCATGATTCTCGCGCATTAGATATACGATATCTACACCTATATCGAGTGATTTTGTATGGGAATCTGTCAATATAGGTCTCGATATCCGTATATTGAAGGCGCGAGAATCATGCCACTGGTGCATGTTCAGTTACGAGATATATCAATATTAAGACTTACATATCACAATCACTCAATTCAAAGTCAATTCATGAGAATTTAACTCATAGCCTAAGCCTGTGTCAAGCCTCTCCAGTCCGTACCCTAAACAATCAGGGGTCTCATAAAATCATGGCATCGGGTTTTTCCTCAGAGTTTTTCACTTGAATCTATACTGATAAATCAATCAACCAAACCGTACAAGTGTCGAATTCAGAATTTTCGATAATAATCTAGATTAGTAAATCTAAAGTAGAAATTTGATCACAGCTTCCGTCGAAAAAGAGAGGAAAAATAGAATTTTGTACACTGTACACGCAATAAAAAAGTGCGCTAGAAATAAGCATTAAAAGGGACGATGATGATGACTGATTTCTATAATCAGATAAGTCTATGGGAGAAAATATAAACTTACATGATCGTAGACCCCTGGTCAACGCGTTGTCATACTTCTGTGGAGTCTTCGCCTTCTGTCCGAGGAGGTTGTGGGCCTGCGCACGCGTCTCCGTGACGTCATCCATTATAACTTATTTATATTCGAATTCGCTTAAAACTGACTCCTGGAAATAAAACATAAGTTGTCTTTGTTTATACTTGATCATGGTTTATTCACCCATCGGCGTTTCCATATTTCCATATTTTCATAATTATCACACGGTTTTACCTTATTTACTGTCAACCGAATAATTGACCTAAGACACTTATTTAAACGTTATCACTCTACTCATGTCTGAAACCATTTGTAGGTACATCTCAACAATTGATAAAGCCAATGCCGATGCCGCCTGACTTATCTTGAAGCACTTTTATTATTATTTACAGCGTTACCAATAAAGTTTACTCTTATTTATCGGATGCCGAGAACGCTAGTTTTTTACACGGGCAGACCGTCGGCGCTCGCGACGCTGTTTAATATGGCAACAGAATATTCGCCAGTGTTGTGGTGTGGGTGTCTTGTAACGGGCATATCACTATACTGGGATATAGTGAGGCTGACCAAAAACCGACTTTACGAGGCAGTTGGCCTTGAACACGCATAATAGCACGTTTTAAAAAAATAAGATGACGAGTATGTGTGGTTGGTAAAACAATGTGAATTTATTGAAAATTGTAAAAAAAATGTTTGGGACTGAACATGAAATGGCGTGAAATTATTGCAGATCGATGGGGCCATAGGGTAACTTTTAATTTGTTTGTTCCTACTATATAATATTTAATTGGAATGTTTAGCTGATTGGTTTGCACTTTTTGAAGTAGGTACATAGTGGTGGTAGAGGTTAGTTAGTTTAAGCTACACAAACTTCACCACTAACACAAAGAAAGTACCTAAAGATTTATCTTCGAGAGTTAATACATAATGCGTCCAGCCGTTATGTTTTTTCTGCTAAAATATTTCAAAATGTTTGAAAATATAATATTGAAATGCCTGTGTTTTTTGTGCAAACCATACATCAGTTTTCCTTTCCTGCCAAATTTTTGTGTAATTAAGCCTATTTCTACATCCTTATTAAAAAAGAGCAATTGTATTTAAAAGTATTAGTACATACAGCATTCCATTCAAACTGTATAATATGCTCTTATTATTTTGGATTGAATCAAGGTACCACTCACTGTATGGCAAATCGATATCCATCCTATCCCATCCTAACTTTTCAGTTTCAGCATATCATCCACTCATAAATAATTAGAGCCAATGTATTATCATTTATCACTCAAGCAAGATGTTATTGTCAGTCGGGATAGCCACTACCCCAAGACCCCTACATCAAAACGCACAGCTATATTATATTATTCGGAACCTGCTAAAGTCCCGTGCCCCTCAGTGGGGACTTAATGAGCTACATTTGATAATATTATATTCTATTCAGTCTTCTTCAGTTCCGTGGTTTGTCCTTCGATAAAATCAACAACACCTTATCCTTTACTTCATTAAAACGCTGATTATGAATACAATGACTCAATCGTGCTCTGACCTTTGGTAAAGCCCTTCGGATATTATGTTAACAGGTGTCAATGTACTTTGCGTACCTACGCAACGCCTTTTATGAGTATTATAATATGCTCCAAATACGAATAGGCATAAATTTATATGGAATGATGAATAAAATTGAATAAATACATGTAATTTAGTACAGGTAGAGACAATTAAAAACATACATTGTTAATCATGCCTTTGGCTTTGTATCAACTTGGCATTATGTAACTTATGTTCGTCGGCAAGAGATATTTCCTATATAACTTTGAGAATAATCAGCCAATCATACGGGGTGTACCGAAAAAGAATAAGGATTTTTTAGGAACAACTCTGAACACCTTCAAAAAATCTATTTTCAGACCAACTTTACTTCTTACTTTTCCATAATAATCGGTCGGCCAGTCGGCCAAAATTTATGGAGATGTCCTGTCCGTAGCTTAGGTCTAAAGTGACAGCAAAGTCTTTGGAGGTGTAAAATGTTGCTCTGATCGAAAATAATTCATAGTGAAAAATGTTAGTCAGATTGACGTCCTTCGCTACATGCTCTCTACATTGATTCTGTTACAGCCTGTATGTAAGTAGATATTGGTAATATTTTTTTTCTGTAATTACTACCAATTATAAAAATCGGAGTTATCTTAAACTTCTCAAGTTCATTTCAAAAGATTACTCAACATTTTGTTCCCATTTATCGAATCTTGACCAGAACTTTTTAACAACCACAAGAGACAACATTGTTACGTCTCAATCTGTTTATCTTCGAGTAATACAGTTTATAATTCGATCGCCACACTATTTGCTTGTGATTAGTAATAATAATTATTGTATTTATCAATTGTGTTCTACTATGTCACGAACGCAGTAATATGTAAATTCAACACGTTGTCTGGCAAATCTGGCAATCAGTCTTTGATTTGACCTTCCACACCTAATTAACATACTAGAGTTTTTTTTAACTATTTAACCAACGTCGATTGACGAAAATGGATAAGTGGTCTAGACAGTGGGTAAAAAATATATGCAAAGCTGTTTTGATATAGCAACACACGAAGTACTTTGTCCCATGCCTACTTATATGCGTAGACTCAAGATGAATTGCTCCTGCGTTTTAAAAATATGAATTCTTCTTTCAAAAGTCTAAACTACAAATTTTGTACTAATTGTACCTACTTTACCTACTTAAATGTATAGTAGTAAATTTCAGCACTAATTCTGCCTCTGTTCGGAAGTACAAAATAAACACCTATATGATTGATGTAGTCTACGTGAGTTAGCTGACCAACCTTAGTTAGGTAGTTGTTATGTACAAAGGATCCCATGCAGTTTGTGGTTTGTTGCATGACATTGAAAGTACCTATGCTATGATGCCAAGCGGAACCAATAGGCGTGTATCAGCTCTCTATCAAACAGTGTAAGCCGGGTTCGGGTAACTCATTCAGATACCCGTCACTGTTGGTCAGTGAGGTTACCTTCATAGAAGTAATAATTCATTAATAAAATATGTAGATTGTATAGTAGCATAGCATCTAAGGGGAATATAATATGACGACGGAATGATTTTTAGCTAAGTGGATATAAAAACCAAGTTATAACTTCAAATATTTACTTCAGTAATAATATAAAATAAACTTAAATTAAGTATTACGATTACCTAAGTATCACAATCATTGAATAATAGGATAATAAAATTATATCGCTAACGAGTCAAATAATAAGAAATAATACAAATTAAACTAGATTGGCATCCATTGTTACGATTATTTTATCTTTATATTTTTGTTGATTTATGGCACTCATATTTATACATACTTACTAGATTTCTTAGACAATGCAATGCAATAAAGCGATAACTTCTGATGCCTACATTATTTTCATAACAACAGCTATAGGTAGGTTTGGTCTAAATAAAAAGATAAGAATTGCCAAAGGATTGTACTTGAAAATACTATTTTCAATCAAAAGATATCATCATGAATCACAGGCTTTTAAGTTTTTAAATTCACCTGAAACTTCCCTGTCTTTTGTGTCTGTGGATTTTGACAAAGATATCCAATTATATTTTGCATTTGGGAAACACCTGCAGTATCAAATTAAAAAATAACCTATACTATTATAGATCACTAGTATGCCATAAGCCTCATCATATCACTCAATTAAGTTATCGACTTCATCGAAAGTTTCGACATCCGCCTGACAGCGTTACTATTTTCCTTGTCTTTGTCGCTCTTCCTCAATACCCCGTGGGTCCACGTATCCGGGTACCCGTGTTGTCCGACGTCGTCCCACCACTGCTGCTTGCCATCTGCCCAGATTATATAGATCACGTTGGTGCCGACCAGCACTGCGAAGCAGACCCAGAATGCTGTCCGCCATTCGACAAGGGTTGACTGAAACAAGACGTTATTCAAGTTAGAAAACTACATTATTTATTTACTTACTTATTTTTTATTTGTTTAATTAGGTCCACAAAACGGATTACAATAAAAAAAGACACAACAATAGGACATGCACAGAATAAAGTTCTGGACTGCTCTCCAACGCATGTGAACACATGGCTACATAAGTGAGACCGAACATCATTAACAAACTATTTTTTATTCTCTTAAAAAATAGCACTAAAAAAAACAAATTATTATTATAAAAATCACAGTTGCATGCATAAAATCAATAGCGAAGAAAAATAATTAATATGAATATAAATTATTATTAGTTTAATTTAAATACGAATCACATTAGATTGAGGATAAAAAAATAATTAATTTTGCAACGAATTCAATATAGGTAATAAATTGTGGACAGATTTATGAAATTTGTAATGTCAATCTCATTACTTGCCACTTTGCTGAGATTATTATACAAACGACACATTCTTGAGATTGGTTCAGGAAATATTATTTCTGTAAACAGGAATATGGAGCGGTATGAGAGTGCGGGTTCTAGTGAAATAATTAAATGATAAGAGTTCCAGCAGAGGTGCAGAATCAATTCTGTTATGTATCAAATAATTAGGAATTTCAAATCTAATGTTTTACGTCTTAGTTCAAGGGAGGTGATATTGAATTTGATCATTTTGTCGTGGTAACTGGCAAGATCTCGGCCAAAGTTGCAAGGATATGTTAACACATTCAGAAGTTTTTGTTGGACTTTTTCTATGTTTTGAGTATGCACAGCATAGAAAGGGCATTAAAAATAGGATGTAGACTTTGTAGGTTCTTGTGTTAGTGAGGTGACATTATGATGGTTGATGCTTGATCGTGGCTAAACATTACTGGCCGGTGGGTATCATTTACTGTAGGCTAAAGGGAAGTGAGACCTAAAAAGAAAATCCATAGCTAGCCTCTACTTTTTGTAACGTATTTATTTTATCATCGGTAGCATGCAGAGACTATATATCCAATTGCGCCTGCGGGGGAAGGCGGCTCACCAAACGTTTGTTGTATTCAACAAACGTTTGCATACGCAACCTGTGTACGATGACGGGCCGCCAGACAGTTTCGCAGCGGCTGACCAATCACAGCTCTCTTACATCGTCCCCCGCCGCCCGTAAATTGGTGAGTTATGTTTCAAAGGAAAATGTATCTATGTGCTCTCCACTGGATAAGTGCTCCCTGGTAGCATGTCACGTAATTTTAATCTAGAGTAATCTATAGTAAATACTTGCGTACTTAACTTAAATTGCACCGTGCGAATTCTGGCAAATATAGCAATTGATAAGAATAGACTTGACGTTGATAACAATAAGATGATGATGTACTATCAGTCTAGAAATCCCTTAGATAAATATTGCCTAACCTAAAGAAAACAAGATAAAATTGTGAGATGGTGATCACTTGAGTTTATGTAGTTATATCAGGAAAGTGTTTGAAAATAGGTTTGTCACAATGCAGCTAAACCAACTGATAATATCAACATTACCACAAAGCATGGACTAGCGTCACACAAAACGGAGTTGAATAACTGATTAAAGGTGGGCATAATAGTGCCTCCCCCTACCCGAGAACTTTTTTATATTTTTGTAACAAAAATATAATGCTTTGTTATATTTTTGTTACGGCTAATGTTAGGAGAGCGGCAAATTTTTAGTTTAGCCGGCTAATTGTCAGGAGTCTATTTAATGTCAACTTAACACTTTATCCTTCACCACCCTAACCCACCTCTGCGACCAACAATAGACAATCTAAAATTATTACTCATACTATCTAACATTAGCCGCTCTCCTAGCATTAGCCATAACATTTATACTACAAAGCAAATCCATATTCGAATAAATATAAAGTGAACCCCCATCTCAGACATTTGGAAACTGAATATCATCCTAAATTCACATTGCCTTTGGCTTAAGTTTCGCCTCTTGAGATCAAATCTCTTAGCTTAGTTTGAGGTTTTGTTCCTGACATCCCTGTAGTTAATCAAGGAGAGGATGGACAATGGACCAATTACTTCAGCAAAGAAACTTCCAACAGGGTTTTGCACTCGACTAACTCTTAGAGACGTTTTGTCTTTCAAAAGATAGTGAAGTGTTGTCTTAGAGATCAGATATCTATTGTCGTCTGACCTATTTTCACCGCGCTTTAGCCAGTACTGATAATCGCTATCATTGTTCAAAACTGCCTGCCTAGAAAAGTTAATACTTTTGGTAGGACGTTTCTTGGGTGACCCCGCCGTCCAACGCATATTTGCGATTTATTTTTGAAGTGGCAAATAGGAAGTAGTGTCGATGAGCTTATTTTACTCTTCATACTTCATACTTTTCTACGAATGAGTATCGAGTAAGCAAACAATTAAAATGACCTTAACCCCTTCTCTCTCAGCACACCCCTCAAACGACCGAACAATGGCGAACTATTGTTATGTAAGATGTGTCGGCGAACTAGTTAAATCACCAACAAAGGGAAGTCTTTAGTCGCTTTTTTGGTACAAAGCGTGAACATTATTATTGATAGATACATCATACACACACAAACACACCCCTACACAGATTCCCACCCCATCCCCATATTAACTTTGTACCCGGTACTTATAAACTAGTGGCTCTGTGAGCTGTAGACCTCGCGAGTATGTCGGTGGGAAAGCTGAACTGCTAACACACATAAAAAAATAACCCAAATAATTTTCTTTCAATAACACATACAAACTTATGAATGTACCTGGTTGCAGTATGAAAGTAGCCGCACCAATAACTTTGTAAACTACATTTCGCGATCTTTAATACAACCTATTGACTTTTTACTAAAATTATATAGTCTGTTTCACTCTCATGGTCTTTACGAATCCAACGACACCTCATTTGTTAATATCCATCGAGTCGTTTGGGTTGTAGCGATTTTTTTACATTTTAAAACCCCATATCTCCGCCATTTTGAAAAAAATCTAAACACTGGCTCGAGTAAAAAATTCTATTTATTTTTCCAACTTGCTCACAAAATTTCACGAGAATCGGTTCATAAATGCGACCTGTAGAGGAGAACAACCGGACATACGAAAGCATTTTTGCCCAAACCTGAAACGGAGACGCTTCGCTCGCTTCGCTCGCTCGGTCAATTACCACCTTTTTTATTTTGATTGTTTAAGTTCATTACCATATGTTTGGCCTACAAAATAGAAGCCTTTAATTGGCCTATGTCTGTTTAAGTTCTCTGCTTATATTATTTTGATTTGTGCTGTAGGCTTTGATAAATAAATAAATAAAAAATAAATGGATAGAAATCACTCTACATTGAGATCATCATCTTAATGAACCCATGCGAATGGTGACAAAAACGAACAAAACAAACGCTAGTGGGGAAAAATACGACTGGGACTCAGGTTACGCGGAACTAATGCGTTCGGGTAACTGATCTAGCCTGAAATATCTGAAATATCGTATGATGGTAAGTATCTATAAAATTAATGTGTGTACTCACATTAGGAGTAAGAAGTCCTATAAGGTACGGCGTGATGATGCCAGATATCGTCGAAGTACCGTTGATCATAGCAGTCAAGGAACCAGCATAGTTTGGAGCTAGGTCCAAAGCATTCACCTGTGAAAATACCAAAAACACATTTTTATATGCCTTAATTATAAGTACATACCTACCTACTCTTACGCCAGGACCACCTGTAACCGAGATTACATAACACCGGTTATTTGCCATCTTATCTCTTATATTATTTGCTAGACGCAAGTGACCCTAATGGATATAAGGTGCCTTTAGTGCCTGCCAAAAAATTGTGCCTGCCTATGCAAAACGTTTGATGAAGTAAATTTTTAAATTATATTTTCTGCTAAATTGCTTTTTGGTGGAGACCTTAATCAAAAAATCCCATCGCATATTTACGATCGGAACCTCGCACCATGGGCTCAACACTCTCGTAAATTATATGTATACGAGCAACAAGGGTAATGCCCACAACAGCAATATCAAGATTGATCTAATTTCCATTTTATGTGTGATGAGAACCCATGAGAGTTGTTCAATATACACACATACCTACATGTAAACTTTGAAGCCTTTTGATATTTAACATTATCTATTTTATTTTATTTTTACATTACAGAATTTTGACATTACATAGAGACAATTACTTGGCTTTCTAATATTTCAAAGATATTTTAACGAAGATAACATGCTACAATTCAAGCGTATGTGCCCATATAAAATAAATGTTCATGTTCATTTACAGACCCAATCCAATTCCTCTAGCCCCTACAAACTGGTTTCTCACCTTCATCCCACTGTAGAAGCCACCCATCAGAGCCATTGAGGCTATGAAATATGCAACGGCCGCGAATCGATCGCAGCCCGCGTACGAAGCCAATATGATACATATGGCCGGACCTGTCGCCGCTGAAAGGAAGATACGTTGGGATTTTGAGATGTTTGCCGCAAATAGGGATATCGGCTGTTGTCGAAAATGGCACCTACTCTCATGCCTCATCCATACACTTTGACACTTGCCGCAGTCTCTCAAACTCTCTATATCCACAGGTAATAGTGATAGTGAGGTTTGGCAAGCGGATCAGGCATCAATAACTCAAGGCAGGTGTGGTTGAAGTGCTTATCTGTCAAAGTATTTAGTTTTGTAATATTGTGCCTATTTTGCGAATAAATAAAGTGGGAGAAAAGGAAAAAATACAATATAATTTCAACCAAAAACGCTACTTACCAATAGTGGTATGAATAATCCGGCCGGTTTTAATAGAGTGCCAGCCGCGTTTCACACAGAAGTCGCAAGCCCAGCCGAAGATGAAAGAGCTGATCCACATCGCGAGGTAGGGTATAGCTGTGAGGGTTCCAGTGGCTGCGATGTTGAACTTCAGCACATCAGTCATGTACTTGGGCAGGTCTGTCACCATGGTGTAGTAGCCCCAGTCGTGGCCGACCTGTGTTTGTAATTTGTTTAGAGAATCAACAACAAACGTTCAGTTTTTAAGAGAACAAACATTAGATTTATCTTGTTGAAATGTCTTAAGATTGCCGTCTTATGGAAAACCACTTAACATACACTGGAATTGTTGTTAATCTTATTTTACAGACCCCTAGTGGGTTGATCGTAATTGTTTAAGTAATTAGCTGGCTGTTGGACAAATACAACCTTTATCATCCTAAAGCAAACGGACATATTCCAAGCTCCGAATGTTAATTGCATCGAGTCTATTTCTTTGTACGTTCTGCAACACATCCATGTTAAAACTTGTTATTGTTTGGGTGACATTCAGATTCTCATAATTTTTATTACATTTGTCTGTATTCAGAAAAGCCACTTTGCTTATCGATCGAACACCGCAGCACAGAATACCTATAGGTTCGAGGCGTTCACAGGGAGCGCAAAAAACCGATAGAGTCATTGAAAATGTTTCAAAGTTCAAAATGTGTAGGTAATTGTGTTTATTTCATACTCATTAGACCGATGTTAATAAGGTTGACTATTTGCAGAAAAGGGAAAAGGGAAGGGATTACTAAGTTGTTGTTGAGTTTACTTTTAGGCAAGCCTCCAACCTTGTACTCTCTCTAGGGAAGACGTTAATTCTTAATTACGTTTCTAACCTCATCAAATATTAGTTACCTACTCTACTACGCGAAGTAATATTGCTGGCAAAGAGAACCAGGCAGACAATTCAACAAATTAAAAGGTCCTTAGTAGGTACTTACACCAACAACTTTAAAGTATCAGTAGACAAAGTCTCACTTATCGGTTAGTGATCAGATAGACAGTAGCAAAACTGAATGTAAACATTATTTTTTGTCTTCCTTTGGTATTGCCATCTTTCATCTAGGACATTTAGCAATATTTTTGAGATTGTGTCGACCCGGCTTGCAGGATTGGGGCCATTGTCCCATCCTATTCATTTAATTTATCAATGAGATCTTGTGGTGCTCTTCTTTTCAGTCTTTTGTTTTTGTTTTTCAATGTTGTGGTTTCTGTCATCAATTTTGAGGGCCAGTGAATTTGGATGGCTTTCCAGTCTGGTTTTATATCTTTTTAGACTGGTAATTATTTCCTCTTGAACCATAGGGATTTTTAGATCTCGGTGGAGTTGTAATGTAACAAATAAGTATTGTAATTGTTGTATTGTAACAAATAAGTGATAGTTTGTGTAATGTTGCGATATTGACATTCAGGTATATACTTTATTGTGTTGCAATACTTTTAGGAGGACTCGATAAACCTCGACTTTGTGTAATACGTATCGTCTTGTCCTATAATAGGTAACCCTATCGCAAATCGTCTTTTAGTAGAATTAGGGCCGTGTCTCTACGTACAAGTACATACCACTGCAGTATAATCCAGTCTTCGGTACTAATGGTGTAAACAACAAAGATTATTAACTCGGTATGGTACAGACATAGGAAAGGTATATTCAAATTCAAAGGGAAACGGAAAATGACAAACTTAGTTTTCGAAATATGATTACTGAATTTTACTGATGTTGAAGCGTTCGTGGCTGAAAGGTATCCACGCATCGAAAACGATCATGCGGGCAGAGCAACATCTGGCTGAGACGGGTATTGGATGACTGACTGACCCTTTTCTGTGTGGCATTTGTTTCGGGCGCTTCCGTGCTTCAGATGACACCCTGGTAGTCGTAAAGCTCTGTCTTTGCCCAAAATAGGGCAGCTTGATAACTTCTGACCTCCTTCTGACAGTCAGGTTGGCAGCTAGCCCAACACCCCTCCATCAACTCGCAATGAGCCAGCGTGGTGGAGTATGGTAGACCATAATATTATAATGATGTGAGTAAGATTAGGATTTTCCTCACTTACTGCGTCTATTTTATCCTCGCAAGTGTGTTGAAAAACGTCGTATGGTACTTGTGTGCAATGATTATTTCACCCGCCTCGTGTGCAATAATCAACTTTCCACACTAGTATCATAATGTACTATTGTGGCTCTACAGAGCTCAATCGAGGGCATCATTGGCATTATTGTACTTTAGTAGCTCTACCTATTCTTACCAGCAGTCAACTTCAACCTACTCAGAAAATAAAGCTGGATTGTTACGTTACATAGGTACTTTGCTATCTCTACTTACCGCAGCAAAGAGCAAGGCCCACACCGGGACAGATCTGACGATCGCCTTCCACGGCACCGGGTCTCTGACGCCCTTGTTCTCAGCACTAGTGACTGTCTCGTTCAAGTACTTGAGCTCCTCGGGAGAGATGTATGGATGGGTGTTAGGGGTACTGTAGCAGAGGACACTCTGTGGATGGAAGAAATGTGCGGTTTGAAAGTTAATCCCAAATGTAAATGTATTGATTAAAGTATGGAGTAAAGTTCGAGCTAGTCCGATGGAGCTTCGTACTAAAATAAATTCTATGAAGAAAGGACATTGGAAACTTAACTATGGGAAAATTACGCACGGCGGCGGCGGCGGCGTACAGATATGAATTATGGCTTATTAAACTATACAGCCTGAGACATCTACTTGTTATAGACTAAAGCGCATTATTGTGGGCAATGGGAATCTTGGGATATAATGGCCTAACCGGTTCATACAAACGTATCACAATATACTAGTTTTTTTTTTCGGAATTATACCTACCTACACTAATTGTTGCTTTTATGTTCCTGAGTTGAGTTAAATAGCTATCTAGCCTAGGAGCCTTTTTGTTTTGCAATAAATATTGACTTCTACAAATGAATTTCCAGTAGATTTCCATTTCATTATTTGGTTCCTGACTCATACTCTTTCCTAACCACATAATAGCTTTGGCATCGAACTCATCGAAAATTTTGTAGCAGCCTGATATCGGTCTGACCTCATGTCCTAAATGTAGCCAACTTTAGTATCACTTGCAATATCTTGGCTCTGTGCCAGTATTGCAAACTTTGATATTAGTAATCTCAAATAACATTTCGTTAGTCTGGCTTCAAGTAAACAAGCGTGAATACTAACTTACTTGCAAGTTTTGACGAGTCAGTACTTTGAGGAGTCGTATATAACGAACTACGAGACTTTACCAATTAAAATGTTTTGCATGTTGGAGTTAAGTAGGCTATTACTACCCACCAAAGTATTCAAAGCACGAGTTCTTGATCAGAACACCACAATAGACTCAACAGCCTGAACTAAAAGTTCATTATTTGAAGCGCCTGACGATTGTTGAATAGTAATTTGCGAATTTCCATCAGACTGTAGTGCCTATATACAGCTTGCCTCCAGTAATTTTGCCCCATACAACAAATGGACTTCCTGCTTTCACAGGAGCCTTATTTTAAGAGGTACAGTATACATCTTGATCCAGATTAAGACCACGCCCTGGTAATAGAGAGAACAAAACTGCCATCACAACTTACCCAAAACACGAACCACAGGATGCCAAAGCATCCAAAGAAGTAAAACACATTCGCCCAGTCACCGTCTCCGGCCATCAGGAAACCAGACATGAAGGATCCGAAGATGTTGCCTATCTGGGCGCCTCCGAAGACCAGGGCACCCTGGCGGGAGCGCTCGTGGGGCGGAACCCAACGGGCCAGAACGATCATGAGGGCCGGCATTGTTGGACCCTGGAAGTTGAGGAGAGAGTGGGATAAGAGTAAAGATTTTGGTTGGTTCTTGTATGTTGGCAAATATGTGGAAGGGTGCGTGATTTATAAAACCAGCCGCAGCAGGGGTAACAAACATTTTAATAATCCCACTATGGCCATTGTAAAATGTTTATAAATTAAGACCACCTTGAACATCTGCCATCTAATGATATGATAAGTCTGTTAATAAATACAAGACCCGAGATGCAAATGATGCACTGCTAGCTTAATTTTTAGGACCACGATAAAAACTTCAGATCCAAAACTGCAATTTCCAAGGCCTACCTCCCCCATGCCCTGCAACACGCGCAGTATAAACAGCCACGTAGCACCACCAGCCTTCACCACCACTGGAGTGAGTAGAGTGAAGAGAGCTGTACTCAGCAGACCAATGCCCAGGGTCCACTTCCCTCCGTACCGCTCTGCCAGGTAACCACCGGGCACGTGGGTGATGGCATACCCGTAGTAGAACCCGCTGAGTATGAGACCTTGGGTGGATTGGTCCCAGTCGAAGATTGCGTGCTGAAAAGGGTATAAGGTGAATTTAGAAAACTGAATCTGTTGCTGTTAGGCCAGAGTCTCCAACTTTACTCTGTACACGACGTCTGACTAGCTTTAAAGTTTGTACTTGAATAGGGTTCCAGGTGGGAATATTGTCTTGAACGATGGGTTTGTTTGCAGACCATTTCTGCTTTGGCAAACATGTTGGCGAAAATTGCTTCAAAGTTTGAAATCTACCCTATTCACCACATTTTACGGAACCCAACAAATCAACTGAATATGTTGAAATAGTGACAGATTTCTCAAACGTCAAAAGTCAACTGCTGATTAGTAATATTACTCATTCTTAACTGATGGGCGTACCTGTCCTGTATCACGTATGGGAACAGGCGTAAAGCTATTTTTCAACCGACTTCAAAAAAAGGAGGAGGTTCTCAATTCGACCGATTGTTCGATTGTTTGTTACGCGATAACTCCGCCAATTATGAACCGATTTGAACAAATCTTTTTTCGGCGTATAGGTAATACCTCAAGGGTGGTCCCATTGACACCAGGTCAGGATCTGATGATGGGATCCTGGAGAAATCGAGAGAACTCTTCAAATATTATAGGCAGACCTATAGTGACTTTTGTGTTTTTTTTCATAATAACTCGTGCAAATGCACATAGCATAATATTGTGATGCGGAACTGCTGATGAAGACCACATATGGCCACCAGATCTGCTCAATACTAGGTACAACAAATACAATGCGTGGCTGACGGGCAGGCAACGCATAGCCTAAACCGGTGGACCTAGAGCCATGAAACTTTGTACAGGGGTTCCTTAGTCGCGTGGGGTAGCACTGTGATGGGATTTGACAAAATTAATTCCCCAAGGGGGGAGGGGGGATAAGGGGTTACAGTTAGTATTAAACTCAATCTAATCAAATAGGGTTTGTGGAAGTCGGTTTTTTCTAAAGTTTACTTTTTGTTTCAATTATGATAATGATAAGTCATCTTACTTACAGGTTTTTCACTAGCGGTCGCGTTCAACAGCTCAGTGTCATCAGGGCACGCGTTGGGGTCTTCAAAATGGCCGCCATGGCTGCTGTTAGTGTAGACCATCTGCGTCACGGCCAGGTTGAGGCAGACTCGCATCGTGTACGCGTTGCAGACTGCCAGCAGACCCATGATCCCCAGCACATAACGCTGGGGAATTAGGAACACTGAGGAGAACGTGGTTGTGATTAGGTAGTTAGGTGTTCTGCATTGAATTTGCGTTTTTATTTTAGTGATAAGTTTGTGTGGCAGAGTTACATGATTACGGCCCGCTATATGCTATACGAGGTGGTAGAGGCACTATCTCTCATGTTTTAGCCAGTTTTTCAATTCCATTATACCGACCATCGTGGTAACTATGGAGAGTATGGAGTATCATGTTGTTTTTCGATTGAATAACGTGGTTGAGATAAAAATATACACTTCTGGACACATCTATTGGTCCACCTTGCATTTTCAGTTTCGTCTGGTCCTAGCTAAAAAATTATATTAGGCGCCGCGCTACACAGCATGAATTGTACTTTGTTGCGTTGTAGCAAGGGTCGCTTTTTAGTTGAACGATTATGTACAGTGTCCAATCTGTTTCTAACTCTTTATTATTCTGTTTTCAAACTAAGGATCTCGCACGCAATGAACGTTAGAAGGGAACAAACGGCGGGTGTGAATTAGGTCTAGGTACCTATTTTGTGCTATCGCGGGCGGTGTACTGCAGGCGGTTTTTAAGGCGGCAGAGCTAAGAGAAACTATTAGAATTGTTAGGAAAACGAAAACTGCCCATATCTTCTAGAATTTTAGTTTTTTTTTTATTTCTTTCAACAATAATTTTATTGTAATAAAAATCACTTGGCGTATATAAGGTTTTGCGTACTTAAAGTTCCACGTTGTATAGGAGTATATTTGTAAAGCTGCAAGGCATTTAATATCGATTCAAAATTTTATCAATGATGATTTCTTTGGGTCAGATGAGCAGATTGACTTTAATTCTTTGGACCAACAAGTTGAAAATGCTTAATAAGGTGCTTAATGCTTATAATCTTTGAAGAAAGATTCTTCAGAATTATGTTCCAGGATGTTTCTTAGAGTCGCCTTAAAATACAAGCCTAGGGTTCCTATTTTTGTTGTGAGCATTCTCGTATAGTAACAAGCAATAAAAATTAAGACCTTGAGTATAAAATGATAACATTAGATACGCCTTGCATTCATTTCACATTCATACAATCATGGCTAGTATAAGAAATGTAGGTATTTAGTAAATCTTCTTACGTTTTGATACAGTCAGCCGCCATCCCGATAACATCGCAATGAAACACCGGTTCTTATCTCGAAGAGTGAGAGTATTAAGTACCTACGCCTGAAAAATAACACAGAAACCAGGTAATTATAAACTTCTTAAGTCTGATCCAGCTTCAATTATTGGGAAGTTTCCATTTTGTTTGCGGCCGTTAACGTTCTTGCAAACTTTTATCGCACAGGGCGTTGATAGGTAAACAAACATCTTTATTGATTGAAAAAAAACAAACATATTTATAGATTGTTACACAAGGGGCGTAAGAGAGCTATTTCAGAACAAGATCCAATTTGGCACCCGTACCCGTGCGAGTGAAATTGCTACTTACACCCGAGGTAAGCATTCTACTTTACATCATCCATGCGAGGTAAATAAAACATTCACAGGTTTTAACTGAAAGGTAAGAATATTTTAGGAATTCTGAGCCACTTTCACTATAAAAACCCATTTGATCAGAACAACTTTATATTTCACTTCTGAACCGTGACGCAGCCGCTATCCAGCATAGTGGGTACGTCATGAAACCATTAGGTTCCACTATCAAGTATAGTCTGACGTTTTCCATGAATAATGGAAATGCCAACTTTCACGGACTCTTTGGACAGCTGTAAAACCTACTTACTGAGCATGAATGATGTAAATGTAATTTAACCAATAGGTGCTTAGGTTCATTAAATATTCCACCTCCTTCAAGAAGAGTAAAAGAAAAATTAAAGATGAGAAAACAACATGAAATATATTTTTTTCTTCAAAAAATACATTATGGACAGTGTCCGAAAAGGTTGACGAACGTCCTAAATGCGAGTAAGTACATCGCGCACGACTAGCCGTCTTATCACTAATGTGGACTACATTTCCATTGATTTTATAGAAATGGGCGCGGTCTTGCCATAACTATTATTTTAGGACTTGTAAACACTGAAATTCATCTGCATTGTTACTGACAGTGAGTTAAAGTCCTATAAAATTACCATCATAAATGTGTACGCTTAATGTTACCTGTCTGCAGTCTCTCGACAACTATTGACTGTTGTTGTTATAATTTGTTTAAATAAATTTAGAACAGCTGCGAGAGACTTGGCAGGGTCATGACCAGCTTACGTTTTGAAGGTCTATTTCTCAATATACCACTCTTTTGAACTATCTAAATATCTCTACGCGTATGATAATGATTAATTTATGAGAATTAAAATATTAGCATAAATTAACAGTTGAAAACATTGTATTACCTTGTAAAGACCGATCACGTGCATTCTACTTGTACTGTTAGAAACGGAATTATTCATAAAAATTTCAATATCTTTATTGCACACAAATAAGGAAGAAAAATAGTGTACAAGGCGACTTTATCTCTAGAAAGAGATCTCACATATATTATTAATATACCAAGCAGTGCGGTCTACCTATAACGATTTCTTAGTGTACATTCCGACATCTCGACATTTTTATTATATCTATTGTATTTATAGATCGCTTGAATTTGCCTTTTAAAAAGTTCTCTCTCAGGTAACGATGTCTTGTAATTTTATTATTCTAATGATTTATTCATGACACGACAACGAGTGATCTCTCGTCACGAACATCTCAATGGTGGTCCTTGTTCGACGAATAGAAATATCTATTTGTATTTCATAATAATGATTGACTATATTTGTCTATCGTTGCTCGCTGCCCATCACGCGTAATTGGCAGTAGTTGTAGTAAAGTGTCTTTGGATTCCCATTTTCTAACCGGTAAATAAAAGTCGTGAGAAAGGATCAACATAGAAGTATGAAGTCAGAAATGTTATAGTCGTACTAAAATTTATTACGATTAACTTCACGACAGTGCGTCTGTATTAGGGTACCTTTGCGTATTGTCGGGAGGCTGTCACGTAGAAAAATCTAGGATCTTACGTATGGCCACACCTCGGACACTCCATAGAAAGCTCGTAAAATAATCACCTATTACTACTACATAACCAAATGATGTTTGTACACGTGCAAATGTGTGCGTGAACTCGTTCGTTTGTGAATGTTTGCGTTCAGCTTCTACACAAAGTGTCTCCCGAAGAGGCTCCCCGACTCCGGGGTGAGGTGCGGTATCTGAATCCGCGCGGGGAAGGGAGTGGCCGTTCTGTACGTAGTACTATTATCTCTTCTGTGGTATGGCCTAAATATGTCCATAATGATCTATGTTTTTATGGAGTGCAATAAACTAATATGAATATATTAGCTCTATATAAATAACTTCGCATACGTTTTAAGGCGCCTGGTAATGCTAAAATTAGCAACTGGGTTTGTGGTGGTGGAAATTTTCACATATCGTAAAAGAAAAATGATAAAATAATGTATATAATGGCGTAAACTGTAGCGCGACACTTACGTCCGCGCAAAAAGTGCGAAAAGTACACAAAAGTGTGTGTTTGCAAATTACACAAAAACCGCTGATGATTCCTAAAATATTAAACACCTGATTTTTTATATTTTGATTATCAATTTTTACACGTAACAATCATGCCAGCGTTCCTTGTAGAACTCCTGGAATAACTCGTTTCAGGTAAAAAACAACTATTTGTTGTTTTTTTTTTCATATAATGTAGTTTCCAATGGCATTAAGATGTTTTCAAACACAATTTTTTTTGCCAAGGGACGGTTTTATAACAAATATCTCAAACTGCTGGAATAACTTTTTAAAGATGCATTTTGCTGTTTCTTGGCTTGATTGCGAGGTCCGGTAACTTATGTAAGTCATCCTACAATGAAAATAAACGACGTAGGTACACTTCTGAATAGATACATAGCTTGTAGATAATTGAAATAACATTTGCTGCACAATCCATAAAATGCTGAGTAATGACGTGGGTCATACATAACAATTCAGTGTGAAACATAAAATGTTAACCATGCCTATAAAATGGAAATAGACGCTAAAACATCTCACATTTTCCTTGTAAGTTTTTCAGCATTTAACTTGGCAAATATTTATTTATTCTCTGAATTTCCTTAAAATTAATCGTTAGTGTTTTTTACCGCTACAAAAGTTACTGTTGATGGTACACTTAACTTGACAAATTATATTTATTCTATGAATTTCCTTAAAATTATTCGTTAGTGTTTTTTACCGTTTAAATAAAAGTTACTGTTGATGGTAGCTTTATGCTTTAATTACCCTCATTATCTTTAAATTACCTAAATTTGTTTTATAATTCATTGTAGTAATATTGCTGTTTATGCCTTTTCCCAAATGGGCACAGTTCGCACCCACTTTTAGTTAGTTACTCAATATTTTATTTGCGTGACAGGCGCCTAGCCCATCGCCGCAGCTATCGAGGCTGAAGGTTACCTCAAAATGTTTTTTCTTCACAATTTACGTGCAGTTTACTAGGTAGCAGAGGACACGGCCCTTTATGGAATGGCGAATGTACAGACTCATGCTGAATCAAAAAGCGTGAGATGGTCACTTCACGACTTAATGGTCATCAAACTTTGAGTTTGTGCATACTGGGCCTGTGATAAGTTCCGAGTTCCGAGTCTGGGGCTCTATTTAGATTACATACGGTTGGAAATACATATTTATGGAACTTTGTTAAAACTCTGCCCAAGAAAACGGTAACGGGTATAATGCGTTGTTTTTCGCTACAGGAAGTTTCCTCAGTTAGGTATTTTCCTCGTTGCAGATTCAGCACGTGAAAATAAATTACTTACATATTGTGTTACAGAGTGTTACAGAAAGATGACATTTGGTGCGGCATGTTCAGGATAGTTATCGTTCTAGTATAGTTAGTTGCCATATAAGTTTTGCTTGCGGTAACAGAGCTCGCAGTAAGAGAATATTTGCATTTAAACATATTTACGAGTAATATAGGAAGTAATTCTTATATGGCCTGTTCCAAACGTTCTTGATAAACTCCATCTGACAGAGGCTCAGTTGTGCCCAACTGCCCACAATTGTATTTTTTTCATGCTTGGTAATTATGACGAACACACTATCCGACAAATACAGTTTGTATATAAAGCCATGACATTAAATGATGGCAACATTTGCAGACTACTGCGTGTTTTCTTTATTGACATATTTGGCTTGTCAATCAAAATACGCAGTGGTGCCCTAATGTGTCAAATAATTATGTTGCCATTATTGAATGTCACGACTTTATAGACAAACTGTACCTTTTGCCATTTATAGGTTAGACCGATATTATACTCGTACTACATAGGCTACATAGGTATGTTATATGTAAATTTCACCATGGAAGACGACCAATAAAAGCTAACATCAATATTTATCTCTATAAAGTACTGTTGAAGTGAGAGTAAGTACGTAATACTTTGCGGTATAAGACAGCGCGTCAAGTGAAGATATGTATTGATGTTGTATTATCTTGTTTTATCTCTACAACAGCCATATCTTAATCATGTCGAATTGAGTAAGATTCTTGAGTAGGCAGGTATATTCTTATCCTGTTGTTTTTTATGAAGCAAGGCTGCTGATTCTCATTGTGTTACGACATTTACACATTTATGGCACATATCCTGAGTTTCACGAAACGATTTTGAAAGGGGATTGGGAAACTGACTATGGACCATTGTTGGCGTCATTATTTTTTTCGCGGCCACCAATATCTTTATCGTTATTTGGTAGCAGTACCATAATGTATTGTATTTAAAGAGGAAGCATTGCTGTAAACCATTTCGAAGCTGAGGTAAGGAGGTTCAATGTAACACTTTTTGTAAGTGTGATATCTCAGCCCCGAAATGATTTAGCTGTATGGTACTCCACAGTAAGATTAGCTATTATTAATAGCTCTTTCAAAATTTACAACTTCCATGAGTGGCCGCTAAAACTCAAAATCGACAAAACTCTAATTGTTTTGTGCAATTTAGGATTATCATTTGTTTCTAATTGTTTTGTGCAACTCTCAAGGTTGAAAACACAAAATGTAAGGATTTGACGATACGAGCAGGTAGGCCTCCTTATAATTGAATAATAGTATAGCGTCACGCCTTTTCCCATGCGGGGTGGCAGAGGCACAACTGTGCCCACTTTCAGCCAGTGATTCAATACTTTATTTTGCGTGACAGGGTGCTAGCCCATCGCCGCAGCTATGGAGTAATCGAATCAAAATATAGGAATGAGACAGATAACGATCGCAATGTTGTACCGTCCTCATGAAAATAACAGACTATATCGATAGCGAACCGGTCGCTTGTTGGTCAACCAGGCGTATAATAACTACTTGGTGTAATAAGGGTAAGTAAACGCGGATATCGAAATCCCTCCAAAATAACTTTATCTTTTTATCATTGGTCTTATTGTAGAAAGGCAAAATTGCCCTCAGAGATAACGATCCCATTTAATATCTGTTAGTCCATCAGGGCTCTCTCGACTCTATCACGGGAATGATAAAGAGGGAAGCAAGTTAAATAAACCCACGGAAAATGTATCAACATTTGAACAATCTTAAGATGCATGAAATATTTAGGGTTTGGTACGTAGATATACATAGATTTCCCGGATCCTTCCAGGCGCAGGATTAAGTGACCTCGCAATTGTAAAGATTTCCTTGAGTATTCTGTATCTTTTGAAGGTTTTCTATGCTAACTAAGGATATAAATTATTAACTTAGTTGATTGCAGTTAATGCTGTAACACTACACGTGTTCTCTCAATAAAAACAAATTAATGAAATGTCACCTGATTAATAAAACTGTAAAAATAAACAAACAAAAACTCACCCGATAAATTCCGCTGCAGCCAGCTGGCCTTTAGGCCGCTCAAGATTACAACCTCGTTTTTATTTTTGTTTGCACAAAGTTTAAATGTGGAATAAATCCGAAGTGTCAGAGAGAGGCAGTCTGTCAAGTGGCGACCACTCGACTGGCGGTGTAGCGTTGCGCTTGCGCACAGGCTGCGATGCGCGTCTAGATCACTGACGCTTAGGTAGATGTTCCATAGCTTTAAATAGAGTTTAGTAATTTTTTTGCAGTATGTTATTCAGGGATTTATAAACGTACGTAATCAGTTTTAGGGATATTTTATAAATATTTTACAATGTTTAGAAGGTACTTTGTTGTTTCTTCTTTACTACGTAGTACTATTTCTATTACTACTTCTATCTCTTCTGATTTCTGCTCTGCACATTATTCTTTGCCACAA
Source organism: Argyresthia albistria (assembly GCA_963457715.1). Classification (NCBI taxonomy): domain Eukaryota; kingdom Metazoa; phylum Arthropoda; class Insecta; order Lepidoptera; family Argyresthiidae; genus Argyresthia; species Argyresthia albistria. The sequence goes on along the minus strand of OY735264.1, from coordinate 4,549,857 downwards.
AAGGTGCGTAAGGTGCATAAAGAAATCGCGCCGGTCAAGCGTACCGGCCTTCACGACAAAACTCCGTGGTGTGTGACCTCCATTCGCGTCATCACATAACTCATTGCATCAGTTTGTATATTTTTAATTCATATTTGTGTCCAACTTTAACTAGCTTGCGAGTTAAACCAACTAGTCTTCCAACTTCCACCGATATTTTGGTACTTACTAATTGTCAAGTGCCAAAATATCGTGCCTAGCTAGTTCTCCGCAACATAAAGCAACGGACCTGTCATCAAGCATTAAATAGTTCCACCTATCACCGCTGCCAAAAGATCGATGGAAAGGTTGAAAAGCTGTACCCTTAAAATCCCGCATATGCTTTACATCTTTCCATGAATTCTCTTTATTTCAAGCTGAACGTCGATTTGCCGCTTGCCGGCATTAGCATCACGCACGCACGCGTGGTACGCATCGGATTTGCCGCTTGCCGGCATTAGCATCACGCACGCACGCATGGTACGCATCGGATTTGCCGCTTGCCGGCATTAGCATCACGCACGCACGCGTGGTACGCATCGGATTTGCCGCTTGCCGGCATTAGCATCACGCACGCACGCGTGGTACGCATCGGATTTGCCGCTTGCCGGCATTAGCATCACGCACGCACGCATGGTACGCATCGGATTTGCCGCTTGCCGGCATTAGCATCACGCACGCACGCATGGTACGCATCGGATTTGCCGCTTGCCGGCATTAGCATCACGCACGCACGCATGGTACGCATCGGATTTGCCGCTTGCCGGCATTAGCATCACGCACGAACGCATGGTACGCATCGGATTTGCCGCTTGCCGGCATTAGCATCACGCACGCACGCGTGGTACGCATCGGATTTGCAGCTTGCTGGCATTAGCATCACACACGCACGCGTGGTACGCATCGGATTTGCCGCTTGCTGGCATTAGCATCACACACGCACGCATGGTACGCATCGGATTTGCCGCTTGCCGGCATTAGCATCACGCACGCACGCATGGTACGCATCGGATTTGCCGCTTGCCGGCATTAGCATCACGCACGCACGCATGGTACGCATCGGATTTGCCGCTTGCCGGCATTAGCATCACGCACGCACGCGTGGTACGCATCGGATTTGCAGCTTGCTGGCATTAGCATCACACACGCACGCGTGGTACGCATCGGATTTGCCGCTTGCCGGCATTAGCATCACGCACGCACGCATGGTACGCATCGGATTTGCCGCTTGCCGGCATTAGCATCACGCACGCACGCATGGTACGCATCGGATTTGCCGCTTGCCGGCATTAGCATCACGCACGCACGCATGGTACGCATCGGATTTGCCGCTTGCTGGCATTAGCATCACACACGCACGCATGGTACGCATCGGATTTGCCGCTTGCCGGCATTAGCATTACGCACGCACGCATGGTACGCATCGGATTTGCCGCTTGCTGGCATTAGCATCACACACGCACGCATGGTACGCATCGGATTTGCCGCTTGCCGGCATTAGCATCACGCACGCACGCATGGTACGCATCGGATTTGCCGCTTGCCGGCATTAGCATCACGCACGCACGCATGGTACGCATCGGATTTGATTGTTTTTTGAATTCGTATCACGCACGCACGCATGGTACGCATCGGATTTGATTGTTTTTTGAATTCCTAAAGCACCGTATCCACCACCCACTATATCCTTATCGCCCGCACGGCACATAGTTTTGAATTCATACAAATAGATTTTTGACTCTACCTACTCGTAGGTATTCATGATATTTTCGATAGTAACTGCTGTTTAAACTTGTGCTATTTTAATACAATAAACTTGTACTTGTACTTGTACTTTTGTGGTAGTACCTACTGATTTTTTCATTCCTTAAGAATTTTGAGGTGCTGAATCCGAATCTGAGGTTTGCGGACAAAATTTCGTGACACAACATTGAAAAAATCGCAAAAAAAAAAGCGAAAATTTTCCGACTTTTTCCAGTTATTCACGTTTAATTCGAAAACAGTCCATATTTTAAAAAAATGTGTAAGAATACATCAAAGAAGACAACATTTCGCGTCGTCGGTGGAAAAAAAATTCTAAAATTGGGATGGATTTTCAGTATAGAATAGTTTGTGTTTCATCTCTTGTATTTATTTACTAGGCCACATCAGCATACAGTCTATTCGTGATAAGAATGCAGTGAAATTAAAATTTAAATCTGTAACCGAACACACACTCACAGGACAGGACACAACCGTCGCGTTCGAAAGTTTGCCTTCAACTGGTTACTGTGAACTTGGCTTGATAATTGGAAACGGTTTGATTGATTACGGGACGTGGCTAGGCCGCCGGACTGTGTTGACTCCACTGCATTCTTATCACGAATAGACTATAGTTACTTTTGCCACGCAATACTATATCCATACTGCATGCTCCAGAACATCTTCCAGCAGGGCTACCATGAGGCACGCCATTCACCTCGTCGCGCATTTTGTCACAGTTTAATTTCAAAATCAATGCTTGCAAGTATGGAGAAACGTCATTATGTCGCGAAATTTGACATTTATACGCGACGCGAGGTGAGTGGCGTTGCCTCGTGGCATATCCAGAAGGTTTTGGGTCATACCCGTTCTGGGCTTTGAATATCAACTTTATTTGCAACTTTAGACTTGAAAGGATATCGTCCATTCAGCACCCCAAAATACATATAGAATGAAATAAATTAGTGATACCCCAAAACTTTCCTAGTAAAAACAATCTAACTGTATTACTACGAGTATTACGGAATGGGTTTGCTGACTCTAGCTTCCATATACGGACTATCATCTCATCTCTGTTAACAGCTCTCTGGACAACATGCTCGATTGGTTACCTTCCTACCATTACAAGGTTTTATTCTGTCAATTGTTTCCTCCGTAGAGTAGCTGAGGCATTTATTTGCAACTAAGATTAGCTTATGTATAACTTTTTTAAACAACTCGAAGTGAAGAAGCGTACTGCTTAAAAAGTTTTACAATAATTTAATATAGTACATTTTAGAAACTGTCAAAACAGCACTTTTGTTCCTGAGTTCTTGGAAATTTCACTCAGTGACGTCATGTGGAGTGTGGCATCAAATGCTGTCTTTTTTTGCACAAAATTGACCTTATAAAATATATGTCCTGGAAATATACAATTCTGAGAATGACATTCATTGTCATTTTGTATATGTCGTAGCCATATCGTCATATTTAGCCATATCATGATATGGCCAGCCATTTCATGATATAGCCAGCCATTTCATGATATGACCAAGTCATAACTGGCCATATCATATGGCCAAGTTAACTGGTTAAAAGATTTCATCTTTTTATGATTATAAACGTTTGGCCATATCGTGATAAAGCCAATTCGACGAGATGGCTACGACATATACATAATGCTTCAACTTCAGACTTGTTCCTAGACTTATTTGATTACCCTGGAAACTAAATAGCTACATCGTCCTTAATTGTTTTTCAATTTATCGTAATTGCTAACAAGCTATATATTGACGATTAATCGTGTGATAAGTAAAACTATTCTCGAATTAGTAATATCGTAACAACCTTTGACTTTGACGTTTACCTTTTTGGTACCTACGGACAATTTGTTTACCTTTTTGTTACGAGATTAGTCATTCGAGTTTAGAGGTAAAACTAGAGCATTGTATATTGTACATTTTATTACATCAATCAGTGGCAATAGGTGAATGTTTGTGTTTGGGATAAACGATCTTCTTCTCGTTGTCTATAGGTCGCTTCTTCAACGGGCCGTGTTTCCACCCATCAGGGTACCCGTATTTGTCCACATCGTCCCACCATTGTTGATCCCCTGAGCCCCAAATTAAGTAGAGAATGTTTGTTCCAATCAAAACCACGAATATTGTCCAGAAAGCCAGTCGCCATTGCTGTAGTGATTGCTGAAAATAATTAAGGTATCTCTCAGTTTCAGCTATAAACTTAAATTCTTTTAACATTGACATCGTTCTAGTTTTATATTTAACATACGTACATAGATGTATTTGTATACAGGGTGTAACAGAAAGGGGTATACAAGCCGTGAGAGGGTTGTTAGGAACATCATTCTGAACAACTTTCACTATGGGACCGAATCTTTGAATCTTTGAACTTTATTTTTCACTCCACCATACAGATCAGCTGAGCGCTAGGCCCGAAATGTACTGAGTTAATAAAAATAAAGTTGCTCTGATCAAGTCGTTCCCATAGTGAAAGTTGTTCAGAATGATGTCCCTAACTGGTGTTCACAGATAACACTTTTTTTGTAGTAAGCTTTGGTAAATAAATAAACTTTTTTTTTATTTTTTAATAACCTTCTTTCGGCTTGTACACCCCTTTATGTTACACTCTGTATAACGAAGCTCAAAGAATTACCCAAGAGGGCTGTGCTACGATACACATTTTTATGAAGATACCAGTATTATCATCAGCCTGTCACTAAACCCAGAATTATTTATAAAGCTCCTCAAAATACGCCACCTCATTCTACTCAGTCCTGTGCATTCAGTTTTAAAATCTCAACGCTCATTGCCTACTAAAGATAAAGATAAACTTACATCAGGAGTCAACAACCCAACCAAATAAGGTGTGATAATGCCAGAGACTGCAGCAAGACCATTCACGAACGCTGAGCAAGTACCAGCGTAATTCGGAGCGATGTCCATAGCGTTAATTTTAACGCTGCTGTAGAATCCACCCATGAAAGCCATGGAACCTATGAAGTAGGCCACGGCGGCTGTCCGGTTACACCCGGAATAGGAAGCTAGGATGATGAAAATCGCTGGTAGGGTTGAGGCTGAAAGAAAATTGTGAGGATATAGTCTCGGACGGAATTCAAAATTATGACAGACAGAGAACATTATAGTAGTTTGAAAATTAAATCACCCTATTGGAACCGTAATATATTTTCAAGTCGGATCGATTGAGCCCAAACTTTTAGGGTGCACAAGTAAGAATACCAGTGTTTTATTTACCATCTTCCAGTTCCATCATAAGATGATGACGAGTATAACGCCAGTAAATAATATGAATGGGACTTGTCACGATGAATTTATTTTTTGGGTTCCTGATGGGTACTAAAGTAAACATTCCAGGGTTCGATGGGCCCCAGATCCCCCGTTAGGTTAAATTAAAAGGACACTTGTAAGTAAGTTAGGGTAAATCCAAAGTCAAGTTGTTTTATATTTAGTTTTCCTTATTTGGGGTTTTTTCATCAATTCGTTTTACTCGCCGGTAACTACCTGTTAAAACATAAGCATAGCAGTTGGGTTTATTTAACAGCATTAGTTTATGCCAGTTTTATACATTAGATATATGATGGATACAATTCAATCAACACATTAATAGATGGTACTTCTTTTAACTAATAAGTAGTTCTATTTTATCTACGAGTATGTGCCAGTAAACATAATTATGTCTGTTACGATGTATTTGGATTCAGCAACATCTCATCATCGTTTTTGCACATCTCTTTTTCTCAAGATTGATTTCTTTAAATGATGAGTAAAGAATCATGTATTGATAATATTATCATTAATTTCCGCCCTAATTGGTCTACCCCTGGTCTACGCTCTTTCATCGCCCATTTTATCCTAAATAAATATTATTCTTCCTGGCTCGGGTTATAATAACACAAGTCGAATCCAAAGCGAAGTCCTTCATTACCACCATAAATAAATGTTAGATATGTACCCATAGCTGGCGCGCTTTTATGGAGTCTTCTCAATGTTGAGGACGCGAGTAATGTATGCCAGGATTGTGATAATTGGAGGTCTTGCCTACCCATCTTTCGGGGAAAAGGCATTCGTGTCTTATACATAGGTAGGTATGGTAAACGTGAAACAGTCTATGCGGACTGAATTAAGACGAGTGTCCAGCAAAATGCCCATCTTTAAACAGTTATTCCAGCAGTTTGAGATACTTCCTGAATCCACAAAAAATAAATTTTATAAAACCGTCCCTTGGCTAAAAATGTGTTTGAAAACATCATAATGATAAGTAGGTAAGTATCTTTCTATATCGAAATGCTTCGTGCACCTACAACACGGCCGGCGCGTGCGTCGCCAGTGTTTTCCGCACATGACTTTGACACGTTACCGTGTTTCTAGAAACTAGGAAGTCTAGGAACTCACAGACAGTCGTATAGATCTTCCTTCCTGTCCCGATCGAGTGCCATTTCCGCTTGATACACAGGTCACATAGGCCGGCGAATACAAAACTGCAAACGTACATCGCGATGTATGGCAGAGCTGACATTGTACCAGTCTCTTTTATGTTATACTTCAGCACGTCTAAGAGATACTTCGGCAAGTCAGTGATCATTGTGAAATAACCCCAATCATGACCAACCTGTAAATTGGAAATAAGATCACAGGACCATTACCAGGAGCTTACTACCAACCTCCAGTAGTGAAGAGGCAATAGACCATGGTAAAGACAAGGCACTTAAAATAATTTAAACAAAGACGACAGTTGCTATATCTACTCTATGAAAGGAATCCAGGTTGATATTCATGCCCTTGGAATTCTTGTTCAACTGACAACCGTACATTTGGTCTTTTAATTACATTATTATCATTAATTCCTTTATTTTCAACACTATCACAGAATAACAATGTCTCTACTAATAGGCAAATACTTACAGCAGCTAACACAAGCACCCATAGAGGACCAGACCTCAAGAGAGCTTTAAATGGTACTGGATCTAGTTTCTTATGTAACCCCGAGGCAGCTATACTAATATTTAGGTAATTCTTTTCTTCTTCAGAAATGAAGGGATGCAATTTCGGCGTACTGTAGCACAGGAATGTCTGGAATGTAAAAAATAAAATTGACAATTGGATTTGCTCACGAACGTGTTAAAACTTATTTACACAGTTATTTGCCATTTAATTACTCTCAAATTCCGAACGCACTTAATACAACAAAACAATTCAGGAGTTGATCATATGTAATATAACCAAAATTAAAGTAATTTATTTAACCAGGCCTATTTTTTCCCAGTTTTCTTACTACCGTTGTTTGGGGCATTGTAAATATTATCTAATCTGTGCTTCAGGTGCAAAGTTGTAAAACTTAATGAGCACCGGAGTAAAATAGCCTTCGGTCGTTTCAATTCATGGCAATAAGGTTTATTTCAGTTTATTTCTTACTGAGATTCTACATTTAGTTATCTCTGTCTTTCTAAACTCACCATTTGATCTTATGAGACTGTAAAATGTAGCATCTAATAAAATAAGCATTTGAAGATAAGCCGGGTACCAGTACATTAAATTACTTCCTGTCTCAGGACCTTTTATAATTTATAAGTAGTCTCGATATGCTCTGATAAAGAGACAATTCGTAACATTAATCATTCTATGTAATATTAATATTACAGACATTTCTGTCACGAGCTTGGAATTCTCGATACAGGCCATAGGGATGGTATGTTCCGAAGATAAAATCAGCGAAATCTGGGTTTGTTATATCTAAATATAACGCCTTTATACATGGAATTGTCCATTTTCTATTATTTAAGTAGTGTGTAATAAAGTAAAAACAATTACCCAAAATATGAACCAAATCATGCCCAATCCTCCAAAGAAGTAGAACACATGTGCCCAGTCTCCGCCGTCCGCCATAATGATTCCAGAACAGTAGGGTCCGAATATATTGCCAATCTGAGCACCCCCAAATATCATGGCGCCGAACCGGGAGCGTTCTGAGGGTGGAACCCATCGAGCCATTAACAGAACGAATGCTGGTGTTACAGGACCCTGAAAATGTAATCTGATTTAATTGAATTAATTAAGCGACGTTCGCAGGAATTACCCTAGGGTGACTGTGAAACCTCTTGCTTTATTTTAAGAGGTTGTTAGGGACATCATTCTGAGCAACTTTTACTATGAAACCGATTTAATCAGAGCAACTTTATTTTTCACCTCCCAGACATTTTTGCCTGATTGGGTGAGCTGATTTGTATGGAGAAGTGAAAAATAAAGTTGCTCTGATCAAATCGGTTTGATAGTGAAAGTCAGAATGATGTCCCTAATAACCTCGTGAAATATAGCTAGGGGTTTCACAGTCACCCTAGAATAAGACCATGAGGTCTTCGCAAGCAATTAATTCGTGTAAAATTTCATGATTTTAACTAGGTCAATGGGAAGTACCCTTAGGTTTTGATTTCGCATAAATAGTCGTAACATCTTATTGCGTTGTCCTAGATGTTTATTTCGCAGTTTTAGGGAATCTCAGCTTTTAACTTGATGACACCACGAGTTCCCGGGAAAAAAGGTCGTGGCAGACGGACGGACGCGATGACAGTAAGTTTATATACTCTTTGGCGATGACAACGAAGAGATCCTACAAGAGGGCTCCTTTTTAACCTTTTAAGGTACGGAACCCTAAAATCAGATTGGAACCGAACACTCGGTGCGCCAGTACGAGAAGAAGAAGGTTTTTTTGGGTACGATACCTCTCCAGCACCCTCAACAACTCTGATCACGAACAGCCCAGTAGCCCCACCCACGCTCACAGCCCACGGCGTCAGCGCCGTCGCCACGGAAGTCGTCAGCAGCCCCAAGCCCAGGGTCCACTTCCCGCCGAACCTCTCCGCGAGTAGACCACCAGGCAGGTGGGTGAGGACGTAGCCGTAGTAGAATGCGCTGAGGAGGAAGCCTTGGGTCGCTTCGTCCCAGTCGTAGCGGTCGCGGCCCTGGATGCAAACGTGAGGGTGGAAATGAAAGTAGGTTGCGGGTGAAACACCTAACAGGACACCCTTTTCTGGTGAAACATAATAAATATTTCAATATCTACTGGAATATTTCGTAGTTTCCATTTGGTAAACTGTGATTAGAAATTGTTCATTACTGTGATTTTTCCCCATTGATACCTTAGTCAACGTAGAGAAGAGGCAAAAAAAGACATGTTCTAAGTATATTTGTAAATATCTACGGAAAGCAAATTAAGTATTTTGAAATTTGAAATTTTAAATGTCTGTTGAGGGTATAGGAGGTTAAATAATTATCAGGGTTACTGACCTAAACAATTTTCGGTGTGAAACCGTGTGATAAAAGTGACGTAAACATACATCCAGTTGCATGTTGAAATTTTCAATGATAGTTGACTACATTGACTCATAAACAATGTTAATATGGTTTCATGGAGGACTCAACGTAGAAACGAAATTAGTGGCTCAGTTCCGAAAGGGATCATGTCATTATTTCCATGGCTATGCGTGCTTGAAAATGCGTGACGTAGATATAGTATGTCATCTTCAGAATGTATCAGAACGTTAAACTAAAGGAAAATATAATAAATATGATACACTTACAACAAAAATAACAGTATCATTACTTGTCTGATCCACAGTTACATTGCTAGAGTCATCTGGACAAGTTTCGCCGAGAATATGCTCAGATGGCGCCACCTTACTGACCATCTGTGTAATGGTCATGCTAAGGCATACCCGCATTGTAAACGAGTTTGCCAATGCAAACAGACCCATAAGACCCAGGACATAACGCTGGGGTATGAATATCACTGAAACAATAAGAAAAAATATTGGCCATATTTTATTACATAGCATAGCACACACTTAGCTTACACTTTTTCCCATTATGCTGACTTTTAACCAGTGTTTCAATATTCAATTTTGCGTGACAGGGGGGTAGCCCAACGCCGCAACTATGATGTTAATCATGATGTTGCTTAGAACGTCAGTATACCGAGATACGATTATTTAAGATCAGATACTATTAAAGATAAATAACCGATCTCATTAGTACACCGTCAGTACCGCGATTCGAACCTGTATCTCCTGCGTAAAACCCACTAGACCACGGAGCTCGGTGTATATAGTTTTTGTGAGAAATGCACTTTCTGAATTGGATTGTGCATGAGTAACTAAAGAATCTTTCTCGATTTTCCGCCATCATATTTTAGACCCATTTTGGGTATCCCCGAGCCATTGTTAGTGACCTAGCGTTAAATAAGTTTCAATTATCATCCATGTCCAGGAAATCGATTTGCTATGAACAATTACAACAATGACGACAAAATAATAGAGTTAAGCTTAATAACGTACCTTTATTCAGAATCAGTCTCCATCCCGTTAATACCATGTCGAGTTATTTCACAATCTGTCACACTAAACACGATCACAATGCTTTTAGCTTCCCATTATATTTTTACCTGCACATGATAAACTGTAGTACCAACCAACTGCAACAGTCATGTGTGTAATATGCAGGTAGAAATATGTCTAACAGATAAACCAGTGATGATAAAACGCGCGATACGTGTTTCGTATTAGAGATCTGTTTGAACTCTTCTCAAATATCTTTGAGATAAAGTGGTGCTAAAGACAGATAACACTTGACGATCCATAACTCGATATCCCATTTGTAGTGGAACTTGTTGTTTTTAGATACCAACGAAAAAGAGGATTGTTACTTATAAGTTGAAATCGTCTGCCTGTGCTGTGAGTGAAATGCCCGGTTTCCTGGGCGCTGATTAAAGTTAACAGTGCCTGTAGACAAGTGACATCGCTAAGGATAGCGAGTAGAAACGATAACTTTTTATGTTTGCGGTTTGATATTTGGAATCGCTAAGGTGACGTCACCTAGCGAATCTAAATGTCCAATCGCATACATAAAAAATATCGTTTCGACTCGCTATTCTTAGCGATGTCACTTGTCTAGGCCCCCTGGTTGGTTAAATCAGCTTCAGCCAATCACGAACCGCTATTATTCAAAATGACGGAACTTGATTGGCCGAAACTGATTTAACCAACCTGTTAACTTTAATCAGCGCCCAGGAAACTGGGTGTCAGTATGTCTATGAGCTGTCAGTTGCAAACTAGTTCAAGTGAGAAAAAAATTTAAATACGAATGGGTTTACGTTACGAATACGGTTTTATGTATGTTTTATTAAAATTGGGTAAGTGGTTCGAAAGTTATATTAATATCAGGATACATGTCGGCCTTTTAGCTGAATGAATTTGTTATAGTTTTAAGGTTTCATTTAGTGTATTGGGGATCCTTTTTTAGGGTTCCGTAGAGAAACAAGGAACCCTTATAGTTTCGTCAAGTATGTCTGTCCGTCCGTCCGTCCGTCTGTCACAGCAACTTTATTCCAACACTATTAAGACTAAACAGTTGAAACTTGGTACGTAGATGTATTCTATAAACCGCTTTACGATTTTTATACAAAATCTGATAAAAATAAAAATTTAAGTGGGGCTCCGCATACCTACATGAAACTGAAACCAAAAAAAAAATTTTTCATCAAACCTACATGTGTGGGGTGTCTATAGATAGGTCTTCAAAAATGAAGTTCTTGAAGAGGTTCCTAAAACCATTTTTCCTCAAAGTCAATCTTTAAAGAGACAGACCCATCCAAAGTGGATTTTTGTTATCCCCCCCCCTCTAACTTTTAAATTAAGAGAGATATAAATCTATAAAAAATATATGCTGTGTATCTCAATATAAAATTTCGATGAAAATTAGTTTGAACATAATATAATAAGCAGTTTTTAAGATATAAAACATTTATTAAAACCGCAAAAATAACTTTGTCATTCATACAAACACTATGAAAAACAAAGTTACAACACAAACATCAAGTCTTATAATTACTTGCTACCACGGAACCCTTCATGGGCGAGTCCGAATCGGGCCATTTTTTTTTAGGTTTTAATTTGTAGTTGGTAGTTTTCATGTAAGTATAACTGCCGTCTTTGTATATATACAGGGTGGAAAAAACAAACGAGCCCCGGAGGAAAAGTACCATAAATCTTTAAGGTAGCTTTACTTACAGGAAACTTTCTATCATTTTTAAAAAGAAACCAAACTACCTACATTCAAAGTTTTTTTTATTCGCTTGTCTCACCCGGAGTCAAACCAGCAAAAATAAAAAATAAACACTCGTTATTTTTTTGCTCTAGGGATGCAGTGATATTTATGCATCGTCTAGAGCAAATAATTGAAACAAAAACTAAAACTTAAAAAAAAACCGACTTCCACAAACCCTATTTAATTAGAAACCAATGTCAAGGTGCTTGCCCTCCAGGGCCCATTCGTTTTTTCCATCCTGCATATTATGTTTTTGTTTGAACTACGGCTTGCAAGATCTAACTCAAAGGCATACTTATAAAACATACATACTACATAAAATCTAATTTCATATCAAGCATGATATCTGAACATTTACCACATCACTAAAAGAGTAGATACCTAGATTTAGTTAGTTAACCGCTGGAACGGCTAGAATATTATTTCCGTAAACTGTTTTCCATTCAACACTACTAGTAGGTAGATACGTAATTTACGTAACCTTGCCCTCGCCCTTGAAATGCAACATCATGCACATTTTAGTTTCTAATTCTCTCCAGTATTTGAATGCCATAATTAACGTTGCACTATTCTTATTATTCCTTATTCTTACAAACTTACTTCCGTCGGCTCTAAAACCTTTTGTGGGTATTGGCCTCCGACATGATCTGCTTCTATTTTGTTCTGTCACTGGCCTCCACCTCTTCCTGAGTCTTCCATGGGGTCTTTTCTGTTGCGGGATCCAATTGGAAAAGATTTGACTGGTCTGGTGTCATGTAATTAGTAACCCTTACAGCTTATTCTAACGAGGATACCTACCAATCCCTTTTCAGCCCGAGCGCCACGATATAAAGATTCTAGAGTACTCTACAACAATGTACCTACAGTAAATTTCTATAAGTACCTACTTCATTATTAACTGGATGGCATCCCTTACCTTATTAGTTTTACGTATTTACCTGAAGCTATTTACTTTTTAAATTAATATTTTTCCTGAGATCCCCAGGCGGTGGATACCAATTACCACCTAAAATTAACTTTGTCGTTCAGCTAATAAAGTCCAAGTTATCGCGCGGCCGGGTAGTGGCTCGTAATCATTTCGCAGGCGCTTATCAAAGATTTTGCAAAGACCAAGTCCAATGTGCGGTACGCTGCCTTAATGAAACAATCTGGGGTACCTACATATTATTGATGACAATAATATGTAGGTACAGTGACTTATCATGACCACGATTTCATAAAACTAAGTAAGTACCTACCTACTTACTAACTAAATAAAGGAAGTGGTACATTTGTAATGAAAATACCATAACATTTAACTAACTTTGTTGCAAAAATAAGTTACATTACGACACTATAGGTATTTACAAAAAGTCCTTAAATTAAGTTTTATGCTAGTCCCGTCTCGTCTCATCTTCTTTGCTTTTGTTTTCCTCGGTATCCTTTGATTTTGAGGGCAGAGCTCCATACTTCCAGCCTTCCGGATAGCCATGTTTCTTGACATCGTCCCACCAAAGTTGCTTGCCTTCAGCCCAGATAAGATAAATCACGTTGGTCACCACCAAAACGACCAGGCAAACCCAGAATGCCACGCGCCATTGCTTTAGAGTCGACTGAAAGTAAATAATATCGGATTAGATAAGTTATGAACTATGTTGGGTAAACAGACACCCCTTCAAGCAAATATGCGTAGGGAATTTAATCAGTGGAACAATGTACAAGCACTTGAGCAAATACGACTCATTATCGTAATAGTATCTCGGAATAACAAGGGTGAATTAAATGTTATATATAAGAGTAATAAAAGTAAATAAAGATTTTCCTCCAAGGTCAGGTACTAATATGAGTGGAAATATCTTAGGAAATCTTTCCCTTGAATCTTACGTCAATCGTACATATATAGACCGCTTTAGAGTCTTTAAGTCTGGTATCTACATGTTAGCCTGAGAATATAAGTTATCAAGCAATATCTATCTAGGCCCACAGATTAATAAAGAGTTACTAGGTCGAAGTTGGTAAAAGGTATAAAGGTAGTTTGCCCAAATAGTGTTAGAGGGGGCTGCATTGTGTGCCCAAATTAAGTAAGTATGTAAATTGTTACTTTAACTTACATCAGGCGTCAAAAGACCAATCAGGTAAGGCGAAATGATTCCAGAAATGGCAGCAATCCCGTTGACCATCGCAGTGGTGGTGCCGGCATAGTTAGGGGAGATGTCGAGCGCGTTGATCTTCATACCGCTGTAGTAAGCTCCCATGAGGGTCATGGCTGCGATGAACCAGAAGACGGCCATGGTTGTATCACAGCCGGAGTAGGAGGCTAGGATGATGCATATGCCTGGGCCAGTGGCGGCTGGGAAGAAAAAATCAACAAAAAATGTTACATTTGAATTGGTTAGCAATTAATGGCAAAAATCATTTGAAATCCATTTCTCATCACAAGTGTAGCTCGAATCGACGAAGGCGCCGTTTATCGAAATGGATACAATGGCCAATTTTCCTGACTAAATATGTGTAAGTTTAATCACGTTACACAGAAAAATATAACACTTACCAATAGTAGTATAAATCTTCCTAGCATTTAATATGCTGTGATAGCCCTTCTTGACGCAGAAATCACACAGCAGACCGAAGAAGAAGCATGAGATCCACATAGCTATGTACGGCACGGCTGAGAGAAGGCCGGCAGTCTTAATGTTGAACTTGAGGACGTCAGTCATGTACTTGGGCAGGTCAGTGACCATCGTGAAGTAGCCCCAGTCGTGACCGATCTGGAAGAGGAAATACACACTTCTAATACAGGGCTCGTGGGACGTGTAATGTGCACTGACAAACTAATAATTATGTATGGATTGTAAATAAGATATTAACATTGTGTATTATTGTTAGGATCGAAGCTGATGGCACGGTAAAGAACGAACTTATATCTAGCAGTGGCATAATGCAGGCTGTAATACTAACACCGGCAAAAATTAAGGACCACAGAGGTACGGAACGTAGCAACGCCTTCCACGGTACAGGATCCAGCTCCTGCCTCTTGGCATGGATTAGAGAGTCCACGTTCTCGTTCAAAAACTTTTTCTCGGCATCGGAAATGTACGGGTGCGTGTTTGGAGTACTGTAGCAGAGGAAGCACTGAAAAGATAAAATATAATTGTTTAGTATTTGAGGCCTGTACCCCTCGGTGGGGATATTAATGGGCTACATTTACTTTACTGGTAATCTTTAAATCCCATTGGGTAATCCACTTACCCATAGAACGAACCATACAACACCCAAAGACCCAAAGAAGTAGAACACATTGTCCCAAGACCCTTCATGCATAATGAGCCCAGAGACGTATGAGCCCGCGATGTTGCCGATTTGGGCACCTCCGAAGACAGTTGCCCCAACCCTTGCACGTTCAGTTTTCGGAACCCAGCGGGAGATCATGGCCATGAGTGCTGGCATTGTTGGACCCTGAAAATTTACTTATTTAATACGAAAATTGGCTATGCGAATAAGTACCTACTGGATATATTTTATTCGCTTGCATTCTTATCTTATCTTATCCTCTCGTTTGACAACCAATAGGTGCCTGTAGGTGGTTGGGAACTGATATACCTCTCCCAATCCTTCGATGACCCTCAAAGCAAAGAGCGCTGGTGCGCCCCCCCATCGCACCACAACAGGCGTGATAACTGTGCAGACGGCCGTCGACAGAAGACCCAATCCAAGCACCCATTTGCCGCCAAATCTCTCCGCCCACATTCCTCCAGGGATGTGGGTTAGGACGTACCCGTAGTAGAAGGAACTGAGGAGTAGACCCTGGGTGGCCTCGCTCCATTCGAAGAGTGCTATCTGAAAATTAGTATAATGACATGTTACTTTCATGCAGAATGCATGTGCGTTTCGCAGACTGCATCGACTGTACTGAAGTTAAGTTATTTTTTTTGGGTAATGCAGGGGTAATGGCTTCTAAACGCAAATTAATTTATTTCTAGTTCTTGTGCAGAGAACGCCCCGCCGCCGGGGCGCCATCGTCATTTTGACTTTTTTGGTGATGGGAGCACGGCACATATATCAAATGGAATTTCAAGGTGTCGTGTTCTCTTGGCTCTATATTTACTATACGTAGATAAGTAACTGGAGACCCAGCAATTTACAAGTTCCCAATGTTGACAACCGATATGGAAGCAAAGTACTCGTACTTGATCATAACAAATATGATAGGTTTCATGATTTCAGCTAACTCTTCAAAATATGACAATACGACGACAATATCTTAACTTTACTATTATCTTTACTATTTCTCGAGTACCTACTTATTGTAGTTGATATGAGACTTTATCGTACCCAAGCGAAGGTACATCTAAATATCGTAAAAAATCTAATGAAGTTTCATAGTTTCTTTAAAATGTTGCTAAAGAAGTACACACGTGTATGAATAACCAGGTATACCTTGACTACCAGTAAAAGTTACAAGTGCGTTTTTAAAACTACAGTTCAAAGCATTAGTAAATTATATGTACATTACATTGTATGTCCTACCTACGTGTATGTATGTATGTATATAGCTACCTATTAATATCCTATGGCTGAATTTCAGGGCATACATAGGGACGTAGTATGTCACCACACCAGTCACCACCATTGTGCTCGCCCGTGCGAATTGACAGCGTAGACGTAAAAAAAAAAACATTTTCGCATGAAATGTCGAAGACAATTTGCGTCTTTGCTTTCAATATGCGTGGAGAGAATTGGGCCCCTGAAACGCAATAATCTAATGGCTAAAGGTCCGTTGTGCAGTTGACTAACATCTTCTTAATTCTGGTTCGTTAAAATGACGACGTTCAGTTAGTTAGGTTGTTATCATACCTACGATTAAAATTTAATTGAAAACTAATTTCCAGGATTTTCGTAAAGTGCCTGCTTTAAAAAAATTGCTGCGACACTACATTAAATCAGCAATACAAGATATTTTTAAATAATTATGTTAAAGTGTTTGAAAGAACTTATTTACCGGAAAAGTTATGGCTATTGAGAGATGCTTTAGTAGAGCTGCAGTTATTGTAGATGTAGAGTCTGTGTATTGAATTTATTGCAACGTGTTCACGCTTTTAACTAACCGGGCGATTTTCCATTGTTACTTTAGCACGTTTCCAATATAAATAAAAAAAATACTCAAAATACTATTCAAGATTTTATGCAAGAAGTCATGCATCGTAAAACCGTCTACAGACTACTCGTGCAGATACTTCACTCAAGGTTGGTTTTCGTCAGTTTTACAAAGTGCAACGAACGAAACAATGAAACAATAAGGTAGGATTTATATGTGTAGTGAATATCACATTACATAACCATTTGCAATATCCATGCATGACTAACAAACTTAGTGATTCTTGTCAAAACGACATTTAAAACATTTGTAATTGACTGGACAATGTAATATATGTAATGTATGTAGGAGAACTAATCATTATTTGTGAGTATCAGTTTCAGTTTCATTTTCTTACCGATAACAAATTGCCTGGAACTGAGTACCTGTCTCTAGGGGATTTTAGCACTAAGTGATGGTGATAAAGACCTGTGAAGCGCTGAGTCCCCCGGTCATATTGTCAGGCTATGCACGAGAAATACAGCTAGCTATACACGCCATCTATCTCTATCGCAAAACTTCACTGTAGGTATTCCAAAAATATGGCCTGTACTCTGGCCGCTGAGAGAATGTGATCCTGACACATGTCGTTCCTGTGTCTGTCCCGCGCTACTTATCACTCTATCTCACTTGTCGGCCAGAATATAATGGAGGAACTACGATAACACAGCCTAAGTAAATATGGTTTGACGCTGAGCTGTGGAGCAGGATATCGGCATTACAAAATTTACAATGACCAAAAAAAAAAGAATGAAAATGACGTAACGTGGATTTGCCGCCTTTACTGGTGCACCTAAACGGGCCAGGTTTTGCTGCAATATTTAGCCGGCAACTATTGGTGTCCCTCTTTTACTCACATGTTAGAAAAAACACCAATAGTTGCCTGCCAGCCACTTAAACCAGTGAAAATATGGCCCGTTTAGGCGTACCTCGACATCTTCTTTCTTTTAATTTCATTTAAGTAAGTATAGTTTATTGCACACATATAGTTAAATTGCTTCAAGCCCTGCTGCAGGACCTGTGTCGTGGAAACCAGAAACAGCGACGTCACATACATATGAACCCCCAAGACCTGGGGATTTATTTTTCTTCGAACCCAGCCGGGATTCGAATCCGGAACCGGGATGCGAAGCACAGCCTCGACCGCAAAGCCACAGACGAGACATTACACCGCTAGTTATGTCCTTTTGTCCGTTCCGGAACGGACAAAAGAGCATATTTACTTTACTTACTGTACTTTATACTTTATTGCGCAAAAACAGAATACTGAAAAAAAAATGTACAAAGGCGAGCTTATCTCTAATAAGAGATCTCTTCCAGCAAACCTAGGATGGACAGGATTAATTAACAAAATATAGACCTACATATGCAGCACAGCAGCATGGACGCAGCTTAGCCCGTTCATACGTACCACCTTGGAATAAACAACATACCTCCTCATCCCTAACGTAGTACCTCGTGCTATTCCCACTCATCACTTCACTGGGGTCCGGGCACGCGTTAGGGTCGTAATGCTCGTCTCCCTCCACCGCCGAGGTCTTCTTGACCATCTGGGTGATGGCCAGGTTGAGGCAGACCCGCATGGTGTAGGCGTTGGCGATGGCAAACAAGGCCATGATGGCGAGCACATACCGCTGCGGTATTATGAATACTGGGGATGGAATAACAGTGCATGAATTAATTTTAAAACGTGATAGAAAAATAAATAAATAAATGTAGCGTTACGTCTTTTTCCATACGGGGTGGCAGAGGCACAAGTGCCTTCCCTCTTTAAGCCAGATATCCTATACTCCATTTTGCGTGACAGGGGGCTAGCGCATCGCCGCAGCCATGGAGTGATGAAGGTTTCCTTACGATGTATTCCATCAACAGCTCGTATTGCATACACATAATGTAAGCAGTTAAATGAAATCGAATTTACACAGGATTATCTGTAAACAGAGACTTCTGCCAGCAAACCCATGATAATGTAAATTTAACCCAAATGGTCACAAACATTTATTTACTTTTAATTAAAAATACTTGTTTCATTTAGAAATTACGTCTTACTTCTTTAAAATACTGTTCTTTTTTGTTGATAATAAACGGCCAAGTGCGAGACGGCCTAGCGCAAGAAGGGTTCCGTACCATTATCTATAAAACGGCAAAAAAATAGTTTGTTGTATGGGAGCCCCTTTAATATTTATTTTAATCTGTTTTTTAGTATTTATTGTTATAGCGGCAAAATCATCATCATCGGCATCATCTGTGAAAATTTCAACGGTCTAGCTATCACGTTTCATGAGATACAGCCTGGTGACAGACGGACAGACGGACAGCGGAGGGCTTAGTATTAAGGTCCCGTTTGGCACCCTTTGGGTACGGAACCCTAAAATTGCACTCTGTGAACTGTTTCTTCGTCCACCAAGCTACTTTTAGAGTTTAATGTCCAATCAACAACCAACAAATACTAGTTAATTTAAAACAATTTTAAGGATCATTCACTTACGTTTTGACAAACCGAGCCGCCATCCTGCCAACATTTTCCCGCGTTAATTTTCACCTAAAACAAAACTTCACATCAAAATTGATCCCAATGTTTTTACCAACTGTTTGGCGAAATTATGCCTAAGGAGTTATCTCCTATTGGCTTCTGTTTGTGTACTGAATCCGAGGAAAATCGGTATAGTAGTGCGAATCGGTTGGTCGGCGACATAGCAAAGTGCCTCAAAGCACGGTGAGAGACCGGAAAACTGAGAACAAGGCCAAGTAGAAGCCAGCTCTTCGACAAGTATTGGTAGGTAACAGTCTTCCTTGTATAAAACACCTGAGGAAACTACCGAATCTACCAAATAACCGAGATGTGATGCGAATTATAACTTGTAATTAAGATCAAAATCTTGTTAAATCTCTTAATAGAGATAAGCTCGCCTTTGTCATGTGTTGTCCACTTTATGTAAAATGTATTATTTTGTGCAATAAAGTATATGAAAAATCGTATAAGAAGAGTTTGAGAATTTATTCAACTACTTACTTAGAATTTAATGTTCAGTTTGGTATCGCTAGGCTACTACCTAAATCATCATCATCACCACACACCACACAATGTTATTGTAAGGTAATTCTACACTTTACATTTTTTTACATAACTGCAACTTGACGTTTGAGTGACGCTCAATCTGCTGCTATCTCTAGTGTAATGGCGTCAAGACTTACAAACACACCTTACATTTTCTTTCGCAGAGTTTTGTGCTCGTGCAAATAGGTTCGGTCATCCATCACTCACTTTGATATCTAAATGTATGGTTATAGTTTCATGACACATCACATATCTACCCAATTTTTATGATTTCCTATATTTTTTTGGTTTTACTGCCGAGACCCCCTGTCTGTTAGAATACACCCCACTTAGTCTATAAGTACTCACTATACTTCTATCGGGTTTTATAATGATAACGTTATTTATGATGCAATATTAAAGAGAACATAATGGAGGAAATGTAATAAGTGGTAGCCATTGAAATCCATTGAAGGAAAAATGTCGTGAATTGTGGAAATCCAGCGAATATAAGGAAAATATCATCAAATGTTTATTATGAAATATCGAACGGTTTAACATAATTTATGTTATGACGCACGGGTTTAATTAATGTGACCGTCCGATACTGGTTTTTCAGCCGAAACCGAAACTGAACCTTCGGCTTCTGTCATAGTTTCGGCCGAACCCAACCTTTTTATCCAACTTCATGAAAGGAGAGGTTTTCTATTCCATATTTACTATAAATTATTATTAACCAGTGAAACTGAATACAAAATTACCTGAAATTCGGATCCTAACCTCATCGAAATAGAATTTCCTGGACTACTAAAATTAGTCGAAGGCGTCGGTTTACTGCAGAGATTCAAATTCGGGGGAGGTTTCTTGCCCTTCTTTGCTCCATCCCTAAGCCCACAACTTCCGAACGGGCGGTAGTATACAAAAATATTAATATTATATTGACGTTGACTAAGTAATATGTATGATTTTATGGTCAATAATTTTTTTTAACTGAACTGAACTGAACAAAGATTCGGCTGGTTTTTGGTCGAAACCGAAGCCTTCGCCGAAAACTCTTTTAGGCCGAATTATGGCCAAAAGCGAAACCGATTCGAAACTTCTGTCCTTCTCTATTCACAGCTACTTCATAAATCAAATTGTAATTTCACGCATTCCTACAGGTAGGTACCATAGCGTATGAAGGTAATGTTGAACACTTGAAGCAATAATAACTTACCAAAAGGTCACATCATATTATGTACAGAAAGTATGATTTAAAAAGACTTTCAACAAGTTACAACATTAGTATCGTACTGAAGCAGGTAATACCTACTACGCTACCAATGGACTTCGCGCAAATAATATTGGTCGGAGCAAACATTACCATTTTTAACCCCCGCCTGACGAAGGAAAAAGTGGCCAAGTACGAGTCGGACTCGCCTATGAAGGGTTATAGTAGCAAGTAGGTAATTATATGACTTGATGTTTGTGTTGTAACTTAGTTTTTCATAGTGTTTGTATGAATGACTAAGTTATCTTTGCAGTTTTTAATAAATGTTTTATATCTTAAAAACTGCTCATAATTGTGTTCAAACCAATTTTGTATTGAGATACACAGCAATTATTATTTGTTGATTTTTCACTCTCTTGCCTTAAAAGTTAGAAGGGGGGGGGGGGGGATTTTCCATTTTGGAAGGGTCTGTCTCTTTAACAATCGACTTTGAGGAAAAGTGGTTTTAGGAACCTCAACGTTATTTTTAAAGACCTATCTATAAACACACATCTAGGTAGGTTTAGGTCATCTAGGGAAACCTATGAAGCTTACAAGTAAACCCGTCTAATTTGGGCTCATTAGGTTCATTGTGACAAGCGCTTTGAGAATATGGTACTATCAAGCTGATCTGATAATGGAGTACGAAGTTTAAAGATAGGAGCTGGAACCCTGGGATGCTACTAGTAAACCCCATCGAGTTTAGGCTCATTAGATTCGTTGTGATGAGATCTTTTAATTTCACCTGATGATGAGACCTGGGTGATGAAACTGAAAAACTGGTTTTAGCCGGAGTTTTTTAATGCTAAAGTTATGTTATAATTTTCTTTTAGATGGGTACCTATTTATTTTTAGATAAATTGTTTTAGGTGGGTATGTACTTACATAAGTATGTATGATAAATAATTACTCTTGCTCCAACTTAGGTCTTTATTTCTATATCAGTTTTCCTTATTTCACATCGTTCTCACTTGTCAATGTCACTAAAAGTTTTTGCTAGAGTTTGTAGACGTTTTCTCCTTCAGTAATCAGTAGTT
Source organism: Argyresthia albistria (assembly GCA_963457715.1). Taxonomy (NCBI): domain Eukaryota; kingdom Metazoa; phylum Arthropoda; class Insecta; order Lepidoptera; family Argyresthiidae; genus Argyresthia; species Argyresthia albistria. Next base: position 4,527,551 of record OY735264.1, on the reverse strand, counting down.
AACTGCTGTGTACTACGAGTAGGTATTTCCACGTTTCGAGATACATTTTACGATAAACACACATACTATCGTCACATAATACATTTCATTGTTTTGCTATACAGAGTGTCCTTACTACGGATAAGTAAAATTTGCTAAGTAAATCTACTTTGCCCAGAGTAGTGGGACATGGTGGGCTCGTAAAAAAAACTACCTACTTAGCTAGAGCATAATCAAGATTCCATGTTGTTTGAATAAACGAAGAAATGCAATCAGCTATATGAAACTTGCCTTTTTCAAATATCCTAACACTAATCGGTCGGTATTCATGTTTTCATAATGAAAAGATTTTTATATTATATAATTTATCTTTTGAAGAGCTATGTAAATATTGGCCAATCCAGTGCCCATTGAAGCGCCCGACCTGACAGATACACGTCGATATAAAGGCCACAGCACGTCTTTTTGAGTACTTGCCTAATCCTTATAATTTGCTGAGGTGTTCGAATGAACTACGCCTTTACTGCTTATGGCCCTTGCTTATATGCTAAATCCCTTAAACTGCTACAACGCGTTCAGAATGCCTGAGCCCGCTTTTGTTTTAATATTCCTGCTCGCACTCACGTTACTCCTTTTAAAAATAAAGCAAATTTGCTAAAAATTCAAAACCGACTTAAGTTGTTTCTAGCAACACTTATGTTTGGAGTCATGAAACATCATAAGCCAGAGTAATTATATAAGAAACTTGTTGTTTTTATTGACATTGAGAGTTACAACAGATATAACATTACGTGTAAACAAAATTGACTTCTACTTGTCACTAACGTATAAAGAATGTTCAACGGCCAAGTCACACATGGCACGACTTTAGATTTCATTACTTTAGAGATAAACAAGCAGCTCCGTCGAGACTTGGCTAGTTTTTTACAGAATGTTTTTGGTGGGATTTCACTTCTTTTTGTAGAAACGTGAACAGAATGTTTTTGGTGGGATTTCACTTCTTTTTGTAGAAACGTGAGCATATTGATTTATTTTATTAGATTTTCTTATTTAACACAGTTTTATTATAAGGTGGCGCTAGCCGCCCCGGAATAATTACATGCTAGCATGGCGAATATATTTCTGTTTCTTCTGAGTATGCTGTGTAAAAGTGCACCTGAACCGAATTTTTGAGCCAAAAATAAATAAATAAATTCCTGGGTCGTTTTGGCCGTGGTCCTCATGGTCCCCCCCTGTATCCGCCATTGCGATGATGAGAACTGACAGGCCAGTTGATTGAGCAAAGAGTTTTATTGATCTGAGGAGTTGAGCCTCAAATCAATTAACGTCGTACCTGTACCTGGCCAATAACAAAAGGAAGAAGATCGTACAGACGTCACGACCTTTTGCGACTCGCAAACATGAATTTCCCGCCTGATTTGCACTTTTTATCCACAGTTTTTATCTAATATTGCAACTAAATAGAGACTATAATGAAAGTATGTCACAGATAGAAGGTAAGGACGATAAAAATTCAGAAAAATCTCATTTCAGCCAAATTTAAATCACATCGATATACCCTTGGAATGTATATCAAAGATAACCTTTATTTAAGTGAGCAAGTTCCAATCTGACTAGTTGAGTAGCTATATGGGAAATTGGGAATGGGCATTATGATCTCCAAAGGGGCAACGGGCTTTCAATGAACCGGTTGTATAAAAGTCTCTATTAACTGAACCTCTCTTATTAGGGTACCTACTTAACTTTTTTTACCTGTAGACTTAAATTTTGGGTTAGGTACTTACTATTTATAATAGCACAAATTGACAAATGCAAATTATACGACACGCTCACTTACTCACTAACCTATACTGACAGCCAATATTCGTATTATGTATATGCTGGTGCACTCACACACTGTCCAAAAATGGTTTATCAGTCGATGATTGACGTTATCTTCGATGGTTTCCTCTGCCGAAACGGCTAGCGCCATCAAGGCTCTACTTGTGCGCCAATATTTTTTGTGAACCTACTAACAAATATTTTTTTCACAATAGTGGTAAAGCATTCTGAGAAGGCACTGACTGACCGCTTTGCACGTGTCCCGTAGGATAACGAGCAACAGAAACTCTGGTCTTATTGACTACCTGGCGTGTTTTTTCCTTGTTACGCTAATTCGAAATAACTTTAGAATCGAACCCTTTTGTCAACGCTTCTATGTAGTTCTCCATACTAAAATTGTTCAACCGGTGTGCTTATGAGAGCGAACCTGTTAACTTATTTTATTATGGCTAAGTAAGAACCATCGCAGCGACGTCTTCTACCATTTACAAAACCAAAACAGCATAATACACCTGTTTGACCGATAGGATGCGATGGTCCAGATACGCACATGCGTGCGTGCTTGTATGCATACAGGCAGACAGTCAGACAGACTCTTCAAACTTAGAACACTCTTTATTTTTTGCCGGGAGTCAAATATTAGATAACTTTAGTAGCTAAGCGTAATCAAATTATACAACTGGAGTAAATGTCGATGTCGTAGCAAGAGAAGGCTGGCCATCATAGCTCCTAATCAAGGTCATGAAACAAAGTCATCATTATTCCATCCGACTGACTGTTTGCCGTTCTCTCATTCCTCAGATAGCGTTTATCTGTCTGTTAATTTGAGGCTTTTGACATTTCACACGTACAAAAAGTGTAAAAAAAAGTTACAAACTGTTTATCCGTCTCTTGAGAGACCCGGGCTGTATCTGCCTCTCATTTCATTATTTGTTGCTGTGCGTGTTACCGAATCGGAACTTCGATACTGTGACATCTGATGATACAATTTTTGAAGTAAAACTTCTTAGGGCACGGGGGTAAAATTTATTTAACCTCTCAACTGTGGGTTATTCATATATTTGCTTTTCAATTGCTACTAGCCGGGTGCTATCACGAGTGGCTAAGAAATGTAACGGAAATTGGAATCGGTGACGTCAGGGTCGGCTGAAGACTTTTAAAACCGCAACTATTTTCAATACGGTTTTTAACTAATCAGATAAGATAATAATACATTCGTACAATAAAGAATGTTAATTAGTGAAAGAGAAAAACCTGATGAAACGTTAACAAATAAAAAATATTTTAAGCATTCTTCCACGAGTTCTTGATTTCCGGTATGGCCAAGATGGCGCCGCCGCCGCCGCCGCCGCTGGCTGGGACAAACAAAAAACCTCTTTGTTGGAACCGGAACTTATGTTTGACAGCTGTGCGATGCGATCCATACAGTTTGTAAGAAAAGAGTTTCATCAATGTCACACGGGTCGATATGGATTTCTAAAACAAGCAAAGCAATGCATACATTTGAGCGAGACGGCTTAAAGACGTGACGTCAGATGGTATATAATCTGAGCGAGATGCAAATAGTAGTGACACTATTGAATGAGTTAAGTATATCACCACGAGCGCGACAAATTGTAGATAAGGAATGGTGGGAAATAAATGACATGACATGATATTAAAAGTAAGTACAAGTATAAAATAATTTCAAATAATCGGACGTCTGAAACTTAAAAGTAACTTGAAGCAGAGATTGGATCTCAAAATTGGAAATTTAAATCTCTTTTAGTATAGGTAGGTATAGGTGTATAGTATAGGTACCACTTAATGATCTAGCTACAGAAGTTTTACTTCTAACACGTGTACGGTGCTACACGCGTATTTTTTTTTCGTTGTATATCTACCTCAACTCAAATACACATACCATCAAGTGTCAGATAAATTCAAACACATTGCGTCACAGACTCGAGGAACCACTTAAGATTTTGTCGAGATAACATTCCTTCCTATCGATACTACATACTAGATAGACGCACTAAACATCTGGGTATCCTAGCATTGTAGGTGGCTGTAGTATCATATTTTATCTTTTATCACCGGTGCCGAATCGTAGTCACACCAGGTTGTCACACCAGTGTGACCAACAGTATCACAACGTAGTAGTTTCAACTTTGTTTATCTCATTTACTTGAAGATAGCGGTACGATTCTACTACATAATACACCAAAGAAGTTTGATATGATAACTTCTGCTATAGGTAGCATAGCATCATCATGTATTGTCGTCCCCTGTCGTTGCAGCAACTTCCAGTTCTCTCTGTCTTGGGCCTTGGTCTTCATAGGTAGTATATCTGTCGGCAGCCGATCGTAGAATCGGGCACATCATGATGTGCCGTCATGTGCCCCGCCATTTCATGATATGCCCAAGAAATTACTTGGCACATCATGATGTGGCGGGTTTTAACGAAAACATGTCTTTTTGAAAGTATTTTTATTCAGCACTACGTGATGTTTTTTGTGTAATACATGTCAAACGAACACGAAGACTTTAGTCTTCACCTAAGCTACCGCAGTGTTTGCCCTCACATTAATGTCCTAATGACTTGGAATCCAGAAACAGCGATATCACACACACATAAAAATCAAAGACCTGAGTTTTTTTCCTTCTCCCTAGCCGGGTTTTGAAGAGATTTCATCGTTTCATGATATTTCACGTTTGGGCACATCATGATGTGCCCAATTCTACGATCGGCCGCCGACATATCCAACATAATAACTACTAACGTTAAGCCGCTTTGACATATGTCCAAGTATGTAGCTCTGCGGGTGTTGTTATATTACCTACCACCAACAAAAGGTTAGATAAACCGACAAATTGAAATTGAACATTTCACTGACTTCTTTTTCACTCGATTCAAACATTTAACTGTCGTCTAAGAAAATAAAACAAAAAGCATATTATGATAATAAGGTTTCTTGTTCAATTAATACTAGTTTACAATAAGATTACTTTACCATATCTTGTATCATTAAGTAGTATAATTAGTTGTATGTTCACAATATACATTATGTGAGTTGTTTTTCTCTTATGATTAAAAAATTCTGAAACCGCAGTTCGCCGGTCCGCCGGCCTCAAGGGCACTTCGAGATACATAAATGACATCGAAATTATTGTACAAGATCGAAGGAAAACATCGAATCGATTGTCGGGAATACACTAAAGACAAGCGGCGGCCATATCGAATCGCTAAACTAATGTGATGACGGCGTACAAAAGTTACCGAACAAATCAGACTAAACAATTATTAAATTACGTTACATAGAGAGGCAGTGACTGATACTGTTGCTATCAAAATATTTATACAGATCAATACTAAATATCAAAGTATATAGGACGTAATTTTAATTACAACGTTAACGTTTATTGATATAATTCTAACAATATCTTTCGGTCTTATTAGTTTTAATCATGTATTTACACAGTACAACCTTGACCACTACAGTGCAGGTAGAGACAATGTCAATCACGATAACACTATTTAATTATCCTATCCGTGGAGAGTAAAGCTCTTTTACTCATAGATAGTATTTCACACAGGAGGTTTACCACAACCTTTATATCGATTCAGCTCAGGATCCTAAGTTGCTCCGCAAAATTATTGGTATTCGGTAATGGAGTATGGAGTATTGGAATAGAAAGGTGATGTTGATTCTTTAGATCCTTATCTGAATCTTTACTAAAGATGTGGTAAGGCCCCAGTTCATTTATTTCTGCTAGAATTTATCATCAGAATTGTTAACAATTACAATCACATCCTAATACACTCTGGGTAACCTAAAATGGAATGTATATCCAGAGATAATAATTTTATTAGGTCGGGTAAAAAGTTTCTTCGTATTTTGCAAAAAGACCGTAACGGCTCGAACAAAAAGGTGCATCTTTGACTTTAAAAATTCCGGAATGCTACTTTTACTGACACTGTATTAGGTTCATAAACATCATTATATTTTTTTCACGGCCGTCGTTTCATGTCTTCCTTTTTTTTCTACAACTTTAAAATGTATTGAATTTCTCCATTAGATTCACTTATTTTGACATTTATAAAGAAAAACAAATGAGAAACTGTCGGAAACTAAATTTTATTATATTTATTCCTTTTTTTAAATATAACCTTTTAAATGACATCAAAACCAGCCAGTTACAATTAATACATCCAAATATTTGGTTACAAATGCAGGGTGTTGATTTGTAAAGTTACGCCGAGCTCAGAGGTTGTTATTTACACGACAATGAAGCTAAAAAATATATTTAAAAAATATATATTTTTTGTTCAGTTATGATTTTTTTATTTTAAAAATATTTAAAAAAAACCTGTAAATGTGGTCCGAAAAGAGTCGCACGGAGTGGGGTGGGGCTCAGGGCACGAGGGGGAGTCTGTTAGCACTTGTGCGCGATGGCTGGCGGGGGTATCCACACTTTTAGGTAATTTCAGGAAAATTTTCAGATGGTAATTTATGAATGAAAATTATGCGAGGGAAAATTAAAACTTATTTTTTTGTCATCAGCGACACGTAAACTATCAACCCTGAGTCGAGCGTAACTCTACAAATCAACACCCTGTATACACATACAAAATACGAAAAGACTTTTTACCCGACCTAAATAAATGGCTGTATTAGGTCTCTCTTCTTTGTGAGCCATTCTTTGTGAGCCATTCTTTGTGAACTATACAAACAACAGGGTGTAATGTAACATGAAGGTGAAGTCGAATTTTAAAAGGTTGCAGAGGTCGATTCTGAACAACTCCTATTCTATTTTCTTAATCTTTCTTGTGTTGTGTGTTATTTATTTGGACAGGTGATAAATAGAAATGCTCTTATCAAATCAAATCGGTTGCACAGTGAATGTTGCACAGAATGATGTCCTTAACAACACCTCAAAATTTTACTAAGTACATCTTTCTGTTACACCCTGTGCATATTCAACCTTGAATGTCTCTTCACCCTGTTTAACAACAGGTACTTGACTTGATATAAATTAGATCTCGTAAAACATGGTGTGCGTCATAAAAAGCAAGAAACCATTATGGTAACTTAGAATAGATATAGATCCCTAAAGTACTTAAAATTACATAATATCGCGGCTTTTTAAAAGTCATCAAGTAAATAACAGAACAAACACCCTTGATCGAGTATCAAACAATATATCTAGATATGCAGCGGTATTAAATATCCCTAGCATATTGCATAACACAATGAAATGTTGTTAAACTACGCAGACTTCACAATGTAAATATACCCACCGTAATAAAATTAGAAACAAACTATGCTTAAATATCTATGTGTTTAGGTTTACGAAAACTTTCTTCAGCAACCAAAATAAAATAACTTCATAACATAACAATAAACAAAAAATACAATAGTAGTAGAGTGCTAAAGTGGCACAGACAGACCCGCAGAGACGATACAAAACTTATGACATTTTTGTCGGGATTGAAAAAATTGAACCTGAATAATCTGTGCCTGAACAAGGATTGCCTTGAATCTCATAAGAAAACATTTCTGCTATACAGGGTGGACCAGAAAGGGGTGGACAAGCCAAAAGAGAGTTATTAGGGACATCATTCTGAACAAATTTCACTGTGGGACCGACTTGATCAGAGCAACTTTATTTTTCACTCCACCATACAGATCAGCTGAGCGCTAGGCCCGAAATATACTGAGTTAATAAAAATAAATTTACTCTGATCAAGTTGGTCCCATAGAGAAAGTTGTTCAGAATGATGTCCCTAACAACCCTCTTTCAGCTTGTTTGTTACACCCTGTACTGCTCGGTGTCATTGACGTGACGTGACGACGAGAGGACGACGACGATGATGTCACTGGTCAATCATTGTGCTGGGTGATCGGACAGTTACGCTTGTCCAGACACAGCGAGCGGGAGACGCACGTTACCAACCGCGCGGTTTGAAACCGCAAAATTGTGTACCTAATGGTACTCCTAAACGGGCCAGGTTTTGCTGCAATATGTAGCCGGCAACTATTGGCGTCCCTCTCTTACTCACATGTTAGAAAAAGACACCAATAGTTGCCACATATTGCAGTGAAAATATGGCCCGTCTAGGAGCACCTTAACGTTCAGACAGCTTACGGTTCGCGATCTAATATAGGTATCTACGCAAATAAGAACCACACGTTTCCGGCGATGTGGACCGCCATATTCTCCTCCGATTCTGCCGTAAAAAATATATTATTTAAAGATCTTGTTAGGTAATGTTTGTTTTTAATTAAGTAAGTAATGTTTGTTTCTAATTTCATGGCGGTAGTCACCTAATTATATCATAATTGTAACCATAAATTGTCACAATGAAAAACCTTTATGCGATACTTAGAGGTAAGACCGAATTCGTTAGATACGGTGAACGTAAATGATGAAAATGTGAAATATTCGAATATTCGTTTAATATTCTATTTACATAATGTATTTAGTAATATACTAAATTATATTTGACACGATTACGAGTAAACGTTAAGATTACAGCGGATATTTTAAAAACAATCTCACTTGGCACTCACAATTTTTATTACGTAATAAAATAGATTTAGAAAAAAAAGCTACGTAAGTATATAACAAATTAACAACCACATAAAATAATTTTATTATTTAAGTAATCAGTTTTATTTTCACGCTTGGAGTGTATGAAAATCCTAAAAAAAACTGAACAGAATTTGCAATTATTTCGAAAAATAAAAACTGTTGCCGCAAACACTTTAACGTTTACCTCGTAAATTTACAGCAGAAAATAGTTATATTAAATATTACTCACCTATGAACCTTGTCGTTTTATATATTACACAGTATTTACACAAAATGGATTCGTCCGCACCCGGAGTGCCCGCAGATATTATCACAATGTTAGATAGCTTAGTTCCAAAAGTCGATGACAGTTAAACAATTTAAAAACTATATAATCGTATGTGAGCACGCACAATTTTGGTATTGATATCTAACTAATCGTTTTAAACGAAAAGAGTTATTTCATTATCATAAAATAATGTACGAATCAACACGAATTTATGACACGGTGTTAACTGTATGACATTTAAGTTGCAGTAGATGCATTAAAAGTTAAATAAAGGTAGCTACCTACCTAGATAGTATCCCGAACTTCGTTATTTTTATATTATGCTAAGGCGTATTTTCATAGTCAATCCATACATTATTAAGAACAACCCGCTCTCATCTATGTCACAATGACGTTTCGCCACATGAAATCTGTCAATGTCACACGTTTGATTTGAGATAGCTCGCAGAGCTGAGAGTCATCTCAAATCAAACGTGTTAGTTATTATTACGGGGCTAAAGAGTACAATGTACTGTGCATAGTTGCGATCTTAGCGCGAATTCGACTGGTCTCATTATGAGAACTGGTGCATATAAAGTACGTTATAGAATAACCTACGATTTACCTTACTTTCTTTTTGGGGCGATTGCATTGTTCGATAAGATGGTCTTTACGGAATAGCGTATCATACATAACTGTCGTATTTGTAAACACGTTAACAAGATCATCACCGTTTCCAAAAAATACCAAATAATATGTCAATCGGACTCCAGTTACCTAGCAAAAGTTCCCTTCTCAAAAGTATGTGTATTGGGTGAATTAAAGTTGAAATGATCTCGGGTACACGTTAGTCAACCATCAAGCGAGCGCCCTCCAGCCGGGCAGTCGAACAAGACGAGCCTCGCGCAGCTGTGTGCGTGCGTGCGTGCGTGTGTGCGTGTGCGGACACTCCGGGCGCCGGGGGGCGGGGGCGGCGGGGGCTCGGCCCGGGCCGCGTGACGTCATACCCCGTCCAGCTGGCGCACGCGCACATCCTGCGACGCGCACATCTCCGGCGCGAACGGCAAACACGTGAAGTACGCACACGCCTGGCACTCATACGCCGGAGCCCCATAGAATAGCCCTATCAACGCACACGCCATCCCCCCGGCCGACACTAAACAAACCCACACTAAAACTATCTTTCGTCTCCGCTCGTATGTTCCGAAAACCACGAACGGCATAAGGGCGTAGGAGAGCAGGAATCCGAATGCGAAGCCGAATACGTGCGCGAAGTTGTCGATCCAGGGGAGGAGGCCGAGGAGGAATAGTGCGATGGCCAGTCCGAGGAGCTTGAACAACGCCCGCTTGGGGTGTCGCAGGATGGGCCAGGCGCCGATCACCTCCACGATGAGGCAGGCGAGCAGGCCGAAGTGAGCGCCGGCGGGGCCCACCTGAAGTGAGACGGAATTCGTTGAATAGGTTATCGAACGCAGTCGTTATTCAAAGACGATTATTACGAGTACGAGGGAAGATGAGTTGATAGTGCGTAAACATAGTGTAGTTTCACAAATATGCTTAGCCGTTTACACTACCTTTACCATTTCCAAGCTATTTCAAGAGATTGTTGTCGCCTTTACAATACCAAGCTTTCAAGCAAACGAATAAGCATACGGGTGTACAGTCTTCCAATGATCTTAAGGCTGTGATGAGTGACGTTTACAGGGGGCGCTCTACGCAACTTAATGCAACGAACCTGTCATCAACACAAACCTTTCATTCCTCATTGGTCATCAAGCGTTCATAAAAAGATCGTCGGAAAGCTATAATATTTATGAGAATATGAAGAATCTATGAGAGCTCCATGGTCTAGTTGGTTTCATGCTTGCCTCTCACGCAGGAGATACCAAACCTGCATCTCCTGTGTGCCATCCCGGTGCTGACCATGTGTACCAATGAGATAAGTCATTTTTATCTTAATTACGTTATTATTTTAATTTATTGTATATTAATTTGACATTTTATATGTCTGGAAATAAACATTATTATTATTATTATTGGCCTGGTATTGGCCTGCTTCACTGTACTGTTTCGTATCGTATGTTATATTTATACTGTAATGTGCTGTTGATGTCTCAAATAAAAATAAAAATAAAAATATTATACGGACGTTCTTACGGTGATGGAAAACATCATGAAGAAACCTCCATTACTCCATAGCTGCAGCAGTCGTATGGGAAAATGCGTGACGCTATGTTTGTTATGTTATGAAGAACCTATAAAAGTTGATTCTTACCTCTGCCCGATAAGGTTCGAATATTGCCGAAGCCATATTCCCCGCGACTCCGCTTCCCAAATAAATCACAGCTATTCGAACTGGACCAGCCATTTTCTCTAGATCCCTCATGAAGAGCCACTGCAGTGCTAAAGTGGCTGCTAGGTGGAGCAAGCCAGCATGGACGAACAACGACGTCCAGGCCCTATACAACTGGTCGGGACGTCGCCGTCGCATGAAAGGCAGCATGCCGCATACGTCATCTAGGCATGAAACCTGAAAATAACAAAAGCAACCTTTGATAATTTCTGATTGATAGATTAACGAAACAAAGAACCCGTGTTTTAAAAAGACCAAAACGAACACAGCCACAATATTCCGAAATTATTTCGTACCGGAAAGCATTCTTCATTAGCACAAATCATGGCAATAGGAATTTGAGAGAACTCATTGCTGTTATTACACAAATATTTGATGGAAAAACATCGTGAGAAAACCTTCATTACTCCGTAGCTGTGGCGATGGGCTAGCCCTGTCATGCAAAATGGAGCATGAAATATCCGTATGCGAAAAGCCATGACGCTATGTGTTACGTAAGTATGTGTTGCAACACAAGATATAATTTAACAAACCTGTGAACACAAAGACGCTTCTTCATGAAAGTAGCCCTTGACGAAGTCGCAGTGCTCTCTCGTCGTGATCACACACTGTCCATGCACTCCTATACAGCAGGGGTGTCCGATGACCTCACAGGCCATGTGTTCGGCCGCTTGCCCCGCCCGGCCGACCGCCGCCGACCCGTCCAGCAGTGACTTGCGGCAAATCGGCCATTTTGTGATGTCGTCTGGCCATTCGTGTGGTGCTATTGAGCGTGGTGCTTCGCAGAATCTGGATGATGAAGGATTTTCTTTGTTAGGGAACTGTGTGTGATAGATATGTATCGATATTTGTAATCCATAAACACAGCAAATTTAAATATATTTTAGCAGTATGGCTCAATCTTACTCGTATCCGAGTAAAGGCCTGTGCCCCTCGGTGGGGACATTATTTTAGGGTTCCGTACCCGAAGGGTGCCAAACGGGACCCTGTTACTAAGCCTCCGCTGTCCGGCTGTCCGTCGTCTGTCCATTTATTTATTCATTTATTCATTGCTTGCATGTGGTATGTACAAAGATATTATAATGTAGGATAAGTTCCAGAACATGCGCCCTGCAAGGGCATTGCAACATTATTAGTTTTACGTATGTCACCAGGCTGTATCTCATGAACCGTGATAGCTAGACAGTTGAAATTTTCACAGATGATGTATTTCTGTTGCCGCTATAACAAAAACAAAATTATAATAAACATTAAAGGGAGCCCCGTAAAAACAAACACGATTTTTTTTGCCGTTTTTATAGATAATGGTAAGGAACCCTTCGTGCGCGAATCCGACTCGCACTTGGCCGGTTATTTTAATAAATTTAGTCAATTTAGAGTCTGTAAGGTCATGAACAATAAAAGTTGATGCTACTTTGATGAGGTAGAATGACATGGATATATAGTTGCAATTGGCAATAGATTAACTAGATCATTATTGATTCGGAAAAAAATACTCACTTTGGATCTAAGCCGCAAACAGATCCAGATATCCTTCCTCCCGGTCCCGATTCACCAGATGACCACTTCTTCCAAGTTGATATTGTGCTCTGAAACATTACACAGTCTCAATACTTACAAAACATTGAATAGCATGACGCCTTTTCCCAAATAAGTCAGCTTTCATCTCGTAAAAATAATTTATCAATGATAAGATAAACAAAGAGTCAATAGAGTTGTTGTTACACAACAATGGTTCCATTAAGTTGATATTACTTAGTCTTGTCATCTGGGAAAAAGCGTCACACTATTTCTAAAAATACTCAGTAGGGAAACATACCTTTGCGACCACTCCTCGTATCTTTTGAAAGCAAGAATAGAGAAAATAGTAAACAATTAGCTTTAGAGCTCAAACGATTTATAGCCATTGCGGAAATCCTATAATTATTCTTTGTGATCACAATTTAAGGATCATCAATGAGAATATTTTATAAACCTCATTAGCACAAATATATGAGTAAAAAGTTATATAATAGGTTGAATGAAAGTAAACTTTAACTCGCTGCTACCTAAAACACATTAATCATAGGGCTTAGTATATTTTAATAATGTATGTTCACAGGTACTTGGAATACCTACTAATATAGGTACGCTTTAACTAACCCCTAGTTTCTGAAAGATTTGTCAAATCACCTGATTTATTAACTGAAGATTGATTATAGTGTTGCATTGAATTTCTCTAATAGAAACCGATGATATACACATTGAAAAAATACCCAATGACCACAAATTGAATCTGTGGTTCGAATTTAACCCACAGAAAAAATCTATTACGTAACAGGAAAAATGTGCTTCAAATTAAAAAGCAGACAATTTTTCCTTACGAAAAATATCTATAAGAACATCAAAGACTTTCTTTGGGTTGCCAGGGCCTTACATAGACTTACAAGAGTATTATAAGCTTTACGTTATCTCTATACTTATAAAGTATCAGCAGCAATAGGAGGAAGTCATATGCCCCTGTCAGCTTCTAGGCTAGCTAGCGGACCTATTAAAGAACATGTAGACTATGAACTATAATACTGAGATCTTACCGAACAATCAGCCTTCGACGACTGCACACACCCCGAGTCATCGTTCCGTATGCAGCATGCTGTGTCCCTTTCTCTCCTCGCTGAAGCAGCTATTGCCCTCGCTATCCTCGCGTCTCTTCTCATACAGGGTGCGAATTTCGCTCCTAAATGTATAAGGTCCGCCGCCCTCGGTCCGAGCCAGAAGGAAGCCGGTTCTTCCCATTCCACCTGAAAATAATAATAAGAGTTGTTGAAAAACTAAAAACACCCTTTCGAAATCAAGACGTCTTTAAGACAAATCAAATGAGGCCAATGATGGGTTTACAGAAAACTACCATCGTTCGTCCAGCTTCATCACCAGGTAAAGATGATGAGAACATCGCTAAGAGATTTGAAAAGGATTCGACTTGTCATGACAAATGTAATGAGCCGAAACTCGAAGGGTTTACAAGCAGCATCTTAGGGTTCCCTCTGCCACCAACGAGCTCCATCAGACCAGCTCGATGGTACCGTATTATTGTATAATCATCTGAACTATACACATACTATGTTTCGAAATGATAGAAAACCTACAAGTGGGCGAAATTTACATTGCTAGATTTGTTGCGTGATGTTATTTAATTACAAAAGACCTAACGACTGAAAATCAGCGTTGAAGGCCCAGCCTTCAGCATACTGTTGAGTCAGATGCCATTTATAATGACAGTGGCACACCACGACTGTCATTTCACAAGTTGATGAAAATTATCATTTTGTACTTTCTGTGTTTTGTTTCTTTGTTGTAGTTGTTGTTTTTGTAATTGTAGTGTGTTCACTGTCCTTATAGTAATGTTTCTTTCTTTATTTCCTTTTTTCTTTAATAAAAGGGTGCTAATAAAAATATATGGTGATGCCAAACGTTTATATCCTTCAAAGGATATAATTATCTCTACTTACAACGCTTCTACCTACATCATAAATGCTATACATCTTATACCTAATCTAATGTAGTCAGTTGACAAAGGGCTATTCACACCGCGTGACCTACATAACACCTACGCTATTTACTCTGAGTCGGGAATAACCCTCTCTAGGATTTGCTAATTGTTAGTAGCTTTTCAAATAGAGACCTTTTATGCTTTTAAGGGTTCCGATCCTTAAGGCGAGGTATGAATAATTACAAACCAAGGTCAACGAAGATTGCGGAAGTGAGAAGCAAATATAATTCGTTAATAGGAACAAGTGGGATGGCAATTGTGCGCTCGCACTTAATCTGTATCAACGTAAGTGCCAAAACAAAACAAAAAAACTAAAAATAAGCTATTTCAGGGAATTACATTTCAATCTTCAAATCGCTAGTTACAACAATTCCCCACATATTATTACAATTAATAGAAAGATTATATTTACTACTACTGCGTTATAATAGGAAAAAATATTGGAAAAAAGGGTTGACTTTGGACTTATTTTCCATCGAGAAAACACGTTTACCATCATGAAAACCCTAGATTATATAGTCAAATTACATATACCAGAAATTATTTTAATGAAGAAACCTAATTACACCAGTTCCGAGATGATAATCTACAAGTGTGATCGAAACCATGGTTGGCGATTTCTACTCGCACTTGACCGTTTATTTCTATCCAGCCTGGTGCTAAGGGTCGTTGTTACCACGATTTCAGTGTTGAATTCGTATTTCACTATAATTGCGTGGGTTTCATTTTATTAGGATAATACTATTGATTTTTTTCACAGATTTATTGACAAATCCGAAGTTTTTTCCCCTTATAGCCAAAGTAAGTTTGTCAGTATTGCGTCGTCTAATACTTCTCAGAGTAAGTACATATTGTTCCAGTAACTTTGACTCCATTTCTTATGCAACAGACACCACAATAATATGACTCTCTTACCTGCATACGACACCGCCTAAGTTAAATGTTAATTACAGGGTCCTCAAGCGCGAATGAAAGTTCAAGAAGCAAGTCCACAGTAAAAGCTTTCTGCCATTTAACCTTATTAAGCTTAAAGTTCGTAGGTTTCTCACAAAGAAATTAATTTACAATTTTCACGCGAGTCATTGCTCTCTGAAACCGTGAATTTTCTACGTTACATAAATTAGTAAAATTCAGGACTATATTAGGATTTTGGTGGTTAAATAATTCTTGAAATTTACACATTTTAAGAGAGGTCTTTGTTCTTTAGCTTTAAATATTTAAACTGCCTTCTACAAATTACGCTGATTAGTATTTTCATCTTAAATACCTGTCTGAACTGATTAATATTTTAAAATGACAGGCACAAAGCATTCATTTAGCCAGAAAGCTAAGTGTTGTCCGACTATTATGATTATTTTAATCATAATAATCAGTTCGTAAAACTATTTAAATTACTTATAAAGTATTATTATGTAGTTTTAAGTAATAAAATAAGTCACGTAAGTAAGTATTTTCTTCGTGTCAAGTATTATCCTTCGTATTTCGTTTCACACAAATTAACCACGTCCACACAAAAAAATTGAATGACAAGAGGCCAATTCATCACCAACGATGGTTTCTTAAAATACTTAAGATACATAACTCCAAGCTAAAGCCGTCGCTCATGACTAGCCTCACGAGTCCCTGGAAATAGAGTCCTAAATCCGTACGCAATTCAACACAATCACAGACATATTTCATGTACTGTATTCTGGGAAACGGGCTATTGATGGATTACTAGGCTTATTGCCAGCTTATACGAAGCCTGTACAGTACAGCCTGTGCAAATTTTTCTACCCACCTGGTAAACAAGTGAAAGCCAGTTTAGCCTACTCTTTATTAATCTGTGCTTCAGCCTAACAACTACAACACTCCTTTTACGTTGCCTATCGACTTATCAGGGGCCCAATTCTTGTACACAATTCTCATTCAATGCTCTTGTGGTACTCTTACCTGAGCACGAACATAACCAAAAATTATGGTAATGGTATTCGCTTGTTACAATGGCCGTTCACGAGCGGCAGTAGGACAGCAATTATTCTCTACAATGGCGGCGTAGTTCAAATAGCTGAATGACGTTCGATCGTTGTCATAGTGGTTGCCATCGTGATTATTAACTAAATATTACGCGAATCTTAGCCCAGGTACCTAACATACCAATTAATGATTTTGTTTACATACTATGAAACCTACCTAGACCACAAGAACTGGCTTCGAAACCTCGCAGTATGGTTCAATTTTAACACCGGCATATTCCGAGCCGCAACAGCGCAGTCTCAAATAGCCCTAGATAGGAACGTTCAAAGTTCAAATTTTTTATTGACCATAAAATCATACATATTACTTAGTCAACGTCAATATAATATTAATATTTTTGTATACTACCGCCCGTTCGGAAGTCGTGGGCTTAGGGATGGAGCAAAGACATGATGATCGGAGATTCACAATTCACAATTCTTTATTGCACACAATAATTTATACGGTTACATCAATAGAAAGCACATGTACAAAGGCGAGCTTATCTCTTTTTAGCAAACCAGCTTATCTTCTAGCAAACCAGGCGTGAAAGGAAAATGTATAATGAAAGGGTAAAGGAGATGGTAATTGAAGAAGCAGAAGATTACCTAGATAAACCAAAATTGGTTATTGGAACACTTTCTCTTGGAGAGTTTACTGGCCAAACATGCCTCTGCCACCCAGTATGAGAAAAAGCGTGACGGTGTGTTTGTCAGTTTGTCAGTTCGGTTCAGTTTGTAGTTAAATAGTTCAATAAACGAATAACAATGTAAAACTCACCTGCTGTAAACTCAAACTCTTCACCAGCACTTGTCCTGAATGCGTATGCCGACCGAACCCAACCGGGCCGAATCCGTAGCACAATAGCGAGAGCAGCAGCACCAGTGTCTGGACTGTGCTGACCCACCACGTGAAGTAGGGCCGGTAATCGGTGAGGGCGTCGAGCTGTCGGGCCACGTCCTCTTGGTGCGTGACTGACTTGCGGAGAGACCTCCTGGAAGGCGAGACGTTTGGATGAGAGAAGGTTAACGTTTAACAAAATTGTAACATTTTTGATCAGAGTAAGGACCGGGTAAATAAACTCCTCCCAGCTTTGAAATCTATTTCGAGATCGTGAATGACATAGGTGTTTTGGAACAGGTTATCGTGACACTTAGGTATGTCATAACATAAGATATTATAATTTCAGAGCGGTTTATTATTACGGGCCTAAGGATAGGTAGCATTAACGCGTGAAGTGTTTGATCCCTTTCAGTCGAGAGATTTTCATTCTCCTGACCGAAAAGGAAAAAAATGACATTGAAATTAAGGGAAATTAAGTTCTCATCCCCTTGCAAAAGACATTAATTGACGTCTTGGTAGTCACTGTCAAAGTCAAACACTATTTTGTGCTTTTGCGAGCAATAAAGCTAACGTATAAAACGTCAACTGAACTTGTAACAATATTTAACGTTTTATATCAAAGTACCTTATGTTTTAGTTCAACACTGGCTGCGGCCGTGGCCCATGACACTGCAATCTCAACAATCTAAATACACATAATAGACCACATCAAATCTGTACAAAGAATTACGAACAAAAGAGGAGGTTGTTAGAATCTACTGCTATCTCATCAAAAGCAGTAATCATCAAAAAAGCTCGTTAGTAAGTGCGGTTATAAAATGTGCCAGAAACGGCCGTAAAACAGCCGTGAAGTGGACATTTCAAGCTGTTACACAAAGGAATGGACTGCGAAAAATGTTCAAGACATTAATTATATCTAACCATCAAAACTGAAACCGTTTTCGACTTCGTATCACTTAATTAATATTACCTGAAAGGTATTATTCATTCATAAAGCTAAAAGAGTTAATGAATTTGCTTTTTGCCTGGGACTCTAGACGTATATGTATTTTGTTGATGTGACTTTTGGATACAGCATTTTACTGACCCTAATATTCCCTTACTTATTGTTATACTTAATTCGCTTATTGTAAACATGATAAAACTATATGTAATTTAATATTTTTTTAGGAAAATTTAAAAATATGCAGCAGGAGCGTGTTTGGCCACTGACATATATTAATATTGCGTCCGTAATAAAGAGATGATAAAGAGTCCAAATGTGGGCACTATGTATTAATTAAGCTCACAACACCCTTTGTGCTCGACTCTTTAAATATAACATCGTCTAGCAAAAACCCAGTTGACGTTATCAATTCAAATAGAAGCGTTTTTATCAGAAAGGTTTTTAACGCATCAACTCTTTGTGCCAGCCAGCCTATGAGGGTGCCAACAACCCCACGGTTATCTACACTGTATAGACGAACCGTCTCGGGGTCAGAGATGGGACGAGAAAATCCTCTGATGTTACTTTATGCGCGTATTAAAATGGACGTTGTGTTAATTGGGATCATTTTATGAATTAATTTTGTTTTAATATAGTTATGTCTAATTTTGATAGCAGGTTCTCAAAAACAACACACTAACATAACTTTAATCTCCTTAAAAATACGCTCGCGTATCCCTGCCACCTTGCCTAAGAAATACTATGTTACCCTTCATTTAAGGATCATCAATTCTGTTGAACATAAAGATTTTGCAACTTTTTTATTCGCCCCATCAAAGAGCCATAGTTCAAACCGCGTCTAATAAATTGCAGTGGCCATAAACCTTTTACGCGAAATCGTTAAAATAGCGTGCGCCATACAAAAATATGGCTCAAAATCGCGTTTCCAGTCGCGGAAGCCATTAGCACGGCTCTAAGCCGTAATGCCTATTTCGGGTGTGCTCACGCCAGAGGCGGCAGGTGATTTATCCCGCGCTTGGGGCGCTACTAGTGAGGCGACTTTCTCGAGAACTAGACAAAAATGGATGGAAATTTTGTTAAGGGCGGGCCTCTAGGCAATCAGAACTTAGAATTTCATCCTTAACTTATTTTTAGAGGAAATAAAATGAAAAAAATAAAAAAGGTTAAAGCCAAGCTAAGCAAGTCTAACTGAGGAACCAACTGTATCATTTTTATTATGATTAGATAAATAACAAGAACACAAATTCAGATGCGCGAAATTGAAAAATAAATCTTTCGACAGAGATTTTTGGCAACTTCAGGAGACTTTTCTATCGAGCAAAATATAAAAATAACGTTTTTGAGAAAGCGAAGTCACGCTGACACTCTTGATAAAAGCTAGTGAAAAAACATACAGCAATAATACTCGTAATTTCGTAATTTCTTTATTGTACTCACATGACAGTTAAAAAAGGTTATCATAGAAAAAATACTCGTCATTCCGAGCGATTTGTGTTTTGCTAAAGGCTGTTTTTGTCTAGGGCACCATCTTAATTTGAGAAAGAGGCAGTTCTTGGATATCATCTCGAGTCCAGATGATTTTTAGAACTATTTAACAGCATCATTTATTGTGAGGAATCCTTCGTTACCTAATCCACTGTGGCGATCGGCTAGCCACGCAAAACTATTGTATTGAATATGGAAAATGGCGTGATGCTTTGTATGATCTTGTTTATTTTACTGTTCCGAATAAAATGCTCATAATTTTTCAATAAAATTTTCCCGAAGAACACGCGCCGGTTCTCGTCACACCCCTAGCCTTTCGTAATGTGGCTTTACTTAAGTATTCCTCTGAGTGTGTCGTTTTGCTAAGCCGCTCCCTTTAACGACCTGTCACTCGAACGTGATGCATGCCCGTCTTCCTAATTTGTTTCATTTCTCGGGATGCTCATGTTTTTTCTCGATTCTACCAAAAAATGTAAATAAAGTATCCGCTCTTCTAGGAAACAAGGCCCGCAACAGGGACAGGATAAAAACTGGCAACAGGGACAGGATAAAAACTGGCAACAGGGACAGGATAAAAACTGGCAACAGGGACAGGATAAAAACTGGCAACAGGGACAGGATAAAAACTGGCAACTTCATGAACGAGGATATCCATTATTGTTATGACATGGTACAAACGGATATAACATTAATAACAGTAGGCAATAATTAAATCCCTTTTAGATTTACCTACCAAAACTCTTTAAAACAACATTAAACATGGATTTGTACACAATATAGACAATTATTACCTATTGTATTTCACAATGATATTTCGGTCCATCAAAAAGGAGAAGAAACCTTTTAAGTAAGTAGATATTTAAGGTTATCGCTAATTCCATATTTACAATACCAAACTTTATAAATTACTAATGAATGTTGCAATGAATGCCTCTAAACACGCAATCATATTTTACACGATCTATATTTCAGTATATTGTGTCGACATTAGAATCGAAGTGCGGGGTAATTCTGGCGCCAGCGAGATCATGTCCTTTGTCGAAATATCGATTTTGAGAAACCGAAATCTCTATCAAAAATAAGAAAAAGCTATTTTTACGACTAGCCTTTCGGCCAAGCGAGATATCTTGAACCATTTTCGATCGAAATAAATATAAATCGATATCGTTTTCGGTATCCAAACCGATATCTCGACTGGGGAGATGATCTCGATAGCGCGAGAATCGGGGGCCTGGAGTGTTACATCAACCTTTTTTCATTTACATAATCTAAATAAATAAAAGTTGTTTTATTTCATAAAAACTGTTACAAAACCCATAACAAGACCAAATAAATAAAAAAGAAAAACAATCATTATCAATCATCAATCAATCCCAATCTGATCCGAAAAAATCTCAGGAAAAAATACCATGACTGTCTTAAAATTATAAATGGTAAAGGTAAATAAAGCTCATAGAGAATTGAAATGGTTGCCATACTTATGCTGATACCTACCTACTTTGATAGATTAGAAATCTAAACTGAATCGGCATAAGATGTTGTGGTACGGCCCCTGAACATGATTTAAGAGCCTAATGAGGTTCACCGACACGCAAATGCATAATATAGCCTCTATACAGCCAGTATTTCATTTACCGGAAAATCAATAGACAGGTCCGAGGATTTCATATAAAAAGAAAAATAAAAGCCATTACGTATTAGTCCGGCCTTCTTTGCGGAGGCGAGTCCCGCATTTTACTCTATACCTGTTGTATAAATACAAATATCTTGCGTGTTGTTGGGTCATATTTTCGGATAATCTCACCGTTAATTTGAAACAGGTAAAAAGGCGCGATACTATTTAAATCATTAATATCTGGGAACCGAGCTTTGCTCGGCGGTTGGTGGTACAAACACAATAAAACATTATATTGATATCATCAGACAGCATTTACGTCGATTAATATGCTGCTCTGTTTTGGAACAGCTGCGGAACTTAGATTCGACCTTATTTGAATGAAACCTATTTGTGTGAATGTTCCGAAGGCGCCAAAAAGTGACACGTGATCTGAAGTCACAATGAGCTAACTTACTTTCTTATTGTCATTAGAATTTATGCCTTATTTTCATTGTACTATAGTGAAATTGTCAAACCTATTGCACGGGCATGAGAAAAGCATGAAAACTCGGAAATAACGCGATTTTTCAGTTATGAGACCTAGCTCGATCGATTTTTACCCCCAAAAACCCTAGTGCAAATTTCATCGAAAACTACAGCGCCTTTTTCTAGAACTCAAACATAAATCGTTACATACAAATATTCCTCGTTTGAAGATAATGGCTACCGCTAGGCTTCGCCTCGCGGATACCAATTCGGGATTTATTCCGTTCTGTGGTTTAATATTCTTTAGAACACTTATCGCTATGTAGCGGTTGTCTTCACACATGGTACACAGTAAATATAGGTCGTAACCTTAGTCGTAACATATCATCCCCGTAATATGTATCCCGGCATGAAACAGCAAACAAGCACTTAATTTCCGGAATTCTATTCTGTACCCTTGGAATAGCTGGATTGCATAATCCAAAACAAACTACGTGTGTACGAGTATTACCACGTACTATGCTCGACAACATCTTGCTAATAGGATTGATGTATGTTTAGCATTCAACTATACGCGATAGATTAAGATTATGCGTGTCAAGTAACAGCTAAACGTGGCAAAACTCCGCCTCATCACCACGAATGGGAAAAAGCGCTTAAAAAGCAATCATTACATCTTATCGCCAACAAGGTATGTTTTTTAGGTTTTCGTATCTCATAAGGAGAAACCCTTATGCGTCTGTCCGTCCGTCCGTCAGTCCGTCACAGGACGATGAAGTTGAAAATTGGTACACATATCTGTGACCCAAAGACTGAGGTGCAATGTAAATATACAAATATGGAATATAAGGGCCACTTTTGAGGGGCCAAATGATAAAAATAAAATTTAAAAAATTCAAAACATGCCGTGTGACATATCAAATGAAAGCGCATAGTGTGAGGATCTTATATGTATTTTTATAATATTTTTAAGACTTATTTTCAAAAAGTTGTGCTCAATAATATGACCAATTCTCATGCCATCAAAATTTTAAATTTGGTATGCAAGCACATGTTTGCACCCATATTCCATAAAAACTCCAAAATCTACAACGTTGACCCCCTAACCCACTAAAACTGGGGTGAAAAGTTTGTATGAAAAACAGAAATATAGGGTACTTTTATGGTATTTTGTTGGTGTTAGTCCTATTATTGTTGTACAAAACCCTCTCAACGCGAGTCCAACTCGCACTTGGCAGCTTATTTTTTTATTAAGCCGCCCAACGTGCTCGACCGTGATATTTGGAAACTTAGTTTATTGTTAGATCAAATGTCAGAAACCATCTCATTCTCCTACGTTACCACTGCGACAAGCATAATATAAAGCGACCTACCTACCTACTATCCTGCCGTCTCTGAAAAGATGAAAATGGAAAACTCAGCTAAATGGGAGACTCTACTTTCTAGCTGGACAAAATTATTAAAAACCGTAATATAACAAACTGTAGAGCGAGAATTGTGCGGACCCAGTTGTGGCGGTTCTTTAATAATTATGCGTGGTCGGGTCGATACCGGGCGAGCCAACGACCGACAATGCTCGAACATTTGCAAATGGACCATTCCTTACTCTACCGCCTACTATTGACCTGTGGCGTTGTGGCTCTGGGGAGGGGAAAATCTCCAGTCTTGTTTATTTCTATTAAACGTGTAAATGAATTAATGCAAAATGAGAAACTACTTTGTTATGGACATCATTCTGAGCAACTTTCTTTACGAAACCGATTTGATCAGAGCAACTTGATTTTTCACTTCCCAGTACATTTTGGCCTGAGTGGATCAGCTGATTTGTATGGAGAAGTGAAAAATAAAGTTGCTCTGATCAAATCGGTTTGATAATGAAAGTTGCTCAGAATGATGTCCCTAACAACGTGGTTTCCCATTTTGCGTTAATTCATTGACATCTTGTATAAATATTTGTTTAATTTATTGGTCACAATAGACGAAAACACAAAAAAATACAGAGAAGATAATTGTACGCATCAAGGTTTATTTAGGTGTAATGAATGCCTCTGTTTCTGGTCACGACACATGGAGTCCTTGTGAAGGCCGTAGGTCCAGAAGCCCTGTGTGTGCCTGTCTATAATGTTTTATGTTTATAACTAAAAATAAACCCTATTCTTTCTTACACCTTAGGTCCCTTTATCCTATGCGTATACTAAAGAGCAAATTATTTCTTCATTATAATTGTCTTATCACATCCTAAGTAGTCCTATGTAGTTCAGCAAACAATCTTTATTGTAAGTACTGTAAATTAATGCTAACTTTACATGAAAACCTATGCTCAATAGCGATTTATGACATATCCTTAGATTAAATTAGGAATAAAAAATGCCATTTTAGCATAATTATATTTTTTATGAGCAGAATGGGAACTATGGCTGGGCTTTTAAAAATGTATTGAGTGGGAAAATGGTGTGAGTTGAGAATAATCCTTGCAAACAGAGAACAAGCTGTCTGTTGTTACGGAACCCTCCACTCGCTGAGAGCTCTGTGGCTGCCCAATGACAATAACTGAAGCCAAATGACAATATTTGTAAGGAACGACTTCAAATTGTTCAAATTAAAGGTTTTTTTTCTCGGAAAGCAAATTAGTTTTATGTAAATCTTCACAAATATTTCATACGATAAGGAACGTTGACGTTCACTTGAAAAACCGAACATAGTTCAACTTCAGACATGTGTCTAGATGGCAATAACCTTTTAAAATAAAGAGAAACTGATAATTTCCCTGCCTCAAGGAAGTTGAAAACAGGCCTTAGACACTTTGACAACTTGGATTCTACTAAAAAAAATACAACTCAACGATTATGACGTGATAATGGCCGTCAGAATTAGGTACCTATCCATTTGACCTTTATGTAATCTTTACTTTACTTTACTTGATAGTTTATGGCACAAAAACGAAATACTGACAGACACTTAATAATGGAAAAACTGTACAAAGGCGAGCTCTTTCGCTTTGGAGGGCTTTATTTATTTCTGCATAGCCTGCGTCACCTGTGTCGACTCAGAGGATTGATTGATGATTACGACGATGACGATGATAACGATGATGCTGATGATGATAATGATGACGATAACGACATGACATCAATAGCATACCTGAAAAATCTCCCAACAACGCCCATGCCGTACTGCCTTCGATTAGAGTTGTCGGCCAAGGGCTCCAGCATCGGCGTGTGTATCCGGGCGCCCCCCGCACCCCACGACACACTCCGCTCCGGCCTGCGGTACTCCACCCCTGGCTCCAGGGGGGAACGGGCGCTGGAATTGGAAAGCATTGGATTTAAACACAGATTCGTGTATTTGGAGTTATTTAACACTCCGTGCCCGTAGCATGGGTTTCTGCCCAAGTTTCTCTCAAGTTATCACGTCATGCCGTACCGAAACTAGCAGATATTAGATACTTAGTTGCTTCGTCAATCTTAGACAACTTTCAAGCTGTTCACCTACTATGTATAGTTTAGAGGAGCCGAATTCTCAGAATTCTCAGATCGAGTGGTAATGCACAAAAGGAGGAGCTATTCGCAAAGTAAACCGCACTTTATAGTTTTACCACAGATTAATAAAGAGTGTTTTACCGATCGATGTAGATATAAATTGTGCATAGACATTGTATCAGATAGCATGATCAGGGGCTTACCGGCTATTGGCTGTCGACATCGCCTTCGTGTTCGACTTGCCGTATTGTTATAATGATAAAGTTCATTGTTGCGCGTTTAAACACGAAGCCGATGCCTACAGCAATTGCGCGGTAGACCCACTGGTTGGTAAATTTTGAAATATCCCTAAAGTTTGACACCCTGTATAAAACAAAATCCTTACAATGTCCATAGTGACCCAGCTCGGCAATTTAATCTGCGATTTCAAGGAGACCCATGTCACAAAGATTTGGGTAAAGTGATATCTTTGTTGGATAAGTCGACTATACCCACTATCTATCATCCTTCCGCAATATATCTGCTCGATATAAATCTAGTCTAAACTGAATAGATTCCATGTAGGTATGTATAGGAAAATTGTGTCATGCTCATGCATGAATGTATGTAGTAGGTAGAGAAACCCCATTTTTGGGATGAAGTTGTACCTTGGCTTGAAGTTATAATGGCAACATATTCAGACATGCGTGTTTTCTTGTGCTCCTAAACGGGCCAGGTTTTGCTGCAATATGTAGCCGGCAACTATTGGTGTCCCTCTCTTACTCACGTGTTAGAAAAAGACACCAATAGTTGCCGGCCACATATTGCAGTGAAAATATGGCCCGTTTAGGAGCTCCAATGACATATTTGGTTTGTCAATCAAAACACGTAGTGGTGCACTAATATGTCACGTGTATGTCACATATGTTGCCATTATTTTTTTGTCTAGCATTTCTTGTCAATGTGTAGTTTGTCTAGCATTTCTTTTCAGTCTTTTATACGTCATTCCTATACCCTAACGTCTCGCCTTCGCAGTAATTTTGCACAGCCAGTATTTTAGTCGCACAATTTAGTTTTTATTTTGCTAATTTTATAAATTCCTATGTAAAAAAGGAATTCCCTAATTTAATCTTAAATCCGAAATCGCGCATGATCCAATCTCAACTTACAATAGAGCGGCGCAGGATCGATTTTAGCGCGATATTTATTGTTCATGATAGGCTCTGCTAATTAATCTGTCAACTCCCCAAACTCGAGCTGTGTACTTGTAAGCCTGGGTCCTGATTCCGGTAGCTAAATGGCGGTTCAGTGACAATGACGTGACAACGAGGGCCTATTCTTAAGTTGGAAAAATCGTTTAATCTTTTTAGGCTATTCCTTTTTAATTCAAAGCCATTTAAAACAATCATAGCGTCATACCTTTGCGTGTTAGGGGTCTAGCTAATCGCCGCAGCTAATCGTCAAACGGCAATTATATACAGCAATACAAAATAATGGATACCATACGGTAGACCGACTTAGTCACGCCACTAATTAACATCACATATTGCTATCGGAATCTAGGCCCTGAGCGCCGCCGATTACGCGAGCCAAGTTGCCTTCCGCTCCGAAACTCGCTGAGTGAAGTTAGTTACATTGTAACTGAAGCTCACTTCATTACGGCGCGGAATTAGATTTTGACGTCATGTCGGGATACCGTCCGGTAATGTCGGTAATTGTTGTTGTTGATTATGATGCGATGAACGCGATTTTGCAGGATGTGGTTATGCCTTTATTTTCTGCCTCGGCTACCCCTTCTTCGTTGGTTGTGTGATATATGAATATAGTTGAAGTTGTTTGTATTGTCGTTGTGTTCTGGATGATTCATTATTGATATCTAAAAATAAATTTGTGCATGGGAGTTTCTTCGTCGTTCTTCTCCCACAGTGGTGCAAAGTAGAGGAAATGAAAATTTATGACGTAGGTAATAGTATATTTGGAAATACCTACCTACAGAAATAAATAATTTTTTACTTTGTTTTTGAAGTAAAACTTCTTGGGGCACGGGGGTAAAATTTATTTAACCTCTCAACTGTGGGTTATTCATATATTTGCTTTTCACTTGCTACTAGCCGGGTGCTATCACGAGTGGCTAAGAAATGTAACGGAAATTGGAATCGGTGACGTCAGGGTCGGCTGAAGACTTTTAAAACCGCAACTATTTTCAATACGGTTTTTAACTAATCAGATAAGATAATAATACATTCGTACAATAAAGAATGTTAATTAGTGAGAGAAAAACCTGATGAAACGTTAACAAATAAAAATTATTTTAAGCATTCTTCCACGAGTTCTTGATTTCCGGTATGGCCAAGATGGCGCCGCCGCCGCTGGCTGGGGCAAACACTGGCAAACAAAACCAGTGACGTGACCAAAAACTACTTCGTTCAACCTCTTTGTTGGAACCGGAACTTATGTTTGACAGCTGTGCGATGCGATCCATACAGTTTGTAAGAAAAGAGTTTCATCAATGTCACATACGGGTCGATATGGATTTCTAAAATGATGAACGAATCGTTTTGTGGCCGGTAACTATGGAATAGGTACCTAAAACGCGCTGCGTAGTCGCGCAACGGGCAGCTAGTAATCGCATAAAGTCACTTAGAATCATCCAAATGTGATATTTAGTTTTCAAGCAAATTCCGATGTGATGGATGGCTGCATTAAGACTTCTTGAAAACAATAAGTAGGTACCTAGAACTGTTCTAAAGCTACTAAGTACGTGTTATACCTACCTATTTAATGTTTATCTGTAGTAAACGGCCAAAGCGAGGTCTACAGTTTACAGAGCCATAAGTTTAATGGCTTATTGTTTCGCTTATTTGTTTGTATGTAATTTTTGTAATACATATTTTAAAGTTGAATTGTTGTTATAACTGTTGAAATTATACGATTTTGATTTTAATAAGCTTTTGTAATTTTAAAGTTAATGCTTCATGCCAGTCAATAATGTTGAAGTAAAATATAAAAATCGAGGTATGTCGTATGGCGGACTAAGGAAATATCAAGAATAAAATTAAATAAGAGTTACGTCATCGCTTCGCGATGAAGTAACCCTAAAAAATCCTAGCAAAGTAGGTATGTATAGGTTAGCGGGGGTAGCAGTGCCTTTTCACATGTACCCGGCAGCCGGCCGGTCGCCGGGCCGGGTAAAGTAGTAATGTATGAGCTCCAATGACAGCTTTCACATGCACAACCGGCCGGTCGCGACTGGATCTCATACATTTCTACTTTACCCGGCCCGGCGACCGGCCGGCTGCCGGGTACATGTGAAAAGGCACTAAGGCACGCCAGTCACCCCAGCCACGCATTTTGTCACAATTTAATGTCATATCATAATGAATGCGCGCTATTTTATGGAGAAACATCACTGAGACGCGAAAGGAGTTGGCAATTTGGCAAAATGACTGCCCCAGACATGTACAAAGACTTCTCAACAGCCAATTAATAGCATTTAAATATTCTCTCATAAATTACTGCGTCTTTAGTTAGTTTGTAGAACTTGAAGGAAATGATTAAATAATTATGAGTTGTCACTTCATACTCTATGATTCCGCCATTGATTAGTGACTTTTGCCATCGTTAAAAATAACATGCAACATAATTGCCAACTAGCAAAACTGTTGAAAACAGGAGGTTTCCAGAGGAGTGGCTAGATGGCGTTATGTTGCATGTTATTGCAAAATGGTGCTTATTTCTAGCGACGACAAAGGTCACGGAATCATATTGGAATCACGGAGTATTGAGTAACAACTCTTATTTACCTATATTTAATAATTTTTTTCTTCAAGTTCTACAAACTAAATACAGACGCAGTAAATTAAATTTATGAATGAATATTTAAATGCTATTGGCTGTTGAGAAGTCTTTGTACATGTCCTTGGCAGTCGTCCATATATTGATTTAGCCATCTTCTTTGTCATTTATCTGCGCGACTGAGGTGAGTGGCAAGCCTTATGGTAGCCCCGCAGGTACACATTAACTTGGAATAGTTGAAAATACGTACTCGATCAATTAAATAAAGGGACTGGGCACAGAGACAAGCAAAGCAATGCATACATTTGAGCGAGACGGCTTAAAGACGTGACGTCAGATGGTATATAATCTGAGCGAGATGCAAATAGTAGTGACACTATTGAATGAGTTAAGTATATCACCACGAGCGCGACAAATTGTAGATAAGGAATGGTGGGAAATAAATGACATGACGTATTAAAAGTAAGTACAAGTATAAAATAATTTCAAATAATCGGACGTCTGAAACTTAAAAGTAACTTGAAGCAGAGATTGGATCTCAAAATTGGAAATTTAAATCTCTTTTAGTATAGGTAGGTATAGGTGTATAGTATAGGTACCACTTAATGATCTAGCTACAGAAGTTTTACTTCTAACACGTGTACGGTGCTACACGCGTATTTTTTTTTTTATTTATTTCACTTTTCGGTTTCAAAGGTTATTAGGTTTGACTATATGAAATACGTCTAAATCTCAACACCATACCTACATCTGAGCTGAGATGACAGATCGCTGACTATGCGTCCCTAGATTATAAGTTTCCTCGTAAATTAAACATTTTGTCTGCTTGAGATGGCTCCAGAATGATACAGATTACAAATTCTCAGAAGAGCAAGTTCTTCTTAAACTTGTCTTTGAAATGGATTCAAATGCGAAATACCTTTCGCTGCTTTCATCTTCTAGGTATTTAGGTAAGTATAACTAATTTTTTACTTGTAATTTATTTATTTCTTCATCTTCTGAGAGAGAGTCATAATCAAAATTATTGGTATTGTCAAATGCACATCTTGAAAGCCATATTTCTCAGAAGGCACTTTCTTATTCCGATACTAAAATATGTATAATAATGAAGACGCCTTTGCTTTTGTACAAACAGCGATATTATAATTTGTTGTCGGAATCGACTTGTGCGCCTTATTTCACAAACATGTCAAATAAGCAATGAGGGGCAATGACACACAGAATGATGGAAATATGTATGTATACAGTTTATAAAGATACAAAATGCATAGCGATGATGATCATCACACATTGCAATTCGGCAATAACAATACTTATTATTCCCAAAAACACGTATAATTTTAATTCATTATAAAGTTTTTGTAACAATGGACCTATTAATCAACTTCGATGCCGGCAACCATGCCGAATGAATTGATATTCCAATTAGGTCAACCATTCATCATTATTGTCCCTTTCTGTGAATATTATGAAACCTGAGCCACGTTCATTTCAATCAACTTTAATCGAACATTTTGGGAGCCATTTTGGAAAATAGTAAAAAAAAATACATGGTACAGACAAGTGATAATCGTACTTCATGTGAATGTACAAATGACTACTTGCTCATTAATAAAATATTTAGACAGACTTTTTCTATTGGTCCACGTGTAAAGCCTGTCGTGTTATGTTTATCTACTTTCTATAAACACGGATATTATGGTGCTAACGAGTAACAAAACATTTTCAAGTCATCCAAGTTCGAGAGGGAACCTAACCAAATTGTGATCTTTTAAATACAGTTGACAACCGACGATGACGACGTATCGCAAGCATGCGCTTTACATGTCTCCTCTGTCCTCACCTTCCGCGGCAAAACCTTCCCTCCGCACTCGGTATGTTACGGGTGCCGAGCGCCTAGTCGCCCGTATTTGCGGTCAGCGACGCATTTACACCTACAGCGACTTTTTAGCTCACCTCTTAGCCCCGTCCACATTGTCCCCCTCGTCGTGGTGCAACTGCCCCAGTGGCACCGACGACGGTGGTGCGAAGAAAACATCGTCCGCCTCTGCATCGTCTTGCGGCGTGTTCACACTGCCGCGGAACGACCGGGACCACTGCATCGAGGCTGACTGGCGCGAGCGACGCGTCACCGCCTTGGGAAACAAAGTGTGGGTTAGTGAAGGGATATAGAAATCATTCATTGATTGAAGCTATGTATGTATACTCCATTCCATGCATATTCCTCAGTAACAAGAGAGTCAAGGGACACGAAACTATTCCTGCAGAGGAAACAAATTACCGTGAGTATTGTCTAGTTGAAGGCCCTGTCTCATACTGTCTTGATAAGTCATTTTGTTTTTTTTTATTGAACAGGTAATTTATAATTTAAATCTCTTTTTAGAGATAAGCTCGCCTTTGCCTATTTACCTTTGTTTTAAGACTATGTATCACATTGTTTTCCGTGCAGTAAAGAAGTATGAAGTATGAAGATATGAATCTGAGAAAGTTTTAGACAGGGCCCAAGATTAACGAAGTGTTAAATAAATTGTAAAAGGGATACTAGTAAATAACGGTACTGAAGAGACAGATCAAATACAGACAAAAGTATTTACCGTCGAGTATTAACCTAATTAAGGAAATTGTAAAATTGCCAAATGTTTGATAACACCATTCGGCTTATATGAACCGTATTGAAATAGAAGCATAAACTCTCCGATATCTCAATTGGATCCAGTTTTGACGAGGACAACATTTTATCTAAGTTTGACGAGGCTTAGTGCAATAAATCGAGTCTCCATTTCCCATTCGCAACATTGTTTCCAAGAAAAGTTATAAATTAAACCTGTCGTTGAAGTGGAGTCTCGTGAAATTATCGGATGCGAGCGCTATTCTATTGAGCTTTATCGTATGAATGCGAGTGAGTTTAGTATCTCCTCACTTCCAACTTTACACATTCAGCTGAACGCTATCCATAAAACGTACAAGACCGTCGCAGTTGAAAACTTTGTAGCGAAGGATTTCATAACTAAGAAATATGACAGAATCCACAAATGCAAAACCATTTCGCGGAATAGCGTTACTAAACCATTCTCTATCATGTCTGCTGCATGCGTTTTACTTTTGAACTTTAACTGACGTCTAGTAGAGTCACAAACCTGACCGTGTTGGCAATAAGGAGAACAAAATCACCCGCCACACTAATACGAAATCAATCGTGTGATTTGTATGTTATCAGCGTCACCTACAAATTAGTGATATTTTATGATTTTCCGATAACATCGACTTAAACATAGAGGGAAAGACTTTGAATCCAAAGAATATCATACATCTTTAACAAATAATAATTTGATTTTTGTTCATTAATATAATAAAATAAAATAAATATTTACAATCTTGAAAGAGCCCATTTATTATCCAAACAATTCGTGTTCTCATAGCCGACAATCCCGTCTGCATCGGAAGGCATTCCATTTTCCGTCACAACAGATTACCAGCTTCCTGCGCACCCCAGGATATTGCTGAGCTAGTCCAACGCCCGTCTTTGCCCATAATTTACGGGGCCATAACCGGCCGCGTCGATCCCGCAGGACATCGCTTTTATAATTTATGCTACTGAAATATGCTTGCTTAATTCGTCCGTCCATATTTTTTGTGACCTTAGAAATTATGAGGGTTCGGATAAGTTCAGTGCTTTATAAAATCTTTCGGACGATCATTATGAGAGCCATATTTCTTGGTAAGTAGCTGTAGGAACGGGCGCAGTTGTGTCAATAGCTGTAAAGAGATTTTGTACAATATGAGTTTGATAAAATTTAAGTTGATCGTCTGTTATAAAAATAACGTTCCCGAATAAACTACGTAGTTTATTTTGGAATAAAGTAATGCAGTCCTTGAACTTTGACGTCCAGAAACGCTACAGATTTTATTGATTTTGTTGCCTATAGTTTAGACAGTTTAGATTATAGACAGTTCGGAAAACACGAGAAAATACCGTGAAATTTACCCTAGTGTATTAAGTACTATGGAAATCGAAAAGCTGTGTAAAGGGCGCAGGCCTTTACACAGCTTTTCACCACTAACTCGCCTTGGTCTGTCAGCTTTTACTCAAGTGTCTTCCTCGTGGAAATGAACAACAACAGTAAATTGTCCTGTAATCTCACAGACTCAAGCACTCTGTTTTATCGACCGGACTAATCGCACCACAACTAGATACCCAAGGAAAAATGGTAATGCTGTGGACTCTTCGTCGCTCCGAATAGCGCTCTGTGACAAAGAGGGGCATTTCCATATGAAACGAGTAACCGATTCGGACCGCAAGTGCTTTTCACCAATTCCAATGCTTCCGCGCGAAATGCTGCCCTAAAACTAACGTTTAAAAAGTGGGTTCACAGAAAGCGACTATTTTTGAGTAGCGCGATAAAATAGACTTCTGAAGGTTTATGGATACCTTTCAGGAGCGCTGAAATAAAGCAGATTGATACCAAGTTTTTTAATATTTTTAGTTTTTGTAATGTCGCTAATTCTCATTTTCACAACACAGGGTATCCTTTATTGAACCAGAGATTTTAGTGTGTTTGTATTGAAAATCATAATTTATACAGTAAAATTGTACTTATTTTTGTTCCTATCTATTTTTGCTTACAAGAGATTCTCCCACATTTTCCTCCTGCTACAGTACATATGCATTATTTAGTATCCTCTACTGACCAGTGTCACTGTGACTACCTTAATATTCCGTTGTAACATGTACGTCCGTATGCGCTCATATGTAAGTGCTTTCTCATAAGCCATAAAGGACACTACGTTAGAGCAGTTTTGTCCGCACTTAGTATATGTGCTGGATACCCAGAAAAGCTTTCCTAGAATAAGTAACTTCTAGTTTAGTACTACACTTAGCCTAATGAAGTTCATTGGGGGAGCCTTAAACACACTCTCTTCTATGCAAGTTGTAACTACAACAGAGGTAGTATTTACCGAAGTTTTAAATGGTTAATCTGTTAGGAAAGTAGGGTACCACCTGTGTCCGGCAGAAGTAAAGGCTTTTATAAATTGCTAGTTACTTCAAAGGAAATAAGCGGCTTATGTAGTCTAGTGGATAAGCTCATGTTCTTGTTAACTGCTTCACAGTGCGGATGGAAGTACAGAATCAAGTATCTCCTATAGTTTAAATGATAAATTGCACACGCCCTGTCTACAGCTAGTCTCCTCACACAAAGTGGTACAGATAGTGTGTCCATCTACGAGACGTGATGTTTTATTTATTTATTTATTTATTGCCATAAATGTACATGTAGGTAATCTTACAATGTCATTTTGCCCTTTGGGCATAGCAATCACAGACATCTTATAAACTAAAAATAGTAAAACAGTTTCACACAGTCACAGGGCTAAGATAAATTGCACGTTTACTAGGTATTTTATACCTACTCACTAATTGTTAAATTGGTTAATAAAATTTATATAATACAGAAAAAATAACAAAAATATAACGGCAACATATAAAAAAACACTTATTTGTAATTATAGAACTCAGTCAGATCGTAAGGGGATATAGTTATTAAATAATCCTTGAGCTTATTAAAAAATTTACTCCCCGACAAGTTTTTAATATCTAGAGGGAGGCTATTATATACTTTAATAGCAGTAATCTTTGTAGCTCGTGTATATGCTGCTGTCCTTCTACACGGCATCTCTAGATTCCCTTTATTCCTTTCATTTAGTCTCTCACTTATACCGGCAGCTCTCAGTGGGAATTTATCAGGGTATCTTCTTATCAATTTACACAATTCTATAATGTAAAGAGCTGTAACAGTATGGAGTTTTAATTCCTTGAATGAAGTCCTACAAGACTCCTGAGACGATCCTAAGTTATTTATAATACGAATAGCCCTCTTTTGTAAGATAAAAACCCTATTGATATCGGTGCTACCTCCCCATACTGCTAGTCCATAAAGCACTCGTGACTGGAAAAACGCAAAGTAAGCTTGAAGGGCGGCTTTTTTTGTCGTAATTTGTGTCAGCGATCTTAGAGCATAACAAAAGCTACTTAATTTGCCCACTAGCACGTCAACATGCCTCTTCCAGCTTAGATTACAGTCCGTGTAGATGCCTAAAAATTTTGCGTCAGAAACCGATTCCACCTCTTTGCAGCCTACTTCAATGTTCAGATGCGGCACCTGTGTATTGTAGTTTCTAAAATGAATAAGCTTGGTTTTTCCGACGTTTGTGCTAAGATTAAGGCTAGTAAACCAGTTTATTATATGCTCAAGAGATTTAGATATTGTTTTAGTTAAGTCAGTATAATCTCCCCTATTGAATTTAAAAAATACTGAAACGTCATCGGCAAATAGTATCACTTTATTAAGAGTAAGTGAAGGTAAATGATTCACATATAATAGAAATAGAATAGGACCCAATATAGAACCCTGAGGAACTCCAACCTTAATTTGTTGTCGACTAGATTCTATGTTATGCAGGACCCCATTTTCGTCGAAGGCCGGCAAAACTACGCTTTGAGATCGATCCCCAAGATAAGATAAAAACCACTCATTTACTTTTCCTCTAATACCATAACGATTTAATATATCTAGTAGTACATCATGGTTTACGTGATCAAAGGCCCTTGACAGATCTAATAGCACCGTCATAACATTTTCGTTTTTATCAAGGGCTTCTGCTATATAATCGGTCATTTCAAAGATTGCGTCTATGGTAGACGTATCTTTTTGGAATCCAAACTGTTCTTTTGCTAGAATTTTTTGTGTACAGAGAAAGATGCGTAGTTGGCCAGCCATTGTTTTTTCAAATAGTTTGGATAGCACTGGAAGTAAAGATATCGGTCTGTATTTGGAAACATTCATTCTATTATCGCTTTTATGAATTGGCTTAACATGTGCCCTTTTTAGTCTATCTGGAAAAACTCCGTCGCTTAAGGATTTATTTATGAGGAATAGAAGGGGGGCCTGAATAGCTTCCGCTATGTATTTGATTACAATAGACGACATACCATCATAACCACATGATTTTTTATTTTTAAGATTCCTTATCATTTTAGTTAGTTCTTCGCTATTAACTGGTTTAGCAAACATTGAGTTTTGATGAAAGTTAGGTAATTTTATGTTTTTTGGTTCTATGTTACTACTACTGCATGTATTGGTAAAGTGAGTGTTGAAGATATCAGCAGCGTCTTGGTTGCTGTTCGCCGTATTCGTCTTATCCGTCAATCCGGTGTAGTCTCTGACCTCTACATTTTTTTTCCCCGTTACATGTGTATTTATCAATTTCCAAGTGGCTTTTACTTTGTCATTAGAAGATATTATCATTTTTTCATTGCACATTTGTTTAGCGCGTTGTATTACCTGTCCTAATATGCTTGAATATTTTTTGTAGTGTTTTAACTCAGAGGGGCTTTTAGAGACTTTAGATTTAATAAATAGGTCCCTTTTCGTCTCGCAGGATCTCTTGATGCCAGGTGTAAGCCAGTTTTTATTATTTTTATCTATGTCCCCTCTTACCTTTATAAGAGGACAACATGTCTCAAAGGCCATCATTAGTTTATCATGAAAGATATTAAAACAATCATTACAGTCTTTGCCATCGTATATCTCATGCCATGACATTTGAAGTAACTGCCCTGATAACTTTTGAAGATTTGATTCCTTTAAATTCCTTACTATTTTAAAGAACTTCGGATGGTCATGTTTGATTAGTATGTTAAGAGATGCATATTGAAGAGAATGATCTGATAAACCTAACTCCAAGACGCCAGATGTACTTAGTAATATGTTAGAGATAATGTTATCAAGACAGGTCTGACTATGGTCAGTAACACGAGTAGGTTCTCTTATGAATGGCCTCATATGATAAGATTGTAGTAGACTTACAAATTCCTTTGATTCCGCAGACTCAACAAGTGTATCGATGTTAAAATCACCACAGACAATCACTTTGCTCTCTTTATGTCTGAAGATATAGTTGAGTGTATTTTCTAAGTACTCTATAAAATGATCATCCTTGACTGTTTTCGGTCTATACACACATATTACATAACTACCACTCAAATTGATGCCGCAGATTTCAAACAGTTTTGGTACAGACATATCTCTTATTTTTGTTATTTCACTATGATGTGTACCATCTCTTATGTAAATACAAGACCCGCCTTTACTCTTTCTACCATTGCGACAGAAACTGGTAGCTAATTTAAATCCTGGAATGTTTATCCTTACCAAATCTTCGTGAACTCTATGATGTTCGGTTATACACAAAACATCTACACTTCTTCCAATTTCCCCACCTAGCCAAATCTCAAGTAAAGATATCTTTTGAACATTTAGGCTACAAATATTAACATGTGCTATTTTCTTAAGCTCCCTGTGACGACCTACAGAAAAACCTGATTGCTTTCCAGAGCAGCAGTGACAGCTGCAGTATCAGCTCTTGTTTGAATTTGATCGAAATCACCACTGCCTATTTTATTGGGTATCTCGTTTTTTATATTTTGCAAACACTTTTGTTGGTATTCTAATCTAAGAATCTCCCTTATTATAGTTCTACTTGCATATAGTCTAGAGTGCTTTACGTCCTCGCAAATCTATGTGACATGCGGAAACCGGGAGCATACAAACTTGAATGTACTGCTCACTTTTCTGTTATTTAAGTACTTACTTGCACCGAATTTGTACAGTAGTACATTGGTGTTGGCCAGGTGGCTGAGGTTTGCGTACAACATTGATTGTAGTTTAAGTGGGTCTTTATCGTTGCAACCCGCGACTATTATTACAATATCATTACATGTGAAGTCATTACAGAGACGATAGCTGGGGTCAAGTACGTGATCTAGAGTGGCATAGGGCTTAACAATAGATTCTACATTGTAGCCACTTCCTAGTAGATTATGCAGAATACTGCTAATACCTCTACCACTTTCATCTGACAGTACTAATGCCCTCCGTGTGATAGGAGCTTCAATCTTACGCTCAGTAGTCTTAGAACTCTCCTTGATTTGGTTTGTAGTTGCCGACGACGACGACGACGACGTCCTGTAGTCATCTTGCCCCTCGAGTGTCGGAGTATCTGGCCTCAAACGTTGAGATTGAGATCTTAACAGCTTTTTCGTCAATGCAGGTAGAATGTTTGATGCTGTTTGTTGGTTGTTTGCTGCTGTCCGTTCTTCGAAGCTTCTAGTCGCCCCTCGGCTCTCAGATGTAGAGCTTCTTGTATCTCCAAGGTTCTCGAATGTGAGCGTATCCGTGCTCAGGTGTTGGGCAACTATATTTGTATCTACGTGGCCCCCAAGTATAGGACTCTTGTACTCAGTTTGGTGGTGAAGTTCCGGTAGCCGCGACGTCAGTGCTCGGCGGATGCTTGAGTGGGCGAGCGTGGCGCCCTCCGGCGGCGCCGTCAGGAGCCGTGTGGTAATTTGTGGTCGATCCCTTTGTATGACGGCCAGAGTGCACTGTCTCGGTGAAGTGCGCGGATAGCCGATGCGCATCATGTTCGGTCTAAAGTTGCGGTATGATTGTGGGGTATACGAGAAGAACTTTTGAGATGAAGTTGTATGACCGCTGGAGCTAGGGTTTGCAGAATTCAAACTTTTTAATTCTTTATTTGCCATATCACAAGCTATCCGTAGTCGTTTGTTCTCCTCTGTTAGGTCCTGAATATCACGGCGGAGGTCTACCCCATTTTCGTCTGAACTCTGATGAGAGAAATTCATTATCATTTTTTCTTCTTCTGTGTAATCAAATATTTTTCTTGGACACCTGACTGTTACATTTTTATCTCTCGCTTGTGGAGTGCTGCTGTTTGAAGGACTAATTTGGAGTTCCGGGGTGTTTTCTAAAATTGGTTGCTGGTGCTGTACGACTTTATTTTTATCCTGACATCTTTGGCATTTGAATGTTTTGCTCAGCTTGGCAGAGTTCTCTATATAGTATGCTTTGGTGATGTTGGCGCAATTATGATGGCAGATGCTAGTACAAGAGACACATTTAAGTAACTCACTTGGCCATACGGCCCCTGTACATATGTTGCACTTCCTCATATTAAAGCAGTCGCGCGACGTCAAACTTTAATTTTCCACCAGGGCACAAAGGGGGCCGTTGATCCCTCTGTTGGTGAATAGAGGCGCAGTATTGGTTTTGGTTTGCCAGTGGCACCATCTATTGCAGAGTAGTAGCGCGATATTGACAGCAACTTTACTATCAAACTGCAGCGGCGCGCTAAGTTAGCTAGTAGTATTTTCCAGTATCTGCAGATGGCGTTCGTTGTCTAGGAGTTTTAGGAAGACGCCAAAGACAGAGCAATGACCGCCAACATTTAAAAAAACTAACGAACTCCTATTTGCGAATTAGAAGTTTATTACAATATTGTCATTATTTAGGATTGTCACTATGTTGAGAACGTTGGTAAAGTTAGTTTTGTAACACAATTTTATTGCTTTATGCACTTGCCTGACGAAAGTATCAATTTAACGGTGTCACTACAATGAAGCGTGTTTTTTCAAGTTTTTCACTTAAATCTGCTGAGTTTGATCGGGATAACACTCCCACTGATGTCCCTTCATTTAAGCTTTATAATAACTTTAAAATATACACACTTATACACACTTTTATATTTTTAAGGATTTTTTTACACAGAGCTGAGTGTAGACATGGCTAGTGGCGCCATCTAGAGATGTAACACGTATCTGATGATGGCCACTTATTCACGATATCTTCTACCTAATCGGAGCTGATAGATTGGGTAGGTACCCAAAAATACATGTTCAGTCATGTTTAGTCTTCCGACCTTGGAGGATTTCATTTATTTGAGCTTCCAATGATCTTTTGGTGAGCGGTGACAGGTGGATTGATGTGATGACCAATGAGGAATGAAAGGTCTATGTTGATGACAAGCTCGTCAAAAAGCGTTAGTTCTACTGTGCCACCAACTTAGCTGTTCAGTTGATAGCGGTCGCTAGTGTCATGAGTCTTCATAATAGCTGACATAGTATAGTATTGTATTCTCTTTGATGGCGGATGACAAGTCCGTAGTACCAATTTTTCCCACCTGAACAGCTAAGTTGGTGGCTCTGTACCAAACATGCCAATATTGTCAATCACTACTGCTGTCTAACGATCTTTTGGCATGCGGTGACAGGTAGAAACTAACGCTTTTTGATAAGTTCATTGCATTAGGTTGCGTAGAACTGGCGCCCCCATGAAAACGTCACTCACACGCCAAAAGATCGATGGAAGGCTGTAGGTAGGCACATATATTATTACTTAGTTAAGTCATCTGTAGATTAATATATATCTTTACCAAAGGGGAAATCCTCTGAACAGACTTAAAATATATATTATCTGTGTCTCCGAAAGTATTTTAGAACTGAAAGTCACGATCCTGAAAAAACGCTTGACTGCTGTCATAAATATAAAGAAAAATATTTGTTTCTTTATCACGTGTCGTCAACTAAACAAAGTGAGTACGAGATACTTGCAAAGATGTTCTGGATATTAACTTCAAGAGAATCGTGAGAGTATAGTAAAATTAAAATTTTATGTACTTCACGAAGATTACACGACATTCTCATAACTACCACTATAACGAGGAGGTTACCGTATATCGTCCCAATAGGTTTTTTAGTGTTATGTTATGAGTTAATTCCTGAACGTATTGAGTGATTTTACCCGATAAAGATAATCTTATTATCGTGTGCTCAGGATGCCAGTCATTGCCGGTCGTCGTCGCGAAGACTACTTGCCATGTGTCAAACAAGGTTCTATAGTCTCAATTGAGGACAATTTCTCTTGTCGAGCAAGAAATATCTCTGCTCTAGCACGGTTAAAGTAACGTACACAGAGACATCTCTTGACCTACAAGAGAAATTGTAATTTTTTAACGACAAATGTGTGTTTTTCTCGTGTGTGGCATGCTGCCCGTACTGGAGAGCATTAGCGAGCGAGAGCATAGCCGAGTAATTGTAGCTATACTCACAATGACGACATATAGGTACTACGTCGACTGGCTCTTACTAGGAGAGCATAGCCAAGTAGAAGGTAGCCGAATTTACTCACAGTGACGACATAAGACAATCCGCTGAGCGTGAGCCGCGCCACGCTGTCCTTGCCAGGGCGGTGCGGCGGCGGTGGCGGCTCGTCAAGGTGCGCCGGCGCAGGAAGCACGTCGGGGCGCTCGCGCGATCGCCCCCGCGCCTCCCTCGGGGCCGCGCCGGACGCTCCGTACATACTAGGAGGACAGAAGAGTGCA
The DNA here is from genome assembly GCA_963457715.1 of Argyresthia albistria. Classification (NCBI taxonomy): domain Eukaryota; kingdom Metazoa; phylum Arthropoda; class Insecta; order Lepidoptera; family Argyresthiidae; genus Argyresthia; species Argyresthia albistria. The sequence continues at coordinate 4,486,207 of OY735264.1, read as the reverse complement.
GCATGTTTAGAAGTTTACCAAAACTATAGCATGGGTCAACCAGTAGCCAGATGGGTTATAATACCAATCTTGCGGGGATATTCTGCATAGGACTGGAATAGGACCGGATAACTTGGCACGAAAAGGAGGAGGGATATACCCAGCAGAGGGCTGAAGCAAAATGACAATTATCTAATTGACTTCCAATTAAAATCATTTGCTAATGCGGGACTTATGTTACATGTATGACTTATGCCATGAGAATACTGTTCTCTTCGACGGTAATGGCAATGGAAAGTACATCTACTCCACAAAGCGTTAATTTACATTTCGCTTATTTTGAACATCTCAAAGAATGAAGTTATATATTTCACATTTCTTAATGTTTTTGCATCATTTTGGAGCAGGTGCTTCGTCTTGTCTATTGATTTAGGACTTGCATAAAATGACAACGTAAAAAGACGTCCTCTCTTTATCCATACTTTAAATTAAACTCTACAAATAAAAACTTTGACCGCTTAATCAAACCTCATATCATAGAGTCCAAACTTTCGATAGAACTGTTGTTGTTTGGTTTCCCTAGAGGCTAACTTGGTGGCCTGTAACGTTTCAGTTCAGATATACTTGCCTTTAGGAGATACCACGTCAGAAGTTTGAATGTATACTCGCAAATGAAAGTTTTGTTCCGCAAACAAATTCCGTGCACTTGTTGTTAATTACATAATGTTCTAAAGAAGTAGGCGACACGTGAAGAATTCGCCAGACGGACGACCATTACTAAAAGTTTCTTAACTCGTATACAACGAACCCTCCTTGCTTTGTTTTGGAACCTTGCAGTCTACCAATGGACTTAGAATATCATTACATGGTGTATGAATAATGTTTTGTATGCTCACTTAGCTGGATTCGCTCTAGTCAGAGTAGATATCTGACATTTGTCGTCCTAACTTTCTTTTTCGTATA
>OY735264.1:4401382-4485065 GCA_963457715.1 Argyresthia albistria | reverse complement strand
GGCTTGGAAAAAAAACAGAGGAAAGTCTAGTTTACGACAAGAATATCCTCAAACTTTGTCATATATATGTCCTAATTTTATGAAGATTTCATTTTTTTCGTTAGTGATCATTGTTTGGAATGACTGTTGGCAACCATTTGCACATATTCATAATTTCATCATCTGATTATCCTATAAAATAATCATCTCTACTAATTCACCACTTAAAGATAAACAGCGCTGAAGAGGCGTACAAAAATCAGCATTCAATAGCAGCGTACTGAGCGCATCAACTCACCATTACGTTCGTTCTTGTACCTAATTGGGCATTCACCATTAGGCGAAATCACCTCTGTCGCTAAACGTATTCATTCGCGCTATTTCCTCCAATTTGTGAGGAACATGGAGCATCCCTCTTCATTATGTGTGGAATGAGTAAATCTACGCTGGTTCTACTGCGCTTAGTGGAAGTTGAGCTTTGGAACAAACATTAGCTCAGCAAAAAGCCGTGCAACACAGCGGGACTGACCGCAGTTAAATTATGATATTAAAGCTATATTGTAGTCTCAGATTGTAGTAGTCACCATGTCGAAATAATGTGATTGATTAAAACATGAGTGATTCATTAGTGAATCACTAAAAGGTGTCCTACCTTTCCGTTCTGGAACAAACGCTGAAACAGATGACGTCGACAAATGCTGATAATTTATAGGCTTTGGTCTAGGCAATAAAAAAGGTTTAGATATATTAAATCATACATGATCATCACAGTCTACATAATCCCTAGACCTTGGATATTTACAAGTTCGTGATGTCACTGTTTCTGGTTACCACGACACACGGTATCTTAATGTGGGGCCAGAAGCAATGTATGGTGCTTGTATGTAAATGTTTATTTTTTCTGTTACATCGATTCATAAGGCATAGGCCTTCTTTACGTAGCGGCATTCCTCACGGTCCCATTGCCATCATGCACAGATACCAAAGTTCACATAACATAGTGTCACGCCTTTTCCCATAAGGGACGGCAGAGGCACATTTGTGCCCCCTTTTAGCCAGACTCAATACTCCATTTTGCGTGACAAAGGCCAAATCGTTGGTAACATTAATTTGCGATTCTAAATTTTATTTGCCATCAAATCAAAATCACTGAATTGGAATGAACCTACAAATAAATAAAACTACCCGATATTCCGGTTCAGTTATTGCTGTCATTCAATGGCATCGATTGAATCGCTCCCCATTACCGATTCCGTATTGAATTTTCCACCAGACGAGCAAAGCGAAACGCGCGATTCCAAATTAGCATACCTGCCTTGACGTTTCTGCCGAATTCGAAAACGCAAAGCTAATAATGGAGTCGTATCAGTGAGTGCTCTTGGTGAATGTTTCATTCATTTGTTTTATCTTTTTCAGTGAAACTCTATGAGGATTTTTTATGAAGCTTTCAAATGGTAAACATTTGTAAACGATCCACCAACGGATCCCAAAACTTTTCATTGAAGATGTCAACCCTGATGCTGAAGTCACTTTAAAAGCACATATCACAAAACTAAATCGATTTTGTGACAGCTGGCCATTTCCGTCAAAAATCCTGTCTCTAGACCATAGCATTCGCTGTATATATTTCTCACATATATAACACGAATTTGTATTTAGGCGAGCACAGGTGTGCCTGGGACACTTCATAATTTCCACGCAAGAGCCAGTGCTTGTAAATCAAGAGATAGAGCTGTACTTAGGAGGATCTTTTGATAAATTTCGCTTATTATTGTGTCGCTTTGGCAGATGCTGCCTTGGCGAAAGATACGGAGACTACGAGGTAAAGATATTCTTTATGCCGCCAGCTTTTATGCCCGCTTGTATCCAATTAGAGTCATACTTCTGTTGATATCTTCATACCTATAATGTAGCATGGACTATTCACATTTGTTCTTTTTGTTTTGGTGAACGTGTGGTTTGAGTATATCGTTGTAACAGTCTAGTTTGACACGCGAATAAAAAACGCAGTTATAGCAATTTAACAACTGACACGGCTGTTTGTTTAATATTTATAGACTAGAAGAGTGTATAAAGAGAATACTTATCCTATTTCTATGGGTTTATTATTGTTATTATTATGAGCCTACCATGTCCCACTGCTGGGCAAAGGCCTCTCTCCCCCTCTTCCACTCTATCCGATCCTCAGCGGTCTCCCTCCAGTCCATTTCCCATAGACCCAACTCATCACTCCATCTCTTCCTGGTTCGGTAGGTAAAACTTTTTATGGGTGTGTCCCTATATTGAAAAAATCGAGAAGTTTTCTCTTGCGATATGTTAACAATCACATATGTAGACATATAAATGGTAAACATGTTACTATAGGATTTTCCTAAGTAAAGGTACAAGCCCCAATCATGCATAATGTGTCATCTTAATGACGGGTAATGCCGAAAAATGTGCCTGGGTGTAATTACACAAGTCAACTATTAACGTTTCCGTTTCCATCAACGCCACTCAATATTACGACCATCCAACGTCATTTCCGGTCGGACTCCGCGCAGAAACTGGCAATCAGCTGATCGGTTTTCTGGACACGGATGCAATATCTTCACCCTTCGAATGGGAAATTCATTATTTAAGTCATCGGTTCTTGGACTCTATTTCTAGGGGCCTAAATACAAGTAATGGGATACCTAATTGGCCGTCGTTAAATACTATTCACAAGTAAGTCACTGCGGTGAGTCTGTAATTAAAGAGTTCAGAAAAATGCAGGGTTTTTAGTAACGATTTCCTTTCACGAGAACCGCAAGAGAGTTCAGAACAGCGGTCAAACCGAGCTCAGAACAGTGAAATATAAACATTTTCCGATTAAACAGAAGACGAATTCACACGAAACGCTTCCATTCCACCCTCTCGAAAACACTTTTTACATTCCATTCAAATATCTAAACATTCGCGAGAATTCACATAGATCGCCAACTATTCGTTACTTTCGGCTACGATGCTACGACGCTACGCCGAACGCTACGAAAGCTCGTAGCTGTTTGCTATTCGTAGCACGCGACCAATAACTCAGTGTTCGCTTGCCTCCGACGAGACGGGGCGCAGGGTTCAGACGGAAAATATTAAAAGAACGCAAAGTAATTAACACCACAAATAGGAACTGAACGAATGGTACACACACAGTACGTTAATGCAGTGAAAAGCTTTGTTACTTTGTTTTTGATGACGTGTCGTTTCGTCTCATAGCGGCTGCAAGTTATAACAGCTTTTATTATTGCTATGCGAAAAGAACGTTACAGGAAAAGCTAATGTTTCATATTCATATAAAATCAAAATAAAGACATTCTTTTCTGTTATATTCTGCAATCGATGATATTCGTATCATTTGTAGACAGGAAATTTCTGTTTAATTCTAAGTAAGCTAAAAGACGAAGACACGACGAATATAGCATTATCCTTTTTTTTCCTGTGGGAAAATAAGTCGTATATGTAGACTGTTAAGGTGATTAAGCTTCGGTTTAGACTGACTGGGATTTTTGCAATGAAACAAACGTGCTGTCTTGACGATATTATATTGGCAACTAAACCTACGAGAAAATTCATCGTATACCTATACATACCTATAGGTAGGTACATCAGTGGACTGTATGTGCTGCTTAGGTATGGGTACGTTCAACAATAGAATAAAAGTAGGTAATAGTAGTAGGTATCTTATTAGCATAATTATACTACTTAGAATCTAATTGGACATTCCGCCCACCAAGAACTTAGTTCTTTATCCATTGAAACAGTAAAAACAACTCTGGAAACAAAATGTGATAAAATAAACTAAGTCGAATTATGACCTATTGTAACTTCACTAAAACCTATAGTATAGTACACAAATATACACAGAAAACAATGTAAATTGTGAAAAATTCAACAACCATAGTACCTAAACATAATTCGTTAACTATTTTCACTTTAGATAAGTTAACTAAACTCAACTTAAAATTAAAGTAGAACCTAGGTAGGTGTATTTCTTAAATCCGCCCACCATGATCAGACTAATCTAATACAAACATAAACAAGTGTCTTGATTTTTAAAGAAAACAAATCCTTACACTTGAGTACACCAGACACAAAATATAACTAGGTATATTTCATTTCGTTAACACACATATTTTACTAACTGGACGCTTATATTCTCCATTCTTACATTTCACAGACACAACTCTAGTAACATTATCAGGTCCTGTATGTTTTTGTATAATTATACCGAGCAACCACTTAGATGGAGGCATATTATCTTCCTTAATTACAACAATATCATTAATTTCAGGCTCAGTAGATTTAGAATTCCATTTATATCTCTGATTTAGAGTTGTTAAATACTCCTTATACCACTTGTTCCAAAAATCTGTTACAATTTTTTGCGTTAAGCGCCATCTATCTAAACTACTTAAATTACATTTTGTATAATCTTCATCTACCAGATTTATTAGAGGCTCACCTACCAGAAAATGGCCAGGTGTCAAGGGGAGGGGGTCATTAGGGTTATCACTAAGTAAACTGATCGGGCGTGAATTCATACAAGCCTCAATTTGTGAAAGGACAGTAGCCAGCTCCTCGTAAGTTAGTGTACTATTTCCGACAACCTTACGCAAATGTAACTTCATTATCTTATTTCCTGACTCCCACAAACCTCCGAAATTTGGTGAGTGTGGTGGTATGAAGTGCCATGTTGTTCTGTGCAATGTGAGTAATTCGGCTATTTCTGTAGGAAGTGACGATTTTGCACTGTCAAACATCTCTCTCAATTGTCTATCAGCGCCTACAAAATTAGTACCATTGTCACTGAACATATCATGACAAAAACCTCGACGACTAGTAAATCTCCGAAACGCAGCTATAAACCCTTTTGCTGTCAAATCAGTGACAGCCTCTAAATGTACAGCACGTGTGACCATACAGACAAAAAGACATATGTAGCCCTTATAAGACTTAGAACCTCGTCCTGGTGAAAAACGAATGTTAATAGGACCACAGTAATCAACGCCTGTAGACGCGAACGGTTTACTGGGTTTCACTCTCGCTTCCGGTAGCAGACCCATGAGTGGGGCTGATTTCCTCGTTGAATATCTCAAACAAACCACACATTCTCTTAAAACCTTTTTTGCTCGTTCTTTCGCTCGTAAAATCCAATATTTACTTCTCAAGAAGTTTAACATCACTTGTGGACCACCGTGTAATGTCTGAAGATGAGCATCAACAATGATAAGCGTTGTTAAATGACTTTTAGCAGGCATAACTATTGGATGACTCATATCATAACACGCATCCGATTGAGAAATGCGTCCCCCCACTCTTAATATTCCCGTTTTATCAAAAAAGGGACAAAGTGTACGCAGTTTACTCTTTCTTGCAACATGACCGTGAATCTTTAACTGTTTTATTTCACTAGAAAATTCACGCTCTTGTACTTGCCTTATGCATGATAATAAAGCTTCATTTAATTCTTTTGGCGTAATAATCTTGGACACCGGTCGGTCACACTTAGGCAATTTAAAATTTAAAACTCGTCTACAGTATGCAATTACTTTTAACAACCGTGATAATGATGAAAATTTTGACCATATAAACTCATCATCGACGTTAGATAAAACAGTTAAAGATTTAATTCTTTCTTCCTCATGCGTTTCCTCAACATTAATATTGTCTCTTAGTATTTTAGATTTCGACAGCCATTGCGGACCATTCCACCACAATGGATGCGTTAACAACTCATGTGGCTGTAACCCTCGCGACGCACAGTCCGCGGGATTATCCTCAGTTGGAACGTGATTCCATTTCTCGTACTCTAAAATGTTTAATATCGTGGATACCCTATTGCTCACAAAAGTAGTCCAACGACTAGAACCTCCCTTTAGCCATGCTAAAACTATGGTGGAGTCCGTCCATCCATACATATTCTCTTTGGGGATTTGCATGACTTGCGACACTTCGCATATAAGTTTGGCAGCTAAAGCCGCACCACACAACTCAAGTCTAGGGATAGAAATCTCCTTTTCGATTGGTGCAACCTTAGTCTTTGCAGTTATTAAGTGTACATGGACATGATTTGCTTCGTCTACTACTCTTATATACACTGACGCTGCATAGGCTAATTTAGATGAATCTGAGAACACGTGTAACTCTGTCTTACATGCTAATGTTATATTTAACCATCTCGGAACTTTAACCAATGTTAAGTCTTTCAGTTCGTCTCTGTACCTTAACCACTTTTCGAGAAGATCCTCTGGCAGACAATCGTCCCATTCCAGACCTGATTTCCATAAGGTTTGGATTAGGATTTTTGCATTGATTACTACTGGTGCAATAAAACCTAAAGGGTCGTAGAGTTTGGCCACGTCTGACAGCACCTTTCTTTTAGTAATCGGCTCGTTCATCTCTGGTAAGTTAAGCACATACTCAAAATTGTCACTCTCTCTATTCCAGCTCACACCTAAAACTTTTATAGAATTGTTTAGTTTTATAGTCGACTGCTTATCTTGTCGACAAGTTTTTAAAATGCTATCTAAGAAACTGACATTATTACTGTTCCATTTTTGGAGCTCAAATCCACCTGACATCATCAACTCATTCATCTCGTTATAGATTTTTACAGCCTCAGATACCGTCTCACTACCAGTCATCAGATCGTCCATATAGAAATCTTTCTTTGTAATTTTAGCAGCCAGTGAATATTTTGACTCTTCTAACTCAGCCAGCCGCTGTAAAGATTTGACTGCAAGGTACGGTGCACATGCTGTGCCAAAAGTTAGTCGTAAAAGTTTGTAATGCTGTATGGGTTCGGAAGGGTCAAATCTCCACACAACTCTCTGAAAATCAGTATCTTCACTCGCAACTCGAATCATTCGATACATCTTAACAATGTCCGCAATGATGCATATTTTATGACTTCTCCATCTCATTAGTATGTGTCTCAAGTCTTGTTGTAACCGTGGGCCAACAAGAAGTTCATCATTCAATGATACGTTGTTGGTTCCCTTACTGGACGCATCAAAAACAACTCGCACCTTGGTAGTGTCTTTATCTTCCCTCACTACCGCGTGGTGGGGAAGATAAACAGCTTTTGGATTCTCACTCTCTTCTTCTGTGATTGGTCTCATGTGATTCATACTCAAATACTCTTTAAACACTCCGTTGTATTCTTCTCTCAGTTTTGGTTCTCTTGTTAATTTTCTCTCTAGACCTTCTAACCTTTTGATTGCTCTCTGTTTAGTATTACCATGTTGACACTGGGGTTCATCATTTGCAAATGGTAATTTCACAACGAATCTCCCTTCATTATCTCTCACAGTTGTTAAATCAAAAAAGTTCTCACATGCTTTCTCGCTCTTAGTCATCTCTTTCTCAATTAGATCAGGTTCATTCTCAATCTCCCAAAATAGTTTCAGTGAATCATCATCATTCATGTTAACATGCATACTTATGATACTATCTTTGCTCTCACTTTCATTCTCTCGCGACAGCCTACCAGACAAAATCCATCCAAAGATAGTATTTTGTGCCATCAAATTTTCCTCAGAGTGTTTCTTGATTCCATCAACCAATATCTCAGCATAAACCTCTGCACCTAGCAACATATCAATTTTACCCGGTGTGTTATATGTAGGGTCAGCTAACGTAAGGGTTTCAATTTCTACCCACTCAGTAGGACTAAGCCGCGTTGCCGGAAGTAGTGACGTTAACGAAGGCAAGACATAAGCGTTAACTAGAACTGATACATCGGGATTATGTCGTGATTCCACGCGAAGTGAAACTGTGTGTTTTATCCTCATACGACCATCTCCCAGACCTGACACCCAACCTCTCACCGGTTTACGTGAAAGTCTTAATAACTGTGCTGTAGCCTCGGTAACAAATGATGCTTGCGATCCTTGATCCAATAAAGCTCTTATAGTTTGTTTACAACCAGTTGAATTAACTACCTTAACGCTAGCCGTCGCCAGCAGCACGCTGTGGGGCTGCGGCGCACGCCTAGAGAATGCAGTCGTGACGTGTGTCTCACCTCGTGAATCTCGTGATATACTCAGCTTTTCTGGTTGTTGTTGACTCGATGATGATGGGGCCTCACTCGCTGTAGTGGGCTCCGGATTAATCTCTCGCTCGAAGTGTAGCATAGTGTGATGTCTTCTTCCACACTTTCTGCAACTCATTGCCTGTCGACATTTAAGTACTGCATGCGTGGGCGCTAGGCAATTAAAACACAGGCGATTGTTTTGAACGAACTCTTGTCTCTCCTTAGGTGCCATTAGTCCGAATTGCTTACAATGATACAGGAAGTGAGTTTTCTCATGACACATCACACACTCGATTACTTGTGGCTTAGGTTTGCCTTCCACGGCGGCGGCATGAAAGGTTTTCGTCTTCGCTACAGGCTTGCTATAGGGTGCAGGTTGTACTGGACGTGTAGAACTGTTGTCAATCATCTCTAGGGACCGGAATCTGTACTCTAAAAAGTCTCTCAACTGCGACCAGGTCGGTAGATCCTCGTTCGCAAGATTAAGTTGTTGTTCCCATTGTTTTATAGATTCGGCGTCTAGTTTCGTTACAACATGGTACACGGTGATAACATCCCAGTTATCTGTAGAAATGCCTATATTGTGTAATGACTTCAGGCAGGTCGATGTTGTGTCCAATAACTGTCTGATTGCGATAGACGACTCAGCGTTGACTTTCTTCAGTGTAAATAGTGTTTTCAAAATGGCGTTACAGTTATACCTCTTGTTATTATAACGTCTAACTAATTGTTGCCAAGCGTCCTCATAGTTCGCTTCTGTTGTAGAATAGTTGCGTAACAGATTCAATGCCTCACCTGATAAATTGCTTTTTAAATAATGCAATTTTTGTACCGACGATATAGTCTTGTTGTTGTGTATTAGCGACGTGAACATGTCATAAAATGTCTGCCACTCTTCGTATTTGCCACTGAAGGACGGTAGTTGTATGCGAGGTAATTTTATGTCATTGGAATTAGAACTCTTCAGGATTTCACTTGGTTTTGGTTCAGATTTTCCGAGTTCAGCCAAGGTTTCCAGTAATATAGTTTTGTACTGAATATAATCCTCTTCAAAATTCTCATAAGTATCCTCGGTGAAGTAAACACGTTGTTCATGTTCATCCTCCGCATTGCATATCACAGCATTATGTCCCGCTTTGAAGTCGGCAAATAGTTGCTCCAATACCTCCAATCTAGTTTTTATATACTCGGGTTTCATTCTTGATTTAGGTGTTTTCTTGAAATTAACTTGCGCTTTCTTCAAATTGCTTACAAACTCATTTTGCACTTTCAATAATTGATCCATATTTGCAACCATAGTTCACTTTAATGTTCGGCAAAACACCACAATAGCGGTGTATTACGTAACGTAGGTAACACGTTGCAGCTCGTAACCGTAACTCCACAGTTTATTCACAAAGCACGACGAATGTTCTCACTCAGTATTGTCTCAAAACTCGTGAAATAGTATTGTTTTACTTGAAATCAATCAGATTTATAACTCGGTGAAATAAATTGCAGAAAGTAATAAATAACTCGCGATCCAGTCAATCGTTATCTCACAACTCAGGTAGCAGTCTTTTGTTCTCGGCGGGTCGGAGGCTCGACCATATTTATGTAATATCAGGCTCGAATGGACCATATGTTAAGGTGATTAAGCTTCGGTTTAGACTGACTGGGATTTTTGCAATGAAACAAACGTGCTGTCTTGACGATATTATATTGGCAACTAAACCTACGAGAAAATTCATCGTATACCTATACATACCTATAGGTAGGTACATCAGTGGACTGTATGTGCTGCTTAGGTATGGGTACGTTCAACAATAGAATAAAAGTAGGTAATAGTAGTAGGTATCTTATTAGCATAATTATACTACTTAGAATCTAATTGGACATAGACAAAGTGTCGTGTAAGTCGTGCACGTATGCTCGTGTATTATGGTTTTTACTCGTACACTCTAGAAACTATATTCTCTTTGCACAAACGTTTCTAAAATCTCGTAGATTTAAATTAATCTTGTATTAAAATGTGTAGTTGCTCCGTAAAATAAAAATAAACCTTAGCCTAAGTCCCGAAAACTTATTGTGTGTCTGATCAGAATTATCAAATTAATGATAACTTTAACTAAAGAATCCTTACATTTCCTTCATTTCCACTCAAACGTGGCTCCATATCGCGTGTTTAGAAGCACTGCGTTCTAAATACGAATAAGTATAGAGAAGTTGTTTTCAGAAATGTTTACAGCATTTTTTTTATGACTTTGATCTCGTTTAATATTGACGCATGGCTAGTAACGAGGCGTGTCCAAATATGAAAACATGACAGTCGCCGCAATGAGCGCAAAGCCAAATTAAGGCTCTAGTATCCGTAAAGGGATTCTAACAATTTTGTATAGTGCCTGGGATAGATACGAGGGTACTTGCATCCCCTTAAATGTAGTTTTTTCGTGTACACCTATTTAGTGTCTGGGGGTCGGATATAGTTTCCGAGTAAGGCTATTTTTGTTTTGTATGTTTGTGTTTTTGTAAGTTACTGTTTATTGTACTATTGTGTATTATGGACCTAGAAGTCCGAAATAAAGAAATTGAATTAAATTAAATTGAAACATATTAATCGCTAGAGAATTAAACTACTCGTACAAACAACAAATTTCATTTGACAAAATGTCAATAATAGTATGATTTCTGAGATAATCCAGGGTGAATTTGTAAATAAATGACTGAATTACATATTCAACCAGAATTATGCCAGAAACCTAATATTAAAGACATTTTGTCAATGAATATTAGTTGTTTCTTGCGGTTAGGTGTAGACTTAAAATAGTCTTCGAGTTACTTTGATGTATAAAACAAAAAACATCATGTATTGCTGAATAAAAATGCTTTAAAATTAATGCTTTTAATGGTCGGCCATTCTACGATATGGCGCCGACAGATTTAATTTTCCGAAAAATCATATCTAGAAAAAAAAGCGTTAGATACGTTAGGACTAAGTCGCGGGTATAAGCTAGTAATACATAATTGTGTCCATCGATCGATAATTTTCAATCGTCAGCCTAAACACGAAATTTGAAGATCCTAACTTCAAAACTGACGGACTTTCATACAAACTTTCACCCCCAATTTTGCCCCCTAAGGGGTGGAATTTCCAAAAATCCGTCCTTAGTGGATTCTTAGTGGATCTATGCGCAAAATTTTAAGTCAGCGATTCAGCGATTTGGGCTCTGCGTTTAAATGATAGAATGATAGCAGTCAAACTTTGGACTCTGGTTTCACCCCCTGTGGGTGTGAATTTTAAAAAATCCTTTCTTATTGTAGGTACCTCTAGATCTGGTAAGGAACGTACAATAGGCTGGGCTGATTGTTTTAAATGTCGAAAACTCACCATGGCTGTGACGTCAGTCGCTGCGGCCGAACATTCTATTTAAAAAGTTTTGAATTACAACTATTTAAAACAATCACTGCCATTCTTTCTAAAATTCTTATTTGTGTTTGGGCACAGAAAACATTATTAATTTACCAATTCAGATAATATTTATTTACTACGACCATCTAAGACAAAAAATTCTGCGTTCACCATGGTACATAGATGCAAGGAATAAAAAAGCTACGATGTTGGCTAACTGTTCACCCCCTGTAGTGGGCGGGGTTCGTTTTATCATTTATCGCCCAAACTACCTCCGTAAAGGGAAACAAGGTGGCAATCGTCAGGCCTAAAGGTGGCTTCCTATGGTAAATAATATTTTGGACAGTTTGTGTAAAAGCGGGCTTAGGCATTGACATGCCATTAAACGGGGCGTACGTAACGAATTTGACGTTTATTCCATTATATCTTATCAGTTATAGTCCGATCATCCTGTTTGGACATATATTTTTTTCCAAACTATAATACTGATTTCTATGATCTTACTGATTGGAAATGTTTTTTCAAACTGTTATACCGACTCCCATGATTGTATATATCTGTTTGGATATTGACGATATGATAAGAGCTGTCGTATTTTGATGTCTTAGGTATAACACAACTCGTGAGACGCCTTGAAAAATACACAAGTTGATATGATGGCAACTTTTCCTGCCGAGTGTTCCATTTAAAAAAGTAGGTCAGTATTGCTTAGACTTCTGTACACACCGTTTCTATTCCGAGTACCTATGTTCGTATGTGATATCGACACATCACTTTCCTACATACGATATAGTCGAAATAAAGTGAGGTATAGTATGTATATTCATAAAGTTCCATTTCAACTTTGAGTTTAAAATCGACACACATTTGATTGTACGTCATAGAAATCTCTGAGGTCGTAATAATCTGATGAAAATAACACATGGATTCATTAATAGTAAAAGAACATGAGTTTGAAAGTTTTATCTAGTTTTCAGTTTAACTTTTAAGAAATACGTGGAACGACACAACGTTGCTTAAATTAAATGGAATTTAGATTTCTGTAGATGTAGACTAAACATACACAGTAAAGAGATAAAAAGTTCATCAACCTCAACTTGAACAGAAATAACAACTCGCAAACTAGAAACATGAAACATAATCCTTCAACACGCTCTATACAGAACGATGTTACTGCAGAGACTGATATCATACAAAAGTTTACTTCCCAACTCTACTTCAAGCTCATACACTTTCACGTAATACGTGCCGATGTCCTATAATATTATTCTTTCTCGGAAACTACATTAATAATTCAGCAGAACCGGCGTTAACAGGAATAGGGTTGCCATAATTGTCAAGAAGGATATACGGATGGTCCGAATAAGTTGGTGGTATTGTAACTTCCGACTTTAAAAAGTTAGCCGGGAAAAGACTCAATAATTCACGGCGATAGTAGCAATTAGGAATAGCCACATCGCAGAAATTTTTGCCAAATTCTTGAGAGTCGGCGCTTATAGCTACTTCTCGTAACCTAGCTACCGGTTGCAACAGAAATAAGCAGTCAAATTTAAAATAAGTTCTCCGAACAATTTTAATTACGAACCTGTGCCTGTAGACAATTTTAAACGCTAAGGATAGCGAAACGAAACTATAGCTTTTAATTTATGCAATTTGACATTTGGAATCGCTACGTGACGTCACCTTAGCGAAGCCAAATGTCAAATCACATACATAAAAAGTTATCGTTTCGTTTCGCAACGGTTAGCGTTTCACTTTGTCTAGGGGGGCAGGTTGTAATATTTATCACATAAATATTGTATTTTTTTAAACTGGTATAACGTAAAGCGCTGTAACCACATGTTCTTCAAAAGAGTAGTGGAAAAGAGCAAACAATTTTCATAAGCTTCAAAGCTGAAAAACGAACCACGTACACCGGAACATTGTGGTAACCCTGTATGAAATATCCATCGGTATAAGGCACAGTCTCGTAATGTAAGAGACGGTACCAGAAAAGTGTTTTCCGTAGATACACATTTATGTCGACGACTCGACAGACCCGCCGATCGATGGCTGTGTGTAGCAAATGTTTGTGTGTGTATGTGTGTGTGTGTGTGTGTATTTCTGCTGGACGACATTTCATGTATTCATCGACAACTTCGTTTGATTCAATTATTTGTAAGAGCTGGCTTCTTGTCACGCAAATTCCTCATATTTCTGACTAAAACTGGATCCTTTGTAACCCTGTATAAAAATATCGTGATTTTATGTGAAGGCTGTTTTTGCCAATACAACCTACTTTGGAGATTGCCCTTTTACACCTTGAAGGGGTAGGTAACAGCAACTCATACTCACTTATCTGCTCAACACATACCTCTATCCTTATTCATTTAGTAAGATAAGTAGATTTGGAACATCAAAGTTGACTCGAGGCACCAAATCGCTTTTAATATCTCGGGCCTATTGTTTAATACAGGGTTTATCAATAAACCTGACACCCCGTATATAAACTTAACACTTCTTTTCCCCCTTATTCAGATTAAGACGCCATTCATCTTAGTTCATGGTGAGCTCTCTCGTATGTTTGTGCCGTTTTATAGAACGTGTTTACATCCATCTTGATTTATCTCACCCCATGTTTTCGGCGGTCAAATATTTATCCATTTACGCACCGGCATAGTGGTATATGTTTGTTAGTAAATATCACAGAATAACTAATAGGCAATATATTAAGTGTCAAGTTATACGGTGGGTTTACGTTGGTATACGCAAAGAGATTTTATTTTTACGAGTGAGACATATAAAGAGTAGAGACCGTGTGCTCTAGCTAGAACAATTTAATGTTGTTGTGAGAGATGATTGCCAAATATTCTCTATAAATAGCGATTTCTTAATATACGCTCAAAAACAAATACACGCGTTTTGGACATAATTCGTGTTCAGCTCGTATTTTTACATAAATACGTTTACCCCTTGGCGATGGCGACCTCGCTCGCTCCCGATTGTTGGAATAATGGAAAACCACAAACCACGGCTTAAATCCTACAAGTTTCTGTTACATCGCGTGTCTCGTTAAAAATGCCATGTTTTTCTATTATTTGCTGTTCGTTTACAGAATAATAGATATTTATTGTATAGTTGAGGCACGTTTGCCTTGTTTGCAGTGAGGTGGCCTTTTAAAACAACCTTTGCATATCGATTACTTAGCCAAGGGTCAGACAAAGTACAAAGGGCTTTATTTTGATAAAATTTATTCTAGAAAGACTTCATTATCAAAATAAATTACAATTAGTAGGCAAATTGCTAGCTACTTTAATTTATTTATCAATTAAAGTAGTTAATACACGTAACGTTATCATTATGAAGTCAATTATATAAAACGCCTGAAGGTTTTCAGGCGTTTAATTTACTAATCTGAGACAGGTCAATTATAAAACGCCTGAAAACTTTCAGGATTGTCAAAATCTGCATTTCTTCATTTCTGTAGATATTACCAAATAAAGTTACATAGGACACGTAATTTTTTGTCATTATTATTGAATCTCATCGTATGCATGATGTTGAAGCGTTAGAAGACCTGAATCAATGGTACAAAATGACGCATTTTTTTTACCCAGTACGCGGAAACAAGTTGCAGAAGATGCAATAATAAAACGCTTTTGTATCGCATAAACCCGTTTGTTCTATGAACGATTTCCAACCGACCTCACGTCCAACAGATGATGGAACGAGTCAACAAATTGCACTATATTAGTGACGAACAGACAACAAAACTGGCAAATTACAGACTGTACCAGAGTGGCGCGAAATGAGGCACATCTAAAATTATTTATGTATTCCCGCACTGCAGTGGTAGAGTGTCTATCAAAAAAGCCATGGACTGTCCAGCACAAAATAATAACAATAATATGTAGCCCATAAATGTCTCCATCGCGGTGCACGGGCTCGGATACGAGTAAGATTGAGCCATACTTAGCACAAATAATGTTTATTACATTTCTTGATCGTGGGATTCAGCCTACGACGGCACCGGCGGCGATGGGCTAGCCCAGGCACGCATAATGGAGTATTGTACGTGAGCATAACTATTCCTCTGCCAACCCGTATGGTCATCGAATAATCATCAACCAACACCACCATCTTCTTTTAGTAGATTGTTACACAAGGGGCGTAAGAGAGCTAATTCCGACGAAGATCCAATATCCAATTCTAACTAACTACGGATCGAGTCAACCCGAGATATTTAGCGAATATAGTTGAGGGTGAAATAGCTACTTACAACCCGAGGTAAGCATTCTACTATAGGTTTTAACTGAACAGTCATATTTTAGGGATTTGTTAGGGACATCATTATGAACAACTTTTACTAAGAAACCCATTTGATCTGATCCCAGATCAACTTTAAAATTTCACTTCTGAACTATAACGCCACACTGTCAAGCATAGTGGGTACCTGTGGGTACGTTATAATTATAATCATGACGTCATACATAACTAACTTCATGTGATAATGGAAGGAAAGGCCAACTTTCACGGACTCTATGGACAGCAGTAAAACCTCTTTACTGAGCTTCGATGATATAAAATCAAACGAACTTACCTGTGTGAAGTTCAATGCCTATTAAACGAGGTGATTCTCCTGAAGAGATTACACAAAAATTATTAATTATTTTCAGAAAATTTTTTGAAACATTACTGTGCAATGTCTTATGCCATTCGTCATAGGTTCGAGAATCGTACTGCAAACTAGCTCACCTCGAAGTAACTACCTCTATACGACGATGTTAATTTGAAAGGCTTTGCTTCAACGTCGGTAATTTGCAACTACGGTTGCACAGGCGGCTTAATATTTCTCACTAAGTAATTTTATTAGCTGGCGCGGTTGCACCGGGAAATATCTAAGGAAATAGGTGCAATTAAAATTAAATTATTCAAACATTAAGATGAAATGAGACATTTATTAAATAGTTTGATATTAAATATGTAATTAAAGCACGAGGTTCGGTCTGAATTTTTTATACAAAACAGTGCGTTTCATGATTCATAAACCAAAATAATTTTTATGTACGGCTGTGGATTTTTTTTCAATAAATAAATAAATTAAACCCGGTATAAAATACTGGGATTACTGATTACCTAAAGTGCCTCCGCCATCACGTATGCGAAATGACCCTATATTGTCGGATTTCCCGCAAAACATCGTAGAAACCGGAAGACTCCATCACTATCCGGCGCTGAGTGTTGCGCGAATGAAGCCATGACGCCACTATCTTGCTAATGACAACCCCGGCACATCACAACGGAAGCCCGCAGTAAAGGAATTAGACCCCACGTCCGTGCATAAGGCATGTAGGTACATCTACATGTGTCTGTGATTATTGCCACAGAGTCCAGAGGAATCTAGACTTGAATCGCCATACTGCATATCATCATATCCCAAAAATCGGCTGCTATTGTTATGCCGATAACGATCAACAAAAAGTCACGATTTTTCCTATAAGGAGTGACAAGGTAACGTCAGTTCACGTATCCGATGTACGCTGCCATGTATTTAACCACGCTTAATTTTTCAAGGCTGCCCAATTAAAGTGGGACTGGCCCGGTCACGTTGCTCGAATGCTGCCAAATCGTTGGGCTAAGAGAACCACAGACTGGCTCCCAGTAAATGCAAAGAGAAAGCGTGGCCGACCCAGAAAGAGATGGAGTGATGAGTTAGGTCTATGGGATAAGAGTGGAAGGAGACCGCTCAGGATCGAATGGAGTGGAAGAGAGGGAGAGAGGCCTTTGCCCAGCAGTGGGATATTACAGGCTCATTATAATAATAAATAATAATTTTTCTCCTATGCGTGAAGGTATACATACCCTTGGGTTGCCCAGTCTTATAATATTATATGTGCGTTTATTGCGACAATAATTATAATTAGTTTGCATCTAGGATCCGTATAAATTCTGCTCTGAGAGTTATGTCACAATGACTCACACACACACACACACACACATAGCGTCGCGCCTTTTCCCATAAAGGGTGGCAGAGGCACAACGTGCCCACATTTAGCCAGTTATGCCACGTGACAATGGACGATTTCATAGTGCCAATTTCACGGTCAGCAATAAAGGCCGGTAGGTATTATAGGAAAGTAAGGGACAGCAAGACAGAGCTATAGGTACATCGCGTACCTGTCCCTCTCTTTCCTAACTATACCTACCGAATTTTTTGCCAGAAATCGGAAGTTTAAAAGCTTCCAATGATGGTTTCTCCATATCAAAGCTGTCACATCGTGAGGAAACCTTCATTACTCCATAGCTGCGGCGATGGGCTTGCCCCTGTTACGCAAAATGGAGTATTGAATCACTGGGTAAAAGTGGGCACAGTTGTGCCTCTGCCACCCCGTATGGGAAAAGGCGTGACGCTATGTTCTTGTTATAAAGCTGTCATATTCTCAGAGCTAAAACCAGTTTATACGATTTCCTTCCGACGACGGCGGCCGGTTCCAGTGCTAGCGGCAACATAGTAACGCGTAACATAACATATTGTTATAGTAGTCGACAGATGGTCTCTCGGAGCTATCGTCAGGGTTGTGCCATCTGTAATGTAATTAGTGATGACGGTTTACTACCTGGAGGAGTGACTGCGTTATGTATCTACTGACACTCATAGTAGAAATGGTGAGTTAGTCCACTCGGATCACAGAAACGAATCACAGTCTCAGCGGATCACATGCTTGGTAAGCAAGCAAAAAATTCACATTCTCATTTTTAGGGTTCCGTACCCGAAGGGTGCCAAACGGGACCCTATTACTGAGACTTCGTTGTCCGTCTGTCCGTCCGTCCGTCCGTCCGTCCTGTCTGTCACCAGGCTGTAACTCATGAACCGTGGTAGCTAGACAGGTGAAATTTTCACAGATGATGTATTTCTGTTGCCGCTATAAGAACAAATACTAAAAATCAAAAGAAATTTAATATTAAGGGGGGCTCCCATACAACAAACGTGATTTTTTTTGCTCATTTTTGCTCGATATTGATAATGGTAGCAGTTCACAATATATTGAGTATATTATTTACTTAAAAAATAAATAATTAAATTAAAATTAAATTAATATTTAGGGGGGGCTCCCATACTTTTTTTTTGCGGTTTTTTATAGATAATGGTGCGGAACCCTTCGTGCGCGAGTCCGACTCGCACTTGGCCGGTTTTATTTATATTTCATTCGGATCACAAATAAGTCGCTATAGTTGCCCAACGATCTTTTGGCGTATGTGTGACGTTTACAGGGGGGCGTCACTTCTACGCAACTTAAGTGTGCTTAGATGAGTATACTCGAATTAGTAATCTCGTAACAAAAAGTAAATTTTAACAGAATCAGGGGGTGGGTCTCACTATTGGGATTGAATATTGAGTTTATCTGAGGAGGAGGACCATTAATTTTGACTTTTCGAAACAAAGCGTTTATTAAAACCACTCGATGGGTATACTGAGACCTTTTTCAGTTGAAAATGAGTATCATTATTCTCATGATGCGTTTTCAAAACGCAATGTAAATAATGAGAATAAAATTACAGAACTTATGACTGCTTGTTACTATCAGTATTGGAATGGGTAGGTAATGGGAAAACTGAGATCCACCCGAATCAGGTTCGGATTTTTTATATTATTATTTTTAACCGACTTCAAAAAAGGAAGAGGTTTACAATTCGTCGTGATATTTTTTTTATGTATGTGGCCCGATTGCGCCAAGACGGTTTAGAAAATTAACTTTTGTTTGAAAGGATTTACCTTCCAATTGGTCCCATTGACACCAGGTCAAGATCCTGGAGAAATCGAGGGAACTCTTCAAATATTATTATAGGCAGACCTATAGTGATTTTTGTGTTTTTTTAATAACTCTTGCATTTACTCGTGGTAAGCATAATATTGTGATGCGGAACTGATGATGAAGACCACACATGGCCACCAGAACTGCTCAATACTAGGTGTAAATACAATCTTCTATGCGTGGCTGACGGGCTACGCATAGCCTAAACCGGTGGACCTAGAGCCATGAAACTTTGTGCAGGGATTGGTTCTATGTAGCGCACTGAGATGGGATTTGACGAAATTAATTCGAAAGGGGGGGGGGGGGGGTTTTACAGTTTGTATTAATTTCAAAAAGCACTTGACATTGGTTTCTAATCAAATTTGAAACTTATATTTTTGTTTCTTCAAGTTTTCTTGAACGAATTCTTCGTGTTTCTCCGACAGACAATTAACCGATTTGTGAGTCTCCCTTACTCTAGAAGATAATTATGCCGAGCCGAGCCTGCGAGCCATAAATACAGGTCATATATTATCCTAGTTATGGCAGCAGACACCACTATTTTTAAGCCTGATATTTTTCCATGAATAAATTGATTTGATTTTGAGTTGATTTAGAGAAGCATAAATGGTGGCTTTTTTTGGTTGTATAATACGTTGCCTAAATCCATGAAAGTTAAAGCAACCGTATGAAAGTACTAATTCATCCTAAGGTATTCGGGGGTGGAGCAAAGTAGGTATACCTTAAAAGTAATATATCGTTGCGGGTAGCCGGCGCCCGCCCATCCACTTTTAATTTTATTTACGTTCCTAAAGAATTCGGAGCGGTCGAAAGTAATTTCGTACCAAAGGAACAACTTTTCCACGTCTTTTGTGAGTCTGGCAAATATTTCAACTATGCGCTCTCAAAATTTCTTGGTGGTCCGTGCTGTGTTTGCACACTTTAGAGAAACGCAGGAAAGCGTACTCGATATAGGTGTAGATATCGTATAACAAATGCGCGACAATCATGCTCCTCTGGTGTCGACATCCGTTATCAAATGCGCGAGAAAAATACCCCTGGAAGGCTTCGAGATTTATACTGTATTTATCGATTATCTGACTAAGCGCGGGCGCAACGTTTCTCTGCCATTCCGCATGGGAAACGGCGTGACACTATGTATGTTGTTGAATAAAGAAAAGTATCATCTGTCATTAAAATGATATGCTTCATTTATATGTTTGCCCATCCCAGTGATCATTTTCATTAAAATAGAAGTAAGTTGCCTTACCACTACCTTACCTGTGTCATACGGGCCATCATCTTTTTATAGAAGCAAGTGGCTAAAACTTTATAAGAAAAATCTACACTATGTGCCCTTTCATCACTGTCGTGCCATTGTCGAGATATCAAAAATACAAAACACTTGGTCGATCTGCAGTTAATGACGGCTATCTGCTACAGACTCTGCGATTCGCCAACAAAAACAAGGCATAGAGGTCATTGAACAAACAATTAAGCACCCAAAGCTCCATACATTTCTAGAAACAGTTTTGTTTCGCTCGTTCTGAAACGATAAATAAATTGTCGGACGCTCGATTCTATAAATCTCCCCGCGCGCGGTTTGAATGCAAATCGGGCAACATGCAGCCAATCAGACTGATCACTTCTGCCGGATCCGTGTATCTGCGGTGGAAATACCAACTTTACATGAGTTTACGAACGTATCGGTATACAAATAGACCATTTTACATATCTATGTCTGCGTTTCAATAGCGAACTTTATTACCAAATCGTATGGCGGACCGTATTATGTTAAAGAGTTTTATTATCTGAGGTTATTATTCATATACTTATTGTTTTTTTGTTATCATTAATCTCCTAATTGATTGATACTTATTTTTATTTACTACATTCATATGTTATTATTTTTTATCACACACTACGCACCATTTATACTCTTTTTATACAAATACACGTTATAGTATTTTAAATTATTCTTGATTGTTCTTGTTATTCTTGATTGTACCACGCCGCAGCCTGTGACGCTCGCGGGGCAACACTTGGCGATGACTGAAAATCAGCACTGAAGGCTTGGCCTTCAGCTCAGAACAATCGCTGAGTCAGTTGCCATTTATAATGACAGTGACACACCACGACCGTCATTGATGATGTTTCCAACCATTAATGATATTGTTGTTGTCCTACTTTATGTTTGGTTTCTTTCTTTTTCTGGTGTGTTTATGTCTTTGTAATAAACGTTTCTTTCTTTCTTTCTTTCTAAACTCTCTACGATTCGTGGAAATAATAATCGTTGTGAATGGAAACTTTTACCTCTTAATTTTATATACTGTGGGCGGGCGGTATCTGTCGCAGCAGCCATAATCTATTAAGTTTTAACATAGCGTGTCATATCATTGCACAATGTGTCTGGTGTCTAAGACCAAGCAGTCTAGTAGTCTATAATACTACCAGATTCCATCTCTATTGCAATTTCATTCAACCCTTGTCATCACAGCGCCATCGCAGGAACGCCTAAGATATCTACAAAACTCGTTGTATATCTGTAGCTGGTGATGCCTGTCTCCAACAGGCTTTCTACGAGCACCAAAGATAGAGGGTAAGTCAAAAGGGGTCAATGTATGACATTGTCAAGTATAAGCGACTGTAGCGTCTACAGTTTCAACGTGAAACATATTACAATCGTATGCTTTCGGCAATAATCGAAAGCCCGCTCTAAATATCGGACAAAGATTTAAAATGCCTAATAGGATGCTTTTTGTATTCTGAGTATCATTGTAATGTAAGGTGAATCCATATACATATTATATATGCTTTATGAAATGTTACTTTGTGGAAAATGTGGCCTTTGGTTGTGTCAAAACCTCGTGTCGGACATGTTTGTCAGGAAAAGGTAAAAAGATAAGTAAATTAATTATATAAGTATATTTGGTATCTACTAGCACAGGTGGACATGGTCTGTCTATTATTAATTTAATTTATACTTTAATGTGTAATGTACTGTATGGGACTTGTAGCCTGATAATAAACGATTTATTATTATAACAAGTTTGCAATGTGTCTAAGCCCGAGTCTCTCAAGAGACGGATAAACAGTCAGATAACTTTTTTGACACTTTTTGTACATGTGAAATGTCAAAAGCCCCAGATAAATTGGCAGATAAACACTATCTGAGGAGTGAGAGAACGGCACTAAGGAGTACAACACAACAAATAGGTACCCATTCAAAATTTCTTATGGATGTGTTTCGTAATTGGCACTACCTGTTTATATTATTGTTATTTTTATTGTTTTAATTCATGCTGTGAAACATCAAGAAATCAAAATAAATAAATAAATAAATAAAGAAATTTCGAAATCTCAATATTAATTAAAAATTATATTTATATCGTAACATCGTAATAAAATAGCCTCATTGCGTACCTGGTGATGTAATTGTAATAATAAGACCCATTAATATCTGCAGTACACTCTCCAAAAACCTCCAATTTATTTTTGATTGCCACCTCTCGTATTTGCATGAAAGTGGAGAGAAATTTTATTTCAAAAACATTGTTCGAGATGTTATAGTAATGAAATAATCCCTCGACGCAATTCGCTCTATGGAGAGTTACCGGGATTAATCAGTCGTCATTCAACTAGAAAAAAAGTCGGCGTGAATAACAGGTTCATGCGTCTACCTTGTTGTTTTACCTTTAGCAAGTTAGTTGTCGGTCCCAGTGAAAACATTTGGTGGGGCATATCACTTTCAGATATAGATTGGTTATATTTTCAGTTAAACCGTTCGACCAGTTGGTTAAAGTAAATTATAAACAAACAAAGCAATCACAGCTTCCCGCCTTATCCCTTACAGGGCGCTACAGGCATAAGGTATAAAATCTAACGACGGTTATTAAAATCAAGTAATTGATATGGGTAACATTAAAACAAGGGGACTTTAGCGACATGAAACAAAAGCATACTTCTCGAAAGTGCGATTTAAAAAACAGCACAGTACAAAGAGTCGGCGTGAATGTCCAAAGTTGGCGAGCAAATTATAAATTAATTAACTGCGAAAGGCCTTTCCAGTGAGACGGCTCCAACAAATTACTGCAAGATTTCTGTACTCGCTGGGGCGATACTCTTATAAAAATATTTCACTTTTGGATGATTTTTCAATGCTACCACACACGAATTTGAAGAATTTGAAGTTTATCTGAGGAATTTTACATTTCACAGGCACCGCGTAAAAAGTATTCGAGAACGCAGAAATAAAAAAAAACGGTCTAGTGCGGGTCGGAATCGCACACGAAGGGTACCGTACCATCGTACAAACTTAAGCACTCAAAACAATAAAACAAAAAGAAAAAGAAAATTAAAAAAGATTATGCCCTCACGGTGATTTGAACTCGGACCTACGGATTGTGGGCCTACAATAAACCGGCTGAGCTACCACAACTATGTGGGTTGGGTTTACGCGAAATATACCATCATATTGAAATGCGTGTGTATCGAAACAAGTCTCTTGTATGGGGACCCCCCTTTAATTTGTAATATCTCGTATTTCAGTATTTGTTGTTGTTACGGCAACAGATATACACATTCTGTGAAAATTTCAACTTTCTAGCTACGAGTATTACGTTCGTGCTCTAGGACCCACTGACCGACGGACGGACAGACGGACAGCGGAGCTTTAGTAATCCCGTTTGGCATCCTTCGGGTACGGTAGCCTAAAAATCACTTTAATTTCCCTTTCTATAGTGCATGTTTGTATCGAATACTTTGCTAAATTGGGCTGCAGCTTTAAGTTAAGTTTTTGATCTGTGGCTTCTATCGTGTGTTGCCACAATAATTTCGCCAATGTCACGTGATGAGCCCTGCATAACTGGGGATCACGTGGTACAGTTATTAAAACGACTCTAAGTTAAGCTGGGCTGCAGCTTTCCAAAGATCTTTTGGCGCGCGGTGACATGACAGGTGGAAATAACTCTTGATGACCAATGAGGAGTGAAAGGTCTGTGTGGTCTGTGGTCTGTGATTCAAAAATACAATTGCCACTAAACTGAACTGTCAAAACGGGCCTTTTATTTTGTGAAGACTTTATATCTTCAAAATCTTATTGATACTTCTAAAGCTCCATCTGGTTGTAGTGGCGTCAACTCTTATCCACTTGTTTGTCCCTATTGGCTGCAGTCTGAACGGTTCAAGGCAGAAAATAGTAAAATCGAATCATGTATCGAAAACTCATTATATTTGCAATTTTTGAAAAGCAATTTCACTACATGAATGTAGAAGGACCCTTTACGTAGAGTTCGGGCCCTGTGCCAACAGAACTCGGGCGGACGCCCATTTAATAATTATGACTTACGCCTAAAGAACAGGGCACTGTTGGAATGTCTTAGTCCGTACAATTAGTGCATGCAAACTGCAGAAACTCGTTCAAATAATAACAATGGTGTAATACTTGACTTTCATTTAGCATGATATTATTATTTCATGATTAATTTGCACAGTTGTTAGCGTGTAATTTTTGAAGCCAGCTGACAAAGTAAACAAATAGTGATGATAAGAATTCAAAGAGTAGGTACTAATATACGCAGGTATCTATATTTTGGGATAAATACTAAAACGCTGTAAAATTAGGTACCTACAACAAATGTATCAAGGCTCCGATCTTTCATCTTCAGATAACGTTTATCTGTCTGTTTATCTGATGCATTAGACATATCATACGAACATGAAGTGTCAAATAAAGTTATCGACTGTTTATCTGGATCTTGAAAGACCGTCACTTAAACTGCTTTCAGCTTTGTCTCAGTGCTACAGCTTTCCAACAATCTTTTCGCTTCGGATACAGGTGGAACTAACGTTTTTTGACAGGTTCGTTGCATTAAGTTGCGTAGAACCCGCGCCCCTGTAAACAACACTCAGGCGCAAAAGGATAGTGGATAGCTGTACCCCTGTATTTGATATGGTCAAACCGTCATCTATGCTGCAGCTATACCGAAGCGACATCTCAGAGCTGAGTGGGGTTAATACCTGTTTCTCTATATTTTCGGTTAAAAACATGGAAGTCAAATGTCGAAACCGCAATTTTAGCACATGCGATAAAAGCAAATGATCAGCACATTAATTTAATCAAATTATTTAAACACGGAAAAGCTTTTTGGTCACTGCGAGGGTCTAACCAGCTTGAACTTTTAAGGGTCGAGATGTCACGGACCCTACAACCCTTTAATGTTGGTTTTTGCTTTTCGTCAATAATTTGACCTACTTAAATGTATATCGCCTGTAATTAGGCGAGAAAATGCCTTGCATTGTAGCTATGTAGGGCCTTTTTGCCCATGCTTACAAATTATGTTCAAAATTATAAATTCAAAGTTATAAAATAACGTGACCTGTGTGTTGCCATGAAAATTCCATTGTTTCAATTTTCAAGGTGAAAATATATTTTTTTATATTTATTCGCGAGAATTTAATTACTTGAGTGTTACTTTTATTGTACATTATATGTGAAGACACACAGGCTCACAACCGGAGTCAAAATAAAACTTTTTAAGACCAGTGGAATCTGCTTCGTTAGTTGTACATGAAAAACGCAAACGTGGCGTCATAATTTTCTGAGATTAAATATCGCTCCTTTTAATGAAATGACTCGTTACATATATCTCGTTGTTAATTTAGTAGATGTAGATATCTATTATATCCTCGACTTTTGGACCCTTTCCCATCCTAAATTGTACCAGTTAACACAACATAAAATAACCAACACTATACATCCTCGTGAACGGCGTAGACCTCAATACGTTAGCACCAACACACATATATTATGTCGGAACTACTCGGGACAGACACCTGAATGTCCAGCAAGTTTCCTGATTTCGACAGTTGGAAATTAGCTTACGTCCGCACAGGCGACATGGGCCACTCTCGATTTGGAGGGAAACTGAACAATATACAAAAGGGTATTGAGCCTATTTGTGGGTCTATCCTCCATTGACTGGCTTGAGCACGTAATATTCAGAGTTATCAGAGTCTTTTATGTTTGACATATCTGCAAGCGAATTTGCTATGAAAGTTCCACAAACTTAGGGTGCGTATAGTATAATGTACTCTGTGGGTACCTATATATAAGTAAATAAATACCCATCTTTGACGCGATATTCAACCTAAAGGAGACAGTTTTCAAAATCAATATCCTGTACACCATTGTCTTTATTACATTTCAGTCACTGTTGATTTGTAGTATCTTATACAATATCAGTTATGTTAGTTTTGTGTGCGTCTAGGTTCAGCTAATCGGGACCGTCACCGTCACAAAAGAGTCACCTCTACCCAAAGAATCTTAATCCATCCAAGATAATATTTCAAATGTCTACTTCAGCTGTGGCTTGTGGCAATTGTCCCATTTTGGTGAATTAGAGTTTACGAATGTATAAGGTTTGTGTGATAGGTCCCAGCTCCAGCTTATCGGGCTATTACTAGAGGTAGACACAAACGGGTCTCCTCTGCCCAAAGTGTCTTTATCCTTCCAAGATAATATTTTAAAAGTCCACTTCAGTCATGACTTGTGCCACTCGTCCCATTTCGGTGAGTTGTGAAGCCTCCACTTTTTACTACCGCCCCGCTGTCCGTTATAAAACATGAAATACATTTCTGTGATGTCATATTTCACATTTACTGGTGTGTATTTTTACGTCATACCGGGTAAGAGATGCTTTCCCACAGAGTGGTCTCAAAGCAAGCCGGCGAAATTCCTTGCGTTCGCCGGTTGCTGGCGTTTTTCGAGGTTTTTCGTGATTTTAAGAGGGTTTTAGTTTTTTATTTTCTGTGTCCCAGCGAAATTGGAAACTCTGATATCCAATGGGATTACTTCGGTATCTGGCTGTCTGTCAACGTTACTAAGAGAAATTATTTTACGAAAGTAATATCAAAATCTGTAAAAAAATATTTAAATATTAAATGAAGATCTTTAATAGTTTTCTTGTTTATAGTTTTCAGGCAAGTTTTGCCCAATAAAACTTAACAAAATCGAACTGTTGTAATTATGTTCAGAATCAGAGATACTTTCTGAGCAGGGTGTGTCTGACATTAATCCAATTCACAATTAAATTATAAATTTGAAGATTGAACGCTGACAAATAACAGTTATCATCATTTAAAAATTCCGAGTGGCAATACCTGTTACGCATTACCGATGTTTACTGTCCCTTCTCACTGAGACTATACTACACGGTCTAACACGCAAATAGGGGTACAAAACCACAATCCTATACAAGGTATTACTAGTCTAGGTACAGGTTTCATGTAAACAAGATATGACTACCCCTATTTCAAGCTCGCTACTCGTATTATCTATGATTTCTGTTGAATTCTATCTGCGGTGGGAGTCTGACTGAGAAACCTTAATTGTGCTGTATTTAGGCTATCTAACTAGCAAATCTGACCTTCTTCATTCATAAAAGCATAAGTACGGCTACCACCGCCACTGAAAGAGGGATTTACCCTAGAACTTTCTAAGAACGTTCCTTAAACTTATAGTTCTAAAAACATTTAAGTTTGACCAGTCACACAGTCAGAACATTTCACGATTATTATGAAATAACGAAATAACTAAACTAACAACTTGAAATCACCAACTATTTTGCAGTAGTGCGGTTGGTGACGACACAAATGCCCAAACCTGAGGCACAAAGGAGAGTATTTATTTAATCGTGTAGTTTTGACGATTGCAGACCCTATCAAACCATCTACATAAATATGTAGATCATAAACATACACAACACAGAGAGTGTTAACTCGGCTAGCACAAAGACAAGGCAGCAACATCAGCAGCATATTTATCACGCGATCAACCCCCGGCTGGCTGCGACAAAGCCCCATTTCCTAAAGAAACAAGATTTAGAGAAAAACTTCCGAACGAACTGCCTACATACATACTGACTAACGCGTAGGGTGCCTGTGATGGCAAAGAAAAACCTCTGTCTTCATATTTATATGAAAGGCTTTAAAAATAGAAGTTGGTCTTACATACTGCCCATTTCACGAAATGTATATGTCACCGTGAAATTGTCAAACCCGTTAGAAGACAGCCTAACGAATTAAAATTCGTTAGAATAAAATTCCGCGATATATTGAAAACTGTGCCGTACATCTTACAATTTAGCGCGTTAGTAGAAAACTGAAATGATGAATGTCTGGGCAAAGTGGAAGCGAAGCGAATCTCCGTTTATCCTTCGTGTCAGGTTGACTTGTAAGAATCAAATAAAGCATAAATGCTCTTGTTTATAATTTATCGAGAGATTATAAATCTAACCAATTTTAATTCGTTATATAGATTGAATTCTCTATAGAAAAGGGCATATAACAACGCTGTTTTTCCGTTACATTGCCAAAAAATCTTTTGTCCGGAATATCCGACGAATCAGGTAACCCTGTGTGAGAGATCGTGACGATTACGGAATGCGACGCTCGTCTGTAGGAAATGAGCCATATCTTGTTGTGTCGCGGCGCGGAAACTGAACTTGGGAACCGGAACAGTGCGAGTGTAGACACTTGACTCACACACACTCGAGAGTTATGCGAGTTATGTCTACTAGTGTTTAGTTGGCACGTGTTGAAATCACCGCACGTTTTATACGGGAAATAGAGACAATTGCAGTTTGTGTTTTAAGCGCATTCTCTGAAACCGTCAGAATGTTGTTACAGTTACGGTTTGCCCAAATCAGCTTATCTGTTATTTGGTGAATTGAACGTTACCTACTGAACTTTGTAGCTATGTGTCTTTATAGAAGTATGTAATTGGTAGATCGCACAGGGGTTCTTCAGTGAACGTAGATCTTGGATGTAATTAAGTTAGTCTCATGAATATTGCATGAAGTGTAGAGCTTGGACTAGACTCGAGAATCATGCAATTGTTTTTAATTACACCTTTTGGACTTTGTACAGATTTTGTTTCGTAAGTCATAGGAACGACAACCTTACTAATTTGGTGTAGCTGGCAACTAAACTAGGTAGCTCAAACTGAACGCGACGGTATGTGATACAAACCCGCAGATTTTCGGTAGAGTTTGTTAGAACGAGGTAGAACGTCTTAGCTATGCTCGCATCCGTGCTTAGTTAAATACATTTCCATCAATACATTGTATATACATATATGCGGCACACCACATTATGTACTAGTTGAGTACTTACAACAATGTTAAATAAATAAAACGTATGTAGCATTAAAATACAGGAACTAAGTACGGTCTAAGTGAATTTATACTGCGAAGTCACGAACAGTAAGTAGTTTCTAGAATTAAATTCATCGTGCTACAGTTGTTATGTAAATAAATATTTTATTTCATATTAAATAGGCATGCTACTTAGTCCTGTTATAGTAAAGGTTTTGCATGTCATTAAGATTTGCCAGACTTGTAAGTTGTTGTTACAGTCGGTAAAGAATTTAGAGGAACAGTTTGTTATGTATGATTTTGATGTGTAACCAACTGTTTCAGGAAAAACAAAGAACTAACAGGTAGTTACTTCAATATTAAATAGAGGTGTAACTTGGTCAATGAACCACAGTGAGACTGATCCTCCACGTCTTCACATAGTTTGATTGATCGTGATTTATGCATAACAAAGGCACATAGTTTCAAACGCCTTATCCCAAAAGTGTTGGCCGCGTCACAGTTCCATGTTATGCTAGTAATTCAATATGCGATCCATCACAGCCCAGAGGTACGATTCTCGCGCATTCGATATACGGATATGGAAACCTATATCTAGTGATTCCCATACAAAATCACCCGATATAGGTGTAGATATCGTATATAGAATGCGCGAGAATCATGCTCCAGGACATTCCCCTCACGTTATTTTCCATGACATTGTCGTCAGGTAGAAAGGGAACAACAGCACCAAATAGGACCACCCCACGCAGCCTGTTTGTGCCGTAATGTCGCGGACAGAACTGGGTCACCGCAATTATGCCTCAGACGTGGCTTGACACGTTTTAATTCATATACCGAATTAATTCCCCCTACTTGCATAACGAGATTTAATTTGCGTGCCGCAGAAGCGAAAATGCGGAGATTAAAAAGACAGGTGAGGAAAGTGCGAGTTGGGTACGTCCCTTGAGGGTTCTTGATACCCTTTTTTTTAATAAATTAATTGTTGGCAAATAATCGCCATCTTATGCGTCATTTACACAATCCATGATGGTGACAGGAATGAGACGCTTTTTGTATTTGATGTGGTGTTTAAAAGTCACTTTACTGCCTCTAACACATTTATTAACTCTCTATAGTCTTTCTCTAAAGCTTGTTCAAACTAAAATGACGCGCCCCACTACCGCCTTTAGACACACACGCGTATCGCAAATGAAGGAGTGGAGCGCGTCATTTTTGGTTGAACAAGCTCTCCGTTGCTAGTCCGAAAACTGATTGTGTGAATAGGCTTATATCAACGTATTTTCAGACTGCAAAAATCTGTTTTTGAATAACTAACTACATAGGTTCCTACGTCGTCGTGTACTATGTAAAAAATGCAGAGTTACACGGTACAATACGGGATTCAAAAATGCGAGGTTAAAAAAC
This sequence comes from Argyresthia albistria, assembly GCA_963457715.1. Taxonomy (NCBI): domain Eukaryota; kingdom Metazoa; phylum Arthropoda; class Insecta; order Lepidoptera; family Argyresthiidae; genus Argyresthia; species Argyresthia albistria. Next base: position 4,454,315 of record OY735264.1, on the reverse strand, counting down.
CTACTTTATTGCAAACCAGATGAAAACGAGGGTTTAACGGCGGTAGAAAATTAATTGAATTCCCGGAATTATATTGCATAATTCTGAGCTTGCTTCGCATGCACGTGTGGTTGCCCCATTCCTTTCAGTCAAATGAGACGTTATAACTTTTCTGGCTCAGAGGGATTACCACAAACTTTAACTAAAATATAATAAAAATTAGGCACTAAATCTCATCCGAATAATTACCATGACCTTCTTTAAACAAGTCTTGGCATAGGTAAATTAAAGCTGATTTAACGGTGATCTTTCAACACCCAAAGTAAACAGTCTGATAACTTTATTTTACATTTCATTCACAGACAGATAAACTTCATCTTTGGCTGGATCGATCGGCCCGAAGGAGTATTGTAATGGAAAAGGAATCCATGTTGATGTTGATACTTTGTTAGATTAGATTAGAAGTCTTGACTGAGTCGATATAAGACGTTGTGGTAAGACCCATCTCCCCTCCCAAGTATATCTTTACACGGGTACTATTAATTTGTTGAACACAGCTCTAATTAACGTAGAAATGTAATGGTACGTTTGTACTTGAGTTCGCGTGACGAGTGACGATACGAATTCGGATATTGGTCTAGAACTTAGAAACGTTAAGTCTGGACACGCCTTGCGACTAAAATTCCATAAAGAAAGTCTGCTTTTGTTGTCGGGGACGGGGTGAAGAGATAATTATTAAAACTGATGATGACCCAAAAGTAAGTAAAGGAGTAAAATTAATAATTCGATAAGATAGGATTTCCTAGGACTTTTGGAACACAATATACCTCCAAAATACGAGTAGGTACAGATGCAAATTAATTCTAGTTGCAACAAACGCAGATAATTAATTCATGACTACAAACTTTTTAGTAAATAAAGGATTTTTGTATTTTTTGTATTTGTATTCGGTAAAGGTAATATTAAAGGCACCGAGGTAAATGCAGCGGGACAGCGGGACAGCGGGGTGGCGGCGGCGGCGCGGCGTCTCAATTTTGAATCCTCTTGGTTTGGAAGGAGGTAAGGTACTGTTAGGGAAATCGTGGAAACAAATTGGGGGCGTTTATAAATCGTGATGACCCTTGACCCTGCGTGGTTCGGCACGTGACACCGCCATAATGGGGTCGGTGAGCTTATAAATGGCCTGATATACCTTATCGTGACGATGTACCGATAGCTTAGACAACCGCTATGGCGAAGCGGTTGTGGTTCTGCCTACCATGCGGGTGGCCACGGGTTCGATTCCCGGCTGGGGATAAAGAAAACAAAAAAATCGGCCAAGTGCGAGTCGGACTCGCGCACGAAGGGTTCCGTGCCATTATCTATAAAAAACCGCAAAAAAATGTATGGGAGCCCCCCCTAAATATTAATTTAATTTTAATTTAATTATTTATTTTTTAAGTAAATAATATACTCAATATATTGTGAACATTTTAAGCGTCTACCTGCTACCATTATCAATATCGAACAAAAATGAGCAAAAAAATCAGGTTTGTTGTATGGGAGCCCCCCTTAATATTAATTTTCTTTTAATTTTTAACCGACTTCCCAAAGGAGGAGGTTTACAATTCGTCCGGATATTTGTTTTTTATTTTTATTTTTTATGTATGTTCCCCGATAGCGCCTAGACGGATGGACCGATTTGGAAAATTATTTTTTTGTTTGTAAGGGTTTACCTTCCCATTGGTCCCATTGACACCAGGTCAGGATCTGATGATGGGATCCTGGAGAAATCGAGGGAACTCTTCAAATATTATAGGCAGACCTATAGTGATTTTTGTGTTTTTCATAATAACTCGTGCAAATGCACATGGTAAGCATAATATTGTGATGCGGAACTGCTGATGAAGAGCACATATGGCCACCAGATCTGCTCAATACTAGGTACAAATACAATGCGTGGCTGACGGGCAGGCAACGCATAGCCTAAACCGGTGGACCTAGAGCCATGAAACTTTGTACAGGGGTTCCTTAGTAGCGTGGGGTAGCACTGATATGGGATTTGACAAAATTAATTCCCCAAGGGGGGGGGGGGATAAGGGGTTACAGTTTGTATTAAACTCAATCTAATCAAATAGCGTTTGTGGAAGTCGGTTTTTTCTAAAGTTTACTTTTTGTTTCAATTATTAGTATTTGTTGTTATAGCGGCAACAGAAATACATCATCTGTGAAAACTGTCTAGCTACCACGGTTCATGAGATACAGCCTTGTGACAGACGGACGGACGGACGGACAGACGGACAGCGAAGTCTCAGTAATAGGGTCCCGTTTGGCACCCTTCGGGTACGGAACCCTAAAAAAACGGTCTTGGATATTTACATGTTTGTGATGTCGTTGTTTCTGGTTCACATCACACGGTATCCTAGTGTGGGGCCAGAAGCAAGCCTGCAGTAAACGTCGTTTACGTTTATTTGGTAGAACGTGACGTGTCTACCGCCCGAGAATCTGGTTGTATCCCCTTACCTACATACATATCTCATCTTTATTTTTTTATTACGATTATTATGCGCATTATTATGTATATATATATATATATATATATATATATATATATATATACATATATTATTATGTCCTACTGCTGGGCAAAGGTCTCTGTTCTGTCTTTAACAAATAAATGAATTCTGAAGACTCTCAGATGTGTTTACGCTGTAGCCTGTAGCAAAAAAATCTGACCATTTAAAAGTAAATATCCACGATTCTAGAAATCCCCACAAAAAAATAATCAATCTCAAAATCAATCACGTGCTGTATACTATTCAAGATAAATATTGTAACATCAGAGCCTTCAAAATAGCTAACGTATCCCTATTCAGTTGGAAAACAGATATATCCCGCCTAAGCAGCCGTCTATTTGATTTTATTTGCACCTTACGTTATTTATGCGTTACATAAAGCTTGTTTATCATAAAAATATTACGCCCCAGTGAGGTTCTCGGCCCTGGCATATTCTACGTAGGTAACCTTTTACTTGGTGCAATGAGCATAAACTCATATCGTCGGTGCCTGTGACTGTAAATTCGAATAAAACAAATTGTGAAAGGATTACAGTTATTTGTAAAGTTATACTTGTTTGATTGCAGTGGGATCAAAAAACCATTTCAGCGATGAATTAAGCCAGACCTGGAATAAATATGAATTCTATTCGCAAATTCACACGGTGATTTTTCTATGAAAAGAATTCAATCAACTTCGTGATTGAAAAAAATACAGATGTTGAAAGCTGCAACACAAAAAGAATTTTCAATTAACTTTTTACTACTTTATTTACCACGTTCCGAGATGTCAGAGAGTAATGCACTGGGATCAAGCGGTCACGAGCTGCTGTTCAGGCTTGCCTATCGGAAAAAATACCAAATCGATTTGTGCCTGTTGGCCATATTCAAATTAGAAACGCTAAGATTGAGGAAGGAAGATGGTTTAATAAAAAAAAAAGTATTTAGGAAAATGAAAATAAAAATGAAATTTATTCACCAAAGTAATATACAGATGAAAGATACATTGGCACCTTAAACTAAGTTTAATAAACCTGTGTTTTAAGGACCATTTGCCTCTCCCTTCAGACACTATTTATGTGTGAATAAATTAAGTAGCCTAGGAACATTTAAGTTAACAGTTTGATTATAAATAAGGCGTATATGTAGTAGATTATATGTTATGTATGTATAATGTATATTTGCAAATATGGAATAACTCTTGTAAGATGGTCATTTATCTTTACCAATCTCCTTAACCTTTCAGCGCATTGAGCGCGACCAGCCAATTACGGTCCTATTGAAATTATAAAAGGGCTCGAATTATAACTGGCCTTTATCGTACTGACACGTCTAAATGCGTAATTCGGAACAGGGCCTCATAGTAATAAACCAGACCTCGGCCATCGCACTCTCCTTGAAATCAATTTACTGATTGGTCGGGTTTTTCAGAAGGTGCAAGTCTCACAAAGTATTTTATACTCTACTGGATTACAAATATATATTTTATTCAGTCCAAACAAAGGGAACTTCTTGACGATCGCGCAAGTTCGGGTTAGGGCTAGGGTTGTATTTTGGTTCGCTACAGACAATTTCAGCTGTAATATCGATATAATAGTATTGGCAAATGGAACAGAATAGAATAGAATAGAATGGAATGGAAAAGAATAGAATAGAATAGAGCAGAGCAGAACAGAGCAGAACAGAACAGAACAGAACAGAACAGAACAGAACAGAACAGAACGTAACAGAACAGAACAGAACAGAATAGAATAGAACATAGGTTAACAAAGCAGGTCTTAAAGAAAAGCTACCGTTATGTCCTACCAGTAAAATGGAGTGAATATTAGTGTGTACATCATTTACTTGTTTGTTTTTATCACAATTAAAATGTCAAACTTAACAACAAAATATAACAATTAAAGATATTTATCATTTAGGTAGGAATTAATATTGAATTACACTGAGCAGATAGAATAATAAATTTTTAAACGGTTGTAAATGGATTCATAATTTTATGAAACGGCTAAAAAATTTTTTTTAAAGAAACGGAAAAAAAAACAATGAAATTTTAAATGGATCTTTGCTATTGTCCTATATCTATCCATAAAATAAAGGGCACCGGGTCATGTTGAAAATGGAAGTAGGTAACAACTAACAGCGGTTAGCACATCATACGGGAAAGCACTACATCTTTAAAGGCTTTGAAGGCACAAAAACAAGTCGCGGGCGGCGGGTCGTTCACGAGTCGGGTGTCAAGTTCAAGAAACTCTATGAAGCTTATCACAATAGGGCGGGCAGGGCAGTTTGAAGTCAGCGCGCTGTTGTGTTGTGTTGTGCGGCCATATATATTTGACAACATGACGAGAGCGCCCCCGGACGAAAAGCCGCCGGTGGTGTGACAAAGCCTTATGTGACCGACTGTACCGAAGCGTTCACTCGAAAGAAGACGAATCAACATCGATCTAAATTACCCAAGAGAAGTTTGTCACTCCGAAAAGTTGGCGCGCGAGCATCTGACCTAGAAACATCAAGCACTCACTCCTCTCGCCAACTTTTTCAATAAGAACTTTCGAACACCGGCTGATGAGGGGGCCCCTTGCACGCGCGGGGTTAACTACTCGTAGCAAACAAGAATGCTCCCAAAAACATCGCATCTTAAGACTCGGGGTACCCGACTGTGGAACTCAAAATTCCACCTTTAATTTAGTTTTGGAGGAAAAGAAATTCGGGTAAAAACATCAGTGCACGATATGGGTTTAGGTTCAAAACTAATAATCCACACACGTGTACCTACATATACATAGTACTGTTACAGAGTCTACGAATAAGGCAAGCCATAGAGAGTCATTCAGTAGAAGAAATATATCAGACGCATTAGTGAATCCGCTACTTTACTGACGCATTGAGAACATAAGCTTCATTACGAAAATGTCAACAACTTTTGCAAAGTCCCGACACCGTCCCGTCTGATAACTTATTAAGTTTACCCACACCACAGTGACATCCAGTGGTCGATCCAGATATTCCTTGGTCGCTCAAACAGTGAAATTGCACAGGGTGTAACTTTATTTTTCACTCCACCATATATACCACGTCAGTCACTCAGCTGAGCGCTAGGCGCGAAATTTACTGAGTTATTAAAAATGAAATTGCTCTGATCAAGTCGGTCCCACAGTGAAAGTTGTTCAGAATGATGTCCCTAACAACCCTCTTTCAGCTTGTACACCCCTTTCTGTAACATCCTGTATATCTCACTCGCTCCGCGTTTTAGAAAAAAAATATACAAATTAGGACAACAATAACGTAGAGCTTAATACACAAAGCCTTAAAACGCTATGCAGCTATTCATAACGTCAGTGCATTGACCAAGGATTTATTTATTTATATAAAAGGATGACGTAAGCACTTCTGTGGCGACGTCACAACTTTCTAAGTCGGATTTGGTAGGTATTACGCGTGGAAAATCATTGATCTCGATCTCGACAGCATTTGTGGTAGGTACTAAAATTTAAGCTAGGAGTTGGCTGCTAATTTTTTTGTGATGTCGCGATCTCGTCACTCACAGGGACTTCAACCTTGAATGTATGAAAATGTGCAGATAAATGACTCTGGTATACTTTTCGCAATGAGGATATTTTTTTGACCTGCAGCAATTTTCCTGTTATAATCGCAATCTCGCGTTGCCCAAGCAAAGCGAGGAAATAATACTAGTATCGTTCTACAAAAATATGTGGACGCAAACAAACTTCTCCTTTCGTACCAAACAGACGAAAATGATCCTCATTAGGTGGTAATAGAAGCCAAATGAAGTAGAAAGCAATAGAGAAGTGACTGGTAAAAACTGTGTATAAAGCGTGGCCAAATGTATTCTGAGATAAGAGTGAAAGAGGAAAAGGTTACTAAAAAAAACTCTAGTAGGTTTGAGGTAAACTGAACTAAAATAGACACTCAGTACGATTCCGTGAAGTAAGAATTCCTTTTACAGTTCTTGTTGTAGTTTGAGGTTTACAATGTATAGTAAAATGAGTAAGATGTCATGTGTTGTCGTGTGATGGGTGTCGAACCGAGTGGACACAAAATAAATACAATTCTCAATATTCTCTGCGTCTCTGTTATCCTAACAGGTTACGGGCCCAGACTCGTAACTAAGTAAAAAAACTGCTAGAGAGTGATACTGACTATAAGTAATATCTGTGTGATAGTCGTCGGGAAGGCTTGAAGAATTGGAAGGGTTGAGGTACAAGATGGACGACCGCCTCAAACTAGTACAGACAATCCGTCTGGAAGGAGCGAGCAACTGGAACGTGTGGAAGTTCCAGACAGTGGCGCTGTTGAGAGGCCAGGGTCTGCTAGGACTGGTCGAAGGGACAATGGCGAAACAGGAGGGTAAAGAAGTTGAGTGGGAGAAAAATGACGCTAAATCTCAGACGATTATCGTGACAAGGATGAAAGAAGAAGTCATGCTGCACATAATTTCATGCAAAACTTAGCATGAAATGTGGAAAAAATTGATGAGCATATTCGAAATGAAGTCTGAAACGTCAAGACATTTATGCAACAAAGATTTTTCAAACTGAAATCCGAAGAAGGGACGGAAATGTCAATGTATCTGTCAAAGGTACAGGAACTGCAAAACCAATTGAAACAGTTGGGAGAAGAGATGTCAGAGCAATTCGTAATAACCAAAGTCTTGATGACATTACCAAGCTGTTATCAACATTTTATATCTGCGTGGGAGTGTCCAGTCACTGTGTACAGTGATAATCAATCTGCCATAATGGTTGCAAATACTGACTGTATTAAGCGGTTGAAACATGTGGATATAAGGTACCATTTTGTTAAAGAGCTAATTAAGAATTATAGGTTACATTTAGAGCATTTGAAAACTGAAGAGCAAATTGCTGAATGCTGACACAGCCTTTATGTATGGAGTTATTGTCTAGTGAGCAGTTGTAATTTGTGTTAAGTTAGTTAGGTAGGACGTAGGAAGTCGATTTTGTTATTTGAGTTAGGACTTCAGAAGTCAGTTAAGTTATTGTTAGTGGTTAATTAGAGCTTAAGAAGTCGGGTGGGTGTTGTAGTTTGAGGTTTACTACTATGTGTCTAGCTCTATGGATACTGGATAGTAAGATATGTCATGTGTTGTCGTGTGATGGGTGTTGAACCGAGTGGACACAAAATAAATACAATTCTCAATATTATCTGCGTCTCTGTTATCCTAACAGTTCTATTAACATTTTAGGAAAGATATTTAGAGTTCCGTGATCGAACGGGGGCACTTCTAACACAGGAGGTGCGGATTAGAATCCGGTGATGCCCATATGCCGATGATATAGTTAATTTAACTTGGGTACAATATACGGAGACTTACGAAGGATGATGGAAAACAGTGTGGAGAAAGATACAATGTCCATAGTATAGCGGTGACACGGTCTAACCACCTTTCCTTCACGCAAAATGAAGTATTATCCTACATAACTGGGTATACGTGACAATTTTGTGCCCTTCTCATGTCAACCTATACAGGAAAAATAGTGACGCTATCATATTCAGGCCATGGAACAGATAAATAATAAATTTTGTATGTAAAATGTCACATTTATCTGTTCAATAGGGCTTCTTCTTCTTCTACTTCTTCTGTCAGGGGGATGTTGTGCTTGCACCTGGCCCACGAGAGCGGGGCCTTTGTGCATGTCCCCTGCACCAGCACTCTAATTTAGCCATCCGTTCAATAGGGCTTATCAAGAACAATAATAAATTGAAACAGAGCCTTCGGGTCTGATACTAGCGGGTAGTTAAGTGCCGCAGCAAAATTAAGATCTCAAAATGACGGGCACACTTACATAGATAAATTAAGGCGGAATTACTCAAGTTACGAAAAGTATTTGAAAAACATGCAAATGTCGACTCGGGGGAGTGGCGAGCCGCGGTCAAGGAGCGTATTATTCCGACGGTAATGAACCGGCAGACTCGAATAGAATTTTCATTGCAAAAAGACACCTTTTTAGGGTTGCATGGTTACGCGAAGGGTGCCAAACGGGACCCCGTTACTAAGCCTCCGCTGTCCGTCTGTCTGTTTGTCGTTCCGTCAGCGGGCTTCATCGCACAAACGGTCACAAACCCTAATAGCTAGAAAGTTGAAATTTTCACAGTAAGTGTGTGTATGTCTGTTGCCGCTACAGCAACAAATACTGAAAAACACGAAAAAATAAGGCTGTTCAGAATTAAATTGTATTAAGTCAATTCCAACAAAATAGTGCCCTTTATGAATTCATTATTTAGTAATAAATTAATAAGTTATAGGTAACCAACTGCGGTGACAAATTACGCGTAGTAAGCCATACATACCTGAAAATAAAGAAAAAAATATTTAAGAATAAACGTTAGCATAATTAAACAGTAGATAGAGTTTATAGCTAGCAAAACAAATGGCTTCAATTAACTTAATACTTCCTATTGTACACTATGAAACAACATATCTGGGCAAGCCAGGCTTACTAAATTAATATGTACTAACTAAATTAAAATATTTATATTCCCGAAGTTTCCGTAATATTTCCTATGAATAGTATTCGTCAAGCTTGTCCTTAGAGATTATTATCTAGTCTTTACGGATATAAGAGAACTTTTATAATAATAACGAAACAGAGACGTTTTTACACTTTTTTTGCATTTTTTTTAGCAAAATTCCTTTAACTAGAGATTCTGATCCCAAAATTTCATTATAGCTAGGGGTTTTACAGTCAACCGGTAGAGATAAATTGCTATCTAGCCCAGTTAAGACTAGGTACCGCACATAGGACTAGACTGCGTCTAGGATTAGAATAGGTACACCTGAAGGGTGGCGTGACGGTGGCGTGCGAGTCTTCTATGGTATTGCCAGTATTATTATACGACCAAATGGCTACCCATGAAATTAGTTCGACTTCTCACCGCGCACACCCATAACGATGCCTCTACTCGAAGGCGACTCGAGTTTGATTGACGTCGTCGGACCGTGTGCGAACAACAACGAAATTGTATGGCGGCGGACTACAGGCTGACGGAACATGAAGATGTAGAGTTTCTCATTTCCTCAGCCCTGAAACGTCGCAGGCAAATACTGTATTATTCTCACAAGAGAATTGCAAGAGAACTTCTATTGTCAGCCACCATCAAGGCCGAGTGTATCCGAGATTTGCCGAGATTAGCCGAGATTGGCATAAATAATGCAGGCAGTTGAAACTACAGTGCTGCTATGATGTCTTGCAGGACTTCAAGAGTTGTCGAAGTTCTTTTGGGCGAAAATTGGTGCACTAATCAAATGTAAACACAAAATAAAAAGTCACTATCGATTCGTAACGTCAAAAACGTGCCAAAATGCATACATGCATGAAATACATATATTGTCAATTTAATAAAGACCGTGCCAACGTTCAATAAATATTTTCAATTCTTATCAATCAATACAGACCGTCTGCTGGTCGAGGACAATCTTAACAATGTTTGAGACATCTATAATAAATAATACATATAGAAATGGCTCAAAGGCCACAAAGAAATACGAAGCTTGATGAACTATCTAGAGCTAGAGCACCGTCCACATTGAACGGATATTATGACGTCATCAGGATTTCTGCGGTTCTCAGGATATGGATGATTCGGCGCTTCATTGTAGGTAGTCGTTGTAGAGACAGGTGTGAGTTCACCATAACTAGACATGGACACATACATTTTATAGACAGCGAATTCTTATCTTAGATCAAACTTTTGATTAGATTTGTTATTTGTGAAAATTGAGCTTGTTAAAAATAACCCAAAGGAAAAGCGCTAAGAATATTATTTCAGCAGTTGGAGCATACCGGTCCTTTGTCTTCTAAACCAGCAAGATAAGACGTACACGTGCTTTACCAAGCGCAGCGAAGCAAAAGATGTTGTGCATAGAAAAGTTAGTTAATTTGAAAAGTCAACAGAATGGAGTGGTTTTCACCTTAAACCAACTGCTACTGATTGCCTACTTGGTATCACAATCATATAACTTGCCTTACCATCTAGCTAATCTACGAGTACCTACCTAATCCGGTAAATGAGATTTTCCGTTGAGTTTGCTGTCGCTACAAAATAGAACATAGATTTCAAAATTCCGCTGTCATCTTCGTCTCGTTTTCGTACTCGTTCAAATCAATATAACCTGCGACACCCTATACCTAAATATGTGATTTCAAGAGATGGGGTATGATTCTCGAGCATTTGATATACTGATATTGCACCTAAGTGTATCGAGTGATTCCTAAATCACTCGATAAAGGTGTCAATATCCATTTATCCAATGCGCGAGAATCACACCCCTGTTATCGAATATCAAAGTTATCACGTTATCGTCAAGATATATAAGGTTTATTTGGGTGCCTTGGAAATCACTGATCATTACATATTTATTTACACTACAAATAGTTTTAAAACCTCCGTTGAAAGTCTTCTTACCAAAGTGCCCTCTTTTAATTTATGGCAAGCTTTATAACGATTGTTTTCTGAGCTCCACACGTAAACTAATAATTTATGAAAGCCCATTAAGCTCCAGTAATAATATAATTATGATAAATTTGCCAGTAAAGCACAACTTGCATGTTTTAGGTATGATAAATAGGTATGTTCGTCCTCAATGGCCTTGAAAGACCTTGAAGAGTCTACTCAAGTTATAAAATCTACAATATTTACATATTTTTATATTTATTTTGTTATTATCAACCTATCTTATAGGTACCTAAATGTCCTAAATAGAGTTACAGCTGCCTCAATTTTCATAATTGCGTGCCAATATTTCAAAATCATATTATAGGGGTTTCATTCGGTATCGCATAGGTACATAATATAATGTGCGATTGTATAATTCGACAACATTGTAATTGACAGCACACCTTTATGTATAAAATATTTGTGATGGCTCAGAAAAAATCTCAAACTCATTTAATATAAAAATTACGGATTTGACATAGCGGAACCGTCTCTTTGTGACATTATGTATGACACAACTTTCAGATCCGAAAGCGGTTTATAATTACTGGCCTAAGACTGCTCTGGTTCCCGTGATTTATTTCTATAGGGCTTGTCCTACAGTCGAGAGATTTCCGGCACCCTTGTCTGGAGTGAAGCAGCTCTTAACTTATTTGAGAGGAATCTTTTTGCTATATTAAAATTCGGTTCGGCGAGAAATTCTGTCTCGTCCTACCAACTTTTTATGAAGTTTAATTTAAGTTTCTGCTGTGCGAGCGATCCAAGTTAAAATGCTCCTCTCAGACATATTTAGGGTTGCTGGGTGCGTATTAAAATCCGAACTTGGTAATGTCATTAAGGGTTTGGCTCGCAGCTTTATGTTAGTCCTGTTTAGAAAGCAGGTCTTTTTGGGGCTGCTTTGCTTACCCGAGGGAGACATTCGAGATTATAAACTGCGTCTACTTTCTATTTCAGTTATGGTCATTCGTAAGTGTAAGTCTAAGTGGATTATGTGTGTTGTTATAGAATACAAAAAACAACCTATTAGTAAAATGTACCTTAAAATGATACGGAACCCTTTAACCACTCGTTATTACACCCTAGGGTGCAATTACTCTGTTTTTATTTACATGGAAAAATCACAAACATTTTTTAAATTAAATTGCAGATCATCTTTTTATTTTCTCTAAGTATGAGTAGAGTAAGTAATATATTCGTAAATTCATCAAGCTGACTAGCTTCTTGACAAACACTATAGGGCAAGTAGTCCGGTGGAGATAGTTGACCGATAGGGAATGTGGACCGATGAGGAAAATGGACCTATTTTACCGGAGAGTTATACAGAACTTGTTTGATAGGGTTCCGTAACCGAAGGGTACCAAACGGGACCCTATTACTGAGACTTAGCTGTCCGTCCGTCCGTCCGTCCGTCTGTCCTATCTCATGAACCGTGGTAGCTAGACAGTTGAAAGTTTCACAAATTATGTATTTCTGTTGCCGCTATAACAACAAATACTAAAAAATAAAAGAAAATTAATATTAAAAGGGGGGCTCCCATACAACCAACGTGATTTTTTTGCTCATTTTTGCTCGATATTGATAATGGTAGCAGGTAGACGCTTAAAATGTTCACAGTATATTGAGTATATTATTTACTTAAAAAATAAATAATTAAATTTAAATATTTAAGGGGGGCTTCCATACAACAAAGGCTTTTTATTGATAATGGTACGAAACCCTTCATGCGCGAGTCCGACTCGCACTTGGCCGGTTTTTTTTTCTGTCTTCTCTGTATCTCTCATAATGACTTTCTCCTCCATATCTTGAGAATCGTATGAAAACCTACGAAGAGTACCACCATCACCCAATGTTGTACATTAATAGAGCAATTTCATACATTGTTGCACACACGTAGCATATGCGGAAACGAGGAAAGGGTGCTGGGAACATAATCGTAAATATAATTATATAATATCAGGGAAATAAAGAGTGCGAGGCAAAATATGAAACTAAGATTTGGGATTAATACATTTAGGATGAGATAGGTATATGAAACGTTAGGTAAATTGTACACGATTAGCACGATTAATAAGCCTGAAAATTTAAAGAACACTTAGAATATCTAAAAATGCAAAACATCTGAGTAACTTGTGAAATTAAAACAATAAAATGTAGCTGAATAATCGAGTTCTTGCGGTAACAGATAGAGAAAAATGTTAATTGTAAAGTAATTAGGAGTAATTTGATTGGCTTCTGAGCGAGTTCAAAGTTACAATTTCTTTGTTGTAAGTAAAACAATACTTACAATTCGACAATAGCAACCGAAAAAGTCGCAAGAGAAATCTTCATTTCAGATTTTTTACGTAAGATTTTATAATTACATCTCGCTAATCCGAGAAATAAGTCCGGTCTTAGATTTTGCAAAAGAAAGAAACTGTAATTATATATTTTTGGAAACCCTGTTACGAAAAAACACAATCAGTTCAAAGGAAAGAATAATTAATAATTCTTCATAATAAGCACAACTAAATGAAATGTTGTGTTTGGTCCTTTCTTGCACTACGAAGTAGGTCAATCGGTCAGGCCAGAGCCATATTACAACCATATGGATTGTTTTTGTGAAGGCAACATCGTGAGGACACCTTCATCATATTATGTCTAGGTTGGTCATAATTTCTGGCTAGCTAATAAAACTAATAGTATAAAAGTGCCTTCACTCAGATAGTGCCGCGCCCGTACGGTACACCCGCATGAATTGTGATGACATGTTTTACTAAACACCCGTCTGGAGGACCCAAGAATAAATAGAAAATTCACTTGCATGTGTGACTTCTTGCGAGCATCGGGATTCTTTCACAAGAGCCGAGTCATAATTTCATAATTTCTTTATTGCACACAATTAATTGCAATGACAAAAGGTAAATAAAAACAGTGTACAAAGGCGAGCTTATCTCTAAAAAGAGATCTCTTCCAGCAAACCAAGTTCCGATGAGAGAGTTAGATATATCAGCAAGGGTAGACCTTTGTGTACAACAATATACCTACGAGTACAAAGCTAGAATATACTTACATCCAAATACATCCTAAAATTAACTACCAAAATATTAAAGATATAATACTATTAATAAACTAATATAATAAGTATATAAAGAAATTTTTACATACACATACATACACTAATAAATACATACAAACTACCTGAGATTTAAAGAGTGAGGTAATTGTCTCTTTACCTGGCTTTTAAATATGTTTAGAGTAGGACTGTCCCTGATGGCACAGGGGAGTGCATTCCACAACCGAATGGCCCGGTGTCTGAACCCGTGCTCATAGGTTGCGGTGTTATGCTCTGGGGTTATGAGCATTGAAGCAGCATGAGTTCTCCGAAGTCTGCTGGAAGATAGAAATTGGAAACGGTCTCGTAGGAAGGTTGGATATCTCGGATTCCGCAATATGTTATAGAGAAGGTTGAGGATATGACAATCCCGACGAAGGCGGATCGGCAGCCACTTCAACTCCTTGCGATGCTGTGATATATGGTCGTATTTGCGCAGACCGAAGATGAACCGAATCCCGAGATTTTGAAGTCGTTCGAGTTTGTTCAGTAAATCTTCGTTAGCACTGACCCAGCAGACATCAGCATAATCGATGAGGGGAAGAAGTAGAGACTGGGCGAGAGTGATTTTGGTCTGTCGAGGTAAAAAGAACTGGAGTCTCCTAAGAGAGTGGAAAGTAGCAAATACTCGTCGGCTAACCTCATTGACATGCGCTGACCAGGACAGCTGGTTGTCGAATATAAGACCAAGATTTTTAGCTTTATCGCTATACACGATTATGGTACCGTTGAAAGTGACAGGTGGAACAGGCTGTTGCTGCAACAGGTTAAGAGAGTGTCTGGTACCTATGATCATGGCTTGGGACTTGGTCGGGTTGACCAAGAGTCCGAAAGAAGTAGCCGAGCTTCTTACACCCTCCAGATCAGAGTTCAATGCCTCCACAGCAGAGTTAACATCGTTAGGAGAGAAGTGGCGGTAGATCTGGAGATCATCAGCATAGAGATGATATGAAGAAGACAGGACGTCCGAGATAGAGTTAATGAAAATTGAGAATAGAAGAGGAGAAAGAATACCACCTTGGGGGACGCCTGAAAAGAGGTCACACCATTCAGTGGATGACTCCTCCGACCTGATACTCTGTTGCCGATCCCTCAAATATGACTCGAACCAGCTGGCAGAAAAGGAGGAGACATTTAGATAGATAGATAGATAGATAAATTCATTTACATTCAGTGATCTGAGAAGCTCAATGAGAATGTCGAAATCTACGCAGTTGAAGGCACTACTGAAATCAAGCAAAGCCAACACGGAAAGCTGTTTGCAGTCCATAGCTGACTGGATGTCATCTGTGACTTTCAATAGTGCTGTGACGGTGCTATGACCCGGTCTGAACCCTGACTGGAACGTGTTTAGCAGGTTGTTTGAGGAGAGGTAACTGGAAAGCTGGTTAAGGACAATAGTTTCAAGGATTTTGGAGAGGATGGGCAGGATTGAAATGGGGCGATAGTCTTTGAAAGAGGCGGGGCAGGATGTTTTGGGTAATGGGATAACAAGTGCTTTTTTCCACAACGTGGGGAAGACGCCATTAGATATAGAAAAGTTTATGATGTGTGTTATGGCTGGCACAAGTTCATCTAGGGTTGTCGATAGCATTTTCAGGCAAATTTTGTCATCACCTACAGCTTTCGTGTTGATTCTCAATAACGCCTTCTTCACCACATCGATTTCGACATTACTCAAGTTGAATTGTGGGGTGTTGGGAAGAGACTTAGAGCGCAAGCTCAGAAGCGTGGCTTGTTTGACAGTTGGATCCATCACACACAACAGGCGGGGCAGAAAGGAACTGGTTGAGACCATTGAGATCTACAGTTCAGTTCAGTTCAGTTCAAATGGATCGTGGATTGCCGACGTTTAGCATCGCGAGTCATGACGGACGGCGGTATCTAAGTGAACAGACGTTCGGGAATTAGATTTTATTGCAATAAATACTTGAATACTTGAAAAAGAATCAGACTACGATACTATGATTTCTGTTAATTGTTCCATACTGGAACTAGGCATGGAACCAAAGCGAATGAAGAAATTTTAGTATTTGCAGTAGTTTCACCTGGAACTGGGCAATGGAACTACAGCGAACGAAGGAAATTTAGTATTCGCAGTAGATCCATCATTGGGAATGGTTCGCATGCATGGAACTACTGCGAAAAAAATATTCGCAGTAGTTCCACCTGGAACTGAGCAATGGAACTACTGCGAACGAAGGATTAATTCTCAAACTGCGATTATAGGATTAGGGTAATCCCTAATTAACACTGCTATAATTACAACCTCAAAAGTTGTTTAGAAATATTTCAAGGAGACATTACGTAGGTACGTATACCTGAAACATATTACTCACTACACGTGCCGTATGCTATGAAAGGTTCGCCGTACCTTTTATGTATATTGCTGTAGGTAGTCTCCTAAGACTCGTGTGGGATATAGGGAAGGAAGTGGAACCATGTTCATCCATAACGTTGCCTTTTTATACATCAAGAGCGAGCGGCATGAATAAATGAAACAAGTGAAATTGTAGAGACAGCTGACGTATAAATAAGGTCTGTATTCGCGGAGAAAAAATCACCCTTAGTTATTATACGTCAGTGTTACAGTTTTTGTTCTGTGCTCGTATAATACAGTTAGGGCCTGGACAAGCTTTTATTGGAAATGAAGGTTATTATTCCGTTCAAAAGGCATAAGGGTGAAAACATTGTTTTGCGATAGTAAAAATCGTATGTGGGTTAATAATACTGTGCATATAATATAATCCATGGTGGTGTTCGACAGTTCCAGTATGGCGTGGTCAAACTAATAACTTTCGAAATAGCTGTGAGCATGCACTTTCATTTTAAGTGCGCGAGCGACATTTTATAGCTTTAATAGAACTTTCTTACAATGTTGAATTTATTTCAGAAACATGAATTCTTTAATACCTCCCTACTTGCACAAGACAGAATTTACAGATTAAAGATAGTGTAATAGCGTGTTTTAGATATTTGCGCAAATACATGCGAGCTTATCTCTAACAATAGATTTAAACTAAACTCATCATAATAACTACATTTTTTGGATTATTCTAGATTAGAGATTATATCTATGTGTAATAAATCATTTATTTGGAGCTTCGCACTCATATAATGGTTTCCCATAACGTTTGACAAAATAACTACAATGTGACGGTAACGCGTCTTGAAGGGGACTGTCCCTAGACCTAACTTTATGGTGACCATAAACCTAAATTTTATGTTTTACTGCACCACTAACGGTTCTAACGGCTCTAGCCTCTAACATTGTGAAGCAGAGAACTAAGAAAAGAGGGCATAAACAATCTTTCCAGATAATTTTTTGGGAGAAGTATTAACAGTTTTGTTGTACAGCGAGGCGTAAGTGATCAATTACATTAAAGTTACACTTTTTTCAATACCTACGTATAACGTATTATAATAGTTCGCGCGTTAGTTTCTTTGTCACTCTCTCTCTCTCTCTATCTCTCTCTCTCTATCTCTCTCTCTCTCTATCTCTCTCTTTCTCTCTCTCTCTGTATTCCTTAGATAGTATTGTACACCCGCATGCAAATGTACTCATTATAGTACAATGGACAGGTTTAGATATGCTTTGTTAAGAAGAGTCACGCGTGCCAAAGCGGTGCGACCGTATCTAAGTAAATGGACTTTACAATAGGCGTGGCAGAGGTCAGATCATAGCTCACTCAGAGCCAAAGAAAATTTGCGTTGCCTGTATGTAGTACTGGTAATTATTCGTGTTTTCAACTGTTGCTATTTCAAAGTTTTGTTGAGGTCATCAGGTCAACGTTTAGCATCAACTAACAATAACAACCCACCTTACTGTAAATATCGGACTACCACCCCACAATATATATATGTAAGTATATATAGTACAGGCGTGAACGGCAAAATGTGATAAAAAATATCATTTCTATGAAATACGTTTAAAAAATATTTCTTTATGTATATCGGTTGGTACCATTCTGTATTTGTGCCAGTTACAAAATTTCAACCTTATCATTGTTATGAGGGAAGTACTTATGTTTATTTGCCATTGATAAGTTTAGAAACCGATAAATTCATTCCAACATCAGAGAAAGTGTAGGACTTGATTCCTGTCCACCGCTCTACGGACCGGCATGTATTTCTTGATAAATTTGAAATTAAGCTCAATCGTTTTCAGTAACCTATTGGCAGTCAAATGAAACCAAAAAAATACAGAAATTGGTTTTAGACTCTATTACCAACTAAGCCATACGGTTGATAATTTGTGCCGCGGATCGGCGACGACGTAGACAGACAATTTATTTTAGGGTTCCGTAACCGAAGGGTGCCAGACGGGACCCTATTACTAATATTCCGCTGTCCGCCCACTCGTCCGTCCGTCTGTCACCAGGCTGTATCTCATGACCGTGGTAGCTAGACAGTTGAAATATTCACAGATGATGTATTTCTGTTGCCGCGTCAACAACAAATACAAAAAATAGATCATAATAAATATTTAAAAGCGGTCTCCCATACAACAGACATGTTTTTTTTGCCGTACGGAACCCTTTGTGTGCGAGTCCGACTTGCACTTGGCCGGTTTTTTTATTCATAACTGAGCAATTTTATCCGTTTGCAACTGGAATCGGAATAAATCCTTGCAAATATGATGTTAGTGTTGTGGGACATATATTTTTGGTTACTTTGTTAGTAACGTGACACACGTCCTACGCCATGCAATATTAGGTTAGCGCCCTTGGGGGCGATTCTCACTAACGTGATATTTTATCACATTCCCTATTTATCGATTTACGACGATGCCGTTTGGATCAAAAATATCGAATGTGATAAAATATCACCATAGTGAGGTTCCCCCCTTTGAAACGTGAGCCAGCGTCTGTACTAGGAGTAATTAAGAAACGGCAAGATGCGGCTACAAGGAAGGTACCTCATTAGATAAACTTCCCGTATCTTTTATCTTCTGGCTTGGAGCATCCACTGTAATCTATTTTATGTTCCCAGTGACTTAGCCGTGCAAATAAAGGACTAGGAAAGTATTGAATTAATTGTGCTCCGTCCATTCTTCTTTGTTTACTGTCCAACTAGATCTGCACAGATTGAAATCGTGGGGTCATTCTGGATACAATTGTTTTTATGTGACTGATAAGAATTGTGTGTATGACAATAACTCAACTGCAATCTAGCATACTCTAAGCACTGGATTAGTTAAGCTTTAGACGAGTGTATAAAATAGACACATCATTTAAAAATAAACCGGCCAAGTGCGAGTAGAACTCACATCAGCCTGTCAAAAACCCTCTGGTGAGTACACTAGACCTCCTAATGTACACGCCATTAACTGCTAAGCCTAGTAGCATACTGGTATTTGCCTGTCCTTTGTAGCTACGCTAAATAAAAGACAACAATCAATACTACAAGATTGGACAAAAAACTCGCATCAATCAAAAGATTGCAAAAAACTACGGCCGCGTTAAAAAAGCAGGATGAAACTGATAAAACAAACGGTAAATAACAAAAGTTCGCAAAAATCCGTCGCTGCCCGGCAAACACTCTTTGTGCCCCTCCTCTCCCATTAAATCACAGTTGATATTTGCTTTGAAACTGGATACCGGCTCTACTATTTCACTCCACTCCACCCGTTGTTAGAGATTGGCGCCATTAAACTCGTATGGTAGGTACATGTAGATCGCTTTGGTATCTACCTACTTAAATAGACATCGTAGCCGCTTGTTTTGGAGAGTAGACAGACCACAATAGATATGTTGTAGTAGCCATATCTTCGAATTAGCCATATCATGATATGGCCAAGCGTGAAATATCATAAAAAGATGTCTTTTAGGGCAAACACTGCGGTCGCTTAAGTGAAGACTAAAGGGGATGAGCGCGGCGAAGCCCTCGAATAGTCTTCGTGTAAGTTTGACATGTATAACACAAAAAACATTTTGTAGTGCTGAATAACAATGCTTTTAAAAAGACATGTTTTCATTAAAACACAGGCCACAGAAATGGCTTGGTCATATCATGAAATGGCTGGCCATATAATGATATGGCCAAATTTCACGATATGGCTACGACAGATATACCGAATAGTATGCGCTCAGATTATTACTGATGCACTTGCCGAGAATATACATTTGGGAGCAAAATTGCCGGCAATATTGCCCCATAATTCCCACAAATGGCAATATTGCTGGCAACGGCAGATAGTAAACAAATGGGCGAGTGCCACGCGAGTGCACAGAAAAGTGTACTAACCTGACCCAACCTCTAAAAAACTAAACAATTACCTTTTAGCAAGACCTTAATATTTACAATACTCCTAGTCATCTTGTTAGGAGTAGGTAATAATCACATAATACATATACTCGCCTTTGTGTATTTTATTCAGGTCGAGGAGATAGCATTATTGCCTTGCCTACACGGATAATACGAATCATAAAAGAAAAATAAAAATATTAAATTTTCTTAAATTGTTACAAAAGTATAAAGACATGAAAACAACAAAGACGAAGACTTGATTGCATTTCTCTGCTTTTCATTTCACATGTGGAGAGATATTAAAAATGTTTTACTGCTTCACTTCGCAACAACTGTGTCTAGAAAACATAAATATAAACGGCTACTATATTATTTGTCAGAAACTCACTACGAAAGCACTTTAGAAAATCACGCCAATCAAGCCAAGGCGTCTCAAGAAAGTTTGGCGGCTTTTCCTCATAAATACACGTAAATGGAGATTTTTAAGCGATTACGAGGTGTTATCGCGGTATAAAATTTAAGAATAATAGAGATAAACCTGTAAGTACTAAACCTGTAATCAAGTACTTACACTCTGCTCAAGGTTTAACTAGACACAGCTCAGACTCTATATTATTACGTAATAGAGTATAGATATACCTAGTAAAACGTCTGAGGAGACTATATCGTACCTCTTACCAATGTAATACATAATGTATGCTAACTGAAAGCACTACAATATCCTTTCTAGACAGATTCAACGAGTCAGACAGAACACAGGAATAATACCGACTAAAGTCTTCATGAAGCGCGACAGGCGACCCAACAAACTCCAAAAATCCTCAAAGTGACTGTTAAAATTTAGTTCCGGGGCGAAGTTTGCCGAGATCCGCTAAGAGGAGCCACAGAACACATGCTTGAGAAACACTCAACAACGCGTCACTCCACTAATGGGAGCAGGGGGCTCGCCGTATTGTAACAATGAAACTTCCCCTACGCCTGCATAGGGTTGCCAGATTTGGGTGAGATCACCGGACGGACTTGGTATATAATACTCAGAACAATAACTAAAGCATTGGTTAACTAAATGGTTTAATTGTTCTGAGGTATAATAATGTCGTTTCTAGGGTTCCGTACCCGAAGGGTGCTAAACGGGACCTTATTACTAAGACTTCGCTGTCTGTCTGTCTGTCACCAACTCACCAGGCTGTATCTCATGAACCGTGGTAGCTAGACAGTTGAAATTTTCACAGATGATGTTTTTCTGTTGCCGCTATGACAACAAATACTAAAAATTAAAAATAAGGGGGCTCCCATACAACTAACGTGATTTTTTGCGGTTTTTCATAGATAATGGTACGGAACCCTTCGTGCGCGAGGCGACTCGCACTTGGCCGGTTATTGATACGATACTTTAGAAACAATAGCGACAATGTACTACGAAAAAGAGGAAGTTTGACAAAATAGCGTGTTTTGAAGTTGAAGTTAGACGTTTTCAATTATCTGTTTTTGTAAAAAGTTTTTGTAATTATGTAGTAATTTGTCCTATAGAGCGACATAGTCGATGTTAATTAACGAAAATTAAATAAAGATTATAAAAACAAGAAGACAATAATTATTTCGTTCTTCGTTAGTAAACATCAATAGGTAAGGT
Source organism: Argyresthia albistria (assembly GCA_963457715.1). NCBI lineage: Eukaryota > Metazoa > Arthropoda > Insecta > Lepidoptera > Argyresthiidae > Argyresthia > Argyresthia albistria. Next base: position 4,432,354 of record OY735264.1, on the reverse strand, counting down.
AGATAACAAAATAAAGTATCAATAAGGAAAAACCTAACCTTACAACCCTTTTGCCCGACCCGAGCAATGTAAGTTCGAGACAGGACAGGACGCGCGGGGGGAAATGCAACATCTTTTGTTACTCGTTTAGGTTACGCCTTATTTTTGTTACGATTATAGGTACGAGAAGGGGCAAAGGGACGCAGGTAAAACTGACGGGGAACTTTTGTAGGTACCCCATATGGCAACAATGCATTGTATATCTTTTTTCATCACATCTATTCAAAAAGAGCTACTTTAGTCCCGGTAAACAGGGACTAAAGTAAGTCTTTTAGTCCCTAGTTTTATGCTGAGTACATTACCTCAAGGATGCTAATCTGCAGAACTAATCTTCTGCTAAATAAGTTACATACAGGGGATTACAAAAGATGACCTGGATACTCTAGCTGAGTCTAGCTAGAGTATGAGTCAGCGTTTCCTTCCGGCTTAGGTAATCTAGAATGCCGAAAAGCTTTCAATATAGCGGAAAAATGTTAGCATGAGATAATCGTCTAGGCTAAGAGAATCTATTTTACTACACCAAAGATGTCATATCGAAAAAGAGTCCGACTCTAGATAATTTTTCCCTAAAAAACATCACAGAAGAACAACACTGAGGGTTTTTTTAACTACACGTCTGATGTATGTACATATATGCATACTACGTACATTACCTATATTGTTTTGCCGATTTCAGAAATACACGTTCTGATATAATTGGTTACACGATCAAATTGTTAATAAGACCGTTTTAAATTAAAATGAGTGCTTTTCACCGTTTAGAATAGAGAGCATTTGTTGACAGGCTACCTGTAGCGCTGTTTGGCTTCATCGTTCAAGCAGAAGCCATTTCTAATTTGTACCTCTAGACTAGACATTTTACGAACGAAAATAAGCTTTTCAAGAACGATATTATAATGTTCGTATTATTTCTGTTCGGTTATTCCCTTTTGTCTGTATTCTGATGTTACGTATATAAATTACTCTTTGAAAAGAACCTCAGAGGTTACCCTTTACAAATGAATGCCTATAGTGAATCAATGAACCTTAATAATGTATGAAATATAATTGAGATGAGCTGTACGTGTTATTTATTTATTGTTAGATTGGTCGCATGTTAGAGCATTTTGTGAAGTAAAGGGTCCAATATGTTCAAACGAGCAGTAGGTGGTGAGCCTATCCAGACCAGACTACCTACGTCTTCTTTGGTTCGTCTTATAAATTCTTTATTTATTTTGTGAAACAGAAAGCCAATACACAGTTGATTTGGTGAATATTACCTGAATATTGCTTACTAATATTAATTTACATACAGGCACAAACTTCTGGCCCGACACTAGGATACCATACCCTGTGTCGTGAGTACCAGAAACCAAGTATAGTTATAAAAATAATTATGGTTATCCTACCCAAGATTTTATGAACCACCTATCAAATCAGGTTACTAACGTGTAACGAATGAGGTAACACGATATTGTAATGTTCTTGTGACAAATTATGCTCCCATTATCGAATTACCTCATCAGTCTGGCCTAATTGCCACCAGGGTGTCTCTCAGTTTAGCCCTACGCCTACGCCCTACCAAGAGCGTGTGAGGTTCTCACATTTTGTAGGTATGACAAATACAAAGTAAGTAGGTATTACAGAACAGAACGATAGAATTGTGTAATTGAAATACCCTATTAGCTTTGGCTTAACGGCTTGGCACAATTCAGGTTGAATTAACTACACACGCCGCCGCACCTGCCAGTAATCACCTGCTATGCCATTTCTAATCACACTTTGATGAAAATCTACACTTGGCATTTCAACACATGCACAAACGTTCAAAACGACGACCCAGAAAAGTTGAATCTTAATCCCTGATAGGAGGCATCATAAATATTCAGTGTCATTATTACACCTCGACGGGTGTCTATCCTGTTGGAGCTTGTGTTTATGTTTACAGGGCTGGGGGAGGGCAGGGGAGGCGGGGCGGCCAGCTGAGTTCGCCCCTCACCCCTGGCTACCCCCGCGGAAAATCGATACTGAACAACGCCGCAGACTGGAAAGCTGGTACACGAATGACGTTGACTCCAGCCTTAGAGGACTTTTAGATCTCGATACCTTAACAAGTCGTGCTTGGTACTTTGCATTTGCGACTCTGTATCTCAGGTTTATCTTGATAAGCGAGGTGGAAACTTCTGCAAACAAAACGTCTCTGATTTCGGCGTTTACCATTAGAAAGAGACGTAAAACTGAGATTAGGCTAAACGTTCCTCGTAAAGGCAAATTGAATATGAATAGTCTAAGATGATCGTTTATGAATTAAGCCTCAATTGATATTCTGGAAAGTTGTGTTTCTTGGAACTTCGGGCAGATAGCAATTGAAAAACCATTGTTATACTTACTTACCTAATATGAGTACCCAAGCCAATGACGAGAAGTTAAGTTTAGTGATGATATTTCGCTTCTCACGCAGGAGATGCAGGTTCGAATCCCGGTGCTGACCATGTACCAATGAGATGATTAATTTGTCGTTAAGCACTTAAATTATCGGGCACTCCGTGTTTCGGATGGCACGTTAAGCTGTAGGTCCGGCTACTATCACTACTTCGTAGTATGTAGTAGTCGTAAAAACCCCTCCATCAACCTGCACTGAGCCAACGTGGTGGAGTATGGCTCAATCTTACTCGGTTCCGAGTAAAGGCCTGTGCCCCTCGGTGGGGACATTAATGGGCTACATTTACTTTCCGTTTCACTTAAAAGTAGATTGTTCTCGTGACAATGGGGTTTTCAAGGGTTTTGAGTTTTAGACCAAACATCAATCTATGAAGGTTTGATAGAACGGACGCTAGAGAAAACCATAGACAATCGTTTCGTTTCTCTTTTGTCGACCGACAGAGTTTATTTGTTTGTCTACCAAACATATTAAGTTAACTTTTAATGACGTCACCTGTCGAAGCAATGACAAATCCCTTTGTCGTCGAGGCGAATGTCTTTGTCTAGGGCTAGTAGTAGCCGTCGGTCGTCGGCCGTGCACACACACGCAGTCATTCTGTATAGCTTAAGCTACACTCTTCACAAAATAAAAGGCCCGTTTTGACAGTTCACGCCCATGTAGTTTTAACCCCTAACGCGTAGGTAATAGAAGCGGTTTTTAGGTGCAACTTGTACGCTTTGCTTGTACGCAACTGTTGGCTTTTTTTACCTACGCATTAGGGGTTAAAACTTCATGGGCGTGAACTGTCAAAACGGGCCTTTTACATTGTGAAGAGTTTACGCACACATAGCGCCGCGCACCACTTGAAGTATGTGCAGAATCTGTAAGACGCTACTCAAATGAAGTGTTGCTCAAATGTCATGCTTGCACTATCATTTCCCAAGCGAGAGACAGTGACAGCAAAACTGAGAGTCCGTCAAACTAGTTGTCGGTTATGCATCCGGGCTTTTGACACTCGCACTTTCGCGAAAAGGGACATCATCGCCTTGTAGGACGTGAGAAATAGGTCACCTAAACTAAACTTAATTATTTCAAAGTCTCGCCCCGAGTCGAATGGCTCGTCTCAAAGGCGAAGTCTTAATATAATTACTCACATAGTTACATCACAAGCTTGCTATACTAAAATTTTAATAAAGCAGGTACCCGTTAGTCAACGTTGGCCGTCATACTCATATTGTATGTGCAAGATTGGAGAAGATGGCGCTCTATAAAACCAGTTACAAGATTTGCTTAAAGAAGGTGACTATCTAAAATGATTAATGTCATGTAGAGCCAAGCGCGAGATTGAGTCGCACATCGCTAACTCCAATCAAACTTGTATGGTAATAGGGTGGGTGTGGGGTCTGAAAAGTAGTTTCTATATCAGAAAGACAATCAGAATTAATAATAGCACCGGCTTAAGTGTTCAGAATTTTCTCCACCTTATATCTGTCAACGAATATTATCCAAAATTATTTTGTTAGGGCGGGCGGGCCAGAGCGAGGGCGGGCGGGGACTCAGTACCTACAGAGCGCTGGGAACTCAAGCTCCGCAGATTTCTACCGATCTAAATCTTTCAAGAGAAGATGAATTCGCCGGGACTCCGAGATGATACATCAAATATTCATCGCACTGAAAAATGCACAATTTCACGCCGGTGAATATCGCGATGTTTTTTTTGTCTATAGATACGAGTCGATGCGATGACCGATTAAAATTGTTTGATGACACGAGCCGAATGAAAAAGAAAAGTAGGTATCAACGTCGTTGAAAGGGATACCTACCATTGTGACGATGGATGACGTTCGCTGATATCAACAATTCATCATTTACATTTCAATATTATAAGTTAAAGTTAAATGATCAAATTTCGATTATACCAAATGTAATTTTTATATTCAGGATATTATCAGAATAATAATATTATTATACTAACATTTGATTGGACTCTTAGAATGTAATGTAAGTACACAAATTTATTGTACCCACCTTTTGTTCAATAAATGATTTTTGATTTGATTTTGAGAATGTACCATGTGTAGTGTAGTGTAATTTCAACAGCTGGTTCTTACCTGAAACAAAGAATATATTACAATTATTTCATTATTTAGGAAAAGTAATTAATGTTAATGTAATTAAGGACATCATTAATATCTATTAATTATAAGTACTTAGTTAAAGCTTAATAATATTCACCACACGAAATACCAGTGGCATGATTCTCTCGCATTCGATATACGATATCTACACCTATATCGAGTGAATTTGTATGGGAATCTGTCAATATAGGTCTCGATATCCGTATATCGAAGGCGCGAGAATCATGCCCGAGGCTACTGAAATACCAATACTGAGGCTTCACCACACCACATTTATATGTCACACATATGTATGTGTTAAAATGTGACTCTACATATACAACACATATAACTACTTACACAAAAACATCCGAGCGAGGGACAAGCGAGGGACAAGTGAGGGACAAGGGTCCAGTGATGGTCCAGTGACTGACATTGACATGACATCTTTATTAGAACTAGGTTAGTTAGTTAGGTTAGGTACATAACTTACTGGATAATAAATAAATGTCCAACAAATATCTTACTATTCGCAAGAATACAGTTAGGTTGTTTAAACCAGCCCGCAGAGACCAAATAGGTACAACGACGTTTCGTTTATTTAAAAAAATATCTACCGATTTTTCAATAGCATGCCATTTTACGCAGGTACCAAATTGCTCTCCGTCTCATAAAAGTTTTTTGCATGTATAACTTAGTGCGACAAAGTACTAAAGAAGTAAAAAAAATATTTACAAATCATAAACGAGACTAATCTACAGCCAATGAATTCCTTTGAAAAGTTAAATGATGTTTTACTTTTACTTTTTTTTAAGTAAAAGTAAAACATCATTCATTAACATATTAAAGATTAAATAAATGAAGACTATTCAGCAAATTAAGTAGACTTGAATTTAACACACTGCACTGCTGCTATAAAATTTAAATATATATCTTATTAGATTTTTATAATTTACAAATACATAAATGAATATCAGTCATAATCGTATGACAATTAATTGACTACTAAACGTTTCTAAGACATATTAATGACACTACACAATGATAACTAATTGAGGGCAATTTCATGAGACGGAGCAATAAATTTCAAATGCGATAAACTAAGCTTTACCTAAAATAGGCAATGAATAAAATCTAGATTGTAAAGAAAGGTCGCTAGGTCGTCTAGGAGCTGTAAAAGATTGAGACAAAGGATAAGACAACGAAATCCCATCCTCCTTCTACCAGTATTGAAAGTTTTAACTCGCAATTACTTTGCAAGTGTCCCAGGAAAGATGGATCGGTTGAATATATGGGCACATCCTTCTCGGGTAAACCGGGTATCCGGGTACCTCTTCTGTCAGAGTTATACGGGGTCGCGCCATAGTTGCGAGACGTAGATTTATGGCATGGGCTATCAAAATATCGCGTGAATGCCCATGCCTTATCGATTCATAGCATTAACAACATAGTATCCATGTGTATAGCGTGAATCATGTTAGCACGATAACACGACAGAAATAAATGACGCAGCCCTTACGAACCAATCGTACCGCTATAAATCAAGAGATGGCGCCACCATCGTCGTAATTCATCAAGTTTAGAAAAATCTGTAATAACGACAATTGTATTTAGAAAAGAACTATTTTTAGAACGTGGTAGTCAAACATACATATTGTTCCGTGTTACAACCGGTTTTATAGTCAAGGTTACCCGCAATTGTAACCGCGGCGTAAATAATTTCTACATCGCGCAATGAGTATTTTTTCAGTTGCTCGGTATAAATAGACTTGATCATACCTCGTCGATGGGAGTCCGTTTCTACACAGTACAGCAGTGATGGGGTTAGAGCTGCACTAAATCTACCCCCGCCCCCAAGTCGAAGCAGTAGAATGGGGACTACTGTTCTTCGCACCCCCGGCTATCTAGCCACAAACGATGAACCGCCAAGGTATCTCGAAACGCTCTCGCTAGCACACACCGGCCATCCGCGCCGCCATCGCCAACGTATTCCAATTGGACGTGAACGACACGTACCGATCCTATGAATCGCATAGAGGGGACATCCCTCAAACTCACTGTAGTAGAAGCTATGACTCTCTTTTGCTTAGTGAAATATGTTGTTCATACAAAAGGTGCCCGCCTTGTCTACACACAGTTTTATACTAGTAGCTCTGTGAGCTGTAGACCTCGACACCGGGAATTAGAGTATTTTTTTTTTCATTATTTTCCATCCCGCCCACATCGTACTTGAAGTTTATCGGAAGAACAGATGGAAGTTTTTAAAAAACAAATAAACTAGTGGCTCTGTGAGCTGTAGACCTCGCGAGTATGTCGGTGGGAAAGCTGAACTGCTAACACACATAAAAAAAATAACCCAAATAATTTTCTTTCAATAACACATACAAACTTATGAATGTACCTGGTTACGTACATGCAGTATGAAAGTAGCCGCACCAATAACTTTGTAAACTACATTTCGCGATCTTTTATACAACCTATTGACTTTTTACTAAAATTATATAATCTGTTTCACTCTCATAGTCTTTACAAATCCAACGACACCTCATTTGTTAATATCCATCGAGCCGTTTGGGTTGTAGCGATTTTTTTACATTTAAAAACCCCATATCTCCGCCATTTTGAAAAAAATCAAAAAACTGGCTCGAGTAAAAAATTCTATTTATTTTTTCAACCTGCTCACAAAATTTCACGAGAATCGGTTCTTAAATGCGACCTGTAGAGGAGAACAACCGGACATACAAAAGCATTTTTGCCCAAACCTGAAACGGAGACGCTTCGCTCGCTTCGCTCGCTCATCTGTTTCACTCTCATGGTCTTTGCGAATCCAACGACACCTCATTTGTTAATATCCATCGAGCCGTTTGGGTTGTAGCGATTTTATCTCCGCCATTTTGAAAAAAATCAAAAAACTGGCTCGAGTAAAAAATTCTATTTATTTTTCCAACCTGCTCACAAAATTTCACGAGAATCGGTTCATAAATGCGACCTGTAGAGGAGAACAACCGGACATACGAAAGCATTTTTGCCCAAACCTGAAACGGAGACGCTTCGCTCGCTCGGTCAACAAATAACCTGCATTTTCTTTCAATAACACATACAAACTTACTAATGTACCTGGTTACGTACATGTAGTATGAAAGTAGCCGCACCAATAACTTTGTAAACTACATTTTGCTGTCTAACTAAAATACTACCCATTGACTTTTCACTAAAATTAAGCATATAGCCTGTACTGTGTCACTCTCACGCTCAAGGCCTTCTCAAATCCAACGACACCTCATTTGTTCACCCACTTTCCAGGCACTGACTCTACTCAATGCCTGTGTTGCTCAGCAGCCAGATTTAGATATTTTGTTTTTAGTATGCCGCTCTATGTTTTTTAAAATTGTGTACTTGTTGTTAAATAATCTGGGAGTAATAAATTTATATAATAATATATTGTGTTTGTCGGTATTTCAATTATTTTTTTAAAAGTTTTAACCAATTATTTATTTTATATTGTATATGTGTGTCATTGTTAGCTGTTAACGCTCACATGATTTGGTATCTAGACTGTAAGTGTGACCTGTAATTATCAATAAATCTTTTAAATCTTTAAATCTTTTAAAATCCGTCGAGCCGTTGATTGTAGCGTTTTTTTTTTACATTTTAAAACCCCATATCCAACCTGCTCACAAAATTTCACGAGAATCGGTTAAGAAATGCGACATGTAGAGGAGAACATACAGACAGACATACAAAAGCATTTTTGCCCAATCCTGAAGAAGCTTCGCCCGCTCGGTCTATAATTTGATATTACCTAATGAAGTTTGTCTAATTTACCTTGTTTTAGCGATATTGGGTTTTCTCTCGATTTTCTTTTTACGAATGGCCCATATAATATAATGGCCCAACAACAACAAGAACTGGTGGGAATCGACCCAGGAGCGCGATGCATGGAAACGGGGAAGAGAGGCCTTTGCCCAGCAGTGGGATGCTATAGGCTAATAATAAATATAAAATAATATAATAATATATGAATGGCCCATATAGGTGTGGTATGGTACGGTTGCGTTATATCATTGTGATCGCAATCCAGCAAAAATATCAAAACAAAAGGATGTCTAAGAAAAGCGGGATGGCTTGCGGCCTACAAACTTATTGATTACCTGCCTCCCTACATATTGATTAATGGTTCTGGTGTAATACTCAGACAAAGCATTCTCATCTCGGAATTGGGAAAGAATATAAAAAGCTATTAGATAAAAAGTTAATGTGATCTTCAGGAGAGATATTGTGTTAATGCTGCATGTTTAGAATATCGTACATCCATGACCAGGCTTTATATGATGCACAGATCACCCCATAGGGGGTGATCTGTGACATGATGTAACAGAAAGGTGTAGTCATATTTTAGGGGGTTGTTAGGGATATAATTCTGAATAAATTTTACTGTGAAACTGATTTGACCAGAGCAACTTTAAAGTTGTCCAGAATGATGTCCCTAACAACCCCCTAAAATATGACTAAACCTTTCTGTTAGACCCTCCCTGTATAGCAGGATGGGTTTAAGACCTATAGACCTAGACCTGGTATGATTCTCGTGCATTCGATATACTTTACTTAAAATATCTAAGTACACCTAAGTAAGTATATCGGGTGATTCCTAACACAATCACCCGATATAGGTTTCGATATCCGAGAATCATACTAATCAGTAGTATAGTAATCATGCAAGACGCCCATACGTCAATTTGCACTTTTTAAAGATTTAATACCTACTACTAATACCTAAGCTGCATGCTCAGAACCAGAAATTAAAGTTTCTTCTCAAAGAAAGAATTCAAAGATTTCGTCTTAGCAATCAGCCTTAGCTTCCATCTGCGCGTTAGCGGTCGTAAATGATAGTGTGGGTTTTGGCAGCTTATTTCCAAATACTCAAAGACACAGGAAACCCCAATTTCATTTATTTGATCCTTTGCTTTTCAAGGGAATTTTGTGGGTCAAAAGTCACAAAACCATGTGCAATTGTTTGTGCCCGCCTTCCCTCTCGCTCACTTTTACTTTAGATAGTGCTTGTTGATTTTATTACAGCAGTAAGTATTATTCAACTAAGTTGTTCAATGGAAGGAACAATACTGGTCTTTCTTACTTTAGGCATTTAGGCGCAAAAAATACCTATAAAGGTATAGGTACAAATGCTACTACCCAACGAGGTAAGTACGTAATGCGTATGTGAAAATAAAAATAGTTTTTGTAGATTTTCTATTTTAATGGTTATACTGGTCGATTCACACATAAAGGATCAAGGATCAAGGATGAAACTATTTTTATCCCACCAATCCGGCACAGGTCCGTATCAGTGAAAAATATTCTTTCATACCTTCTCTATGAGAGTACATTTCTCACTGACACATACCTGTGCCGTCACGGATTCGCAAGTGTGACTACTCTCATAGAGAATGTATGAAAGAATATTTTTCACGGACCGGTGCCGGATCGGTGGATCACTGATATGTGTGAATCGACCTTTAATTGGTAGAGTCTCACTGTAGTGGACCACGTAATATATATACGTCAGAGGTCAATAACCTCTCTCTTAACATAAGTACTCTATTCCTGTCTCCAAGTACCTACATCCAAAATAACAAAGAGAGGGCAAGTACCTATAGACAAATTCCACAAGAACAAAGATAACAACTTGTTCTCAGCAACTGACTACTCTCATAGAGAATGTATGAAAGAATATTTTTCACGGACCGGTGCCGGATCGGTGGATCACTGATATGTGTGAATCGACCTTTAATTGGTAGAGTCTCACTGTAGTGGACCACGTAATATATATACGTCAGAGGTCAATAACCTCTCTCTTAACATAAGTACTCTATTCCTGTCTCCAAGTACCTACATCCAAAATAACAAAGAGAGGGCAAGTACCTATAGACAAATTCCACAAGAACAAAGATAACAACTTGTTCTCAGCAAATAATATGAAAGCAAAATATGGGCACGATCTCGGAAAAATCCTTTGTTAATGTTTGTAACTGGATCCTTACACCCATTAAGTAGGTATTTATTTACATATACTCCATAGACATTAATGTAAATAGTTACCAATCTACCTTTTCCTTTCAGACATGAGATGAGATCCACGTGTAAGCATCTACATATATTATGTACATACCTACAATACGTTTTATGTAGTTTAGTTTATTGCATATTTTACATAGGTAAGTACCTATATCTTGTATCTAACTCTGACCGTGGTATCATTGCGTTGGTCCCAAAGGGATGAAACTATTTTGAATCAGCCCCTTTAATCGATAACTAAAATTACCGCAAATTATGTCAATGTGACAGTATGGTACGAGCTGGATCCATTTTTCTGTAGATTTGAGTTGTATTGTATTTTAGAAAATACTAAAGGCGTCAGTGATACTTTTTAAGAATTTAGCTCTTAATTAAATATGAATCACTTGTAATGAATCGTCTAGCAGACTAACAAATCTCCATCTGCAATGACAAATTCATTGCCCCCACCACCGTCGCCGCCGCCACCGTCCCATCCTTCGCAATTCCGCATACGCAAACAACAATATTTCACTTCGTTACTTAGCAGTGTGTTTTTATTATCATTCGGCCGAGATAGTTGGCAAAAAGAGCAACATTATGGCATTATACAGGGAGTGCTTTGTTAGTTGGTAAGTGCACAAAAACATCTCCCGGACCTTCCCTCGCTCAAACCATTCCCCGGCGTTTTCCGTGTCCCTGCATACAGTTCTCTATTATTTTTGTGCATTGTCTGGTGAATTTGTCGAGAGTAGCAGCGAGGACTAATGAGATCTGAAGTACCACTCGCACACCCGGAGCTCCTTTGTCAGAAATGATAGTAACAAGAGAATCTTTAAAGGATTACGTGAGAATTATGAGATGGTCACTCGATGAACCGTTCGCGGCGATAAAAGTGTCTAGACGGCTTACACTAAGGATATACTATCCTTAATTTGATATAACCTTTACCTAAATACGGGCCTTCGGTTAGATAGCAAAGCGTTTTTTCACGCTTAGTTGGTCACCTAAGAATGGGATCGTTATCTTTATATCCCTCAATGATGGCTCCGAATTTCTTTACAGAAAGTAATGACCTGTCGTCCTCATTTCAAACTCCGCATCCCCACGGGACACGTGCTTCGTAAAAACGGCATCAGCATCACGCCATTTTGTTTTATATGTAGATGAGGGAAGGAAAGAGGCGAATTAATTAAGGACACCAAACCTCATAAATTAGGTTCGCAACTGACAAAAAATGTCACCGGAACGTGCAATTACGGCGGACTCCGCCGGAGTCGGGGGCCCGCGGAATGAAAATAATTACACGTCAAATGAGTTGAATGACGCCTATTTAAAATGGCCGCTGTGCCGCTGAAAAACGACCCGGATTAATGCCCGTCACACGACCCGAAACCTGAAACTCTAACAATTTCCTTCAACCTAACCGTCGATCAGCTGGTAACTGTCAGCACAACATCAACTTCAGACAGAAGGATAATAATGACGGTGTAAAAACCTAAGAAAATGAAAAACTTCACGCTGCTGCCTTAGGTCTATCTCTATATCTAACGTAGTCAAGTCTTTCAGAGCATGCATACATAGTGTAGGGTTCTTTGCATGCATGCATATTGTAGCTTCTGCAGTCAGCAGCAGACGACGACGCATCAAAAGGAAGTCGTTACAGAGTTACATGGTCCGACGAAACATTCAGTCTCGTATCGTAATGGCTTTCTGCAGTCATACGAGATGACTTATGTAACGCTCTACAAACTGGTGTCTGCGAATATTGCGAACATTCAATTCCAAATTACGCGTCGTAAATTACTTTGGGGCATATTTTGCAGCAGGTTCTGGTAATTCGGTTTCACCTCTTTTTAAGAAGCTTTTAGCTTGCTTGGTAACATATTTATGAATAGCAGAGTGTTTGTAATAGGGTCCTGTTGGCACTGTTGGCACCCTTTGGGTACAGAATACTAAAAAGGTTAGGTGAAGGATAAGAGCGAGATCGATACTGGCCACGCCAATATTTCTATAGAGTTGAGCGTTTAACACGAACGCAGTTAAATAAAACGTCCTTGTCAACGTCCTGTGATTTATGGCTGCAGTGCGCTGCGGCATTGCAAAAAAAAAACACGTGTTGTTAACACAATATGTGAGCGCATTCTTCGCGAGGCAAAGCCGGCAAATAGGTTAATGCATGCTCTTATGGCTGCGATAAACAAGCTGGGAGAGACCAGCCGTTCCACACATAGCTGCGAAAACGCCCGCTTCAGGCTCAATTCCAAACCATAAAGAGATGCCGAGATTGGCTCGGATTTATAAACAAAAACTTCTCTCATACCTACTACGGAACTACATATATTGGTAAGTAAATAAGTGTTCTTTCCGTCCAGCCAGATATCGCAGATTGACTGACTCGATCTCATACTTATTTACCGGCATTGAAATAGAGCTATTCATTTTATCTCTGTACAACGAGCAACCACCAGGGAAAGGGACGATCGAACGTAACGCAATAAAATTAGCCTTAAACCCAAGCGGTAGACGCAGTGAAAGCTACGAGCGGGAGGGTCGCCGCCCCGACCTACATACTTTCAGGGCGGACCCCCACCCGCGAACTACCTTCGACAGAAATCCAGCGACACTGTCGCTAGCTCAATACACCATCGTCGCAAATGTACTGAGCTACGAAACACCCGACGGTATCGCCACTGCAATGTAGCGCTCTCGCTAATCGGGAATGTCGCGAAGAGTTATATTCGCGCTAGGGCGCAATCGATCGGGTATCGGCGAGTCCTTCATCTGTGAGGGATCACAATTAGCGGGCAGGACGCAAAGCAGTTACCGGCCTTAGTGACTGATGCCTGCAATAAACCCCCAATACCAACCGACAACACTTAGCTCTAGGTGGTCGCATGAACCGCAACAGCTCTGTCAAAGCTAGGAGACATTGGTTTCCGTGTCGTGACTACAACGTAACGTAATTGAGGGTGCGCGGGTATTAATAACCGGCCAAGTGCGAGTCGGACTCCGTAACATTATCTATAAAAAACCGCAATAAAAAACATGTTGTATGGGAGCCCCACCCAAATTTTTTATTTTATTTAATTATTTATTTTTTAAGTAAATAATATACTCAACATATTGTGAATATTTTAAGCGTCTACCCTGGTACCATTATCAATATCGAGCAAAAATGAGCAAAAAAATCACGTTTATTGTATAGGAGCCCCCCTTAATATTAAATTTCTTCTGTTTTTTATTATTTGTTGTTATAGCGGCAACAGAAATACATCATCTGTGAAAATTTCAAGTGTCTAGCTACCACGGTTTAGGAGATACAGCCTGGTGACAGACAGACGGACGGACGGACAGACAGCGAAGTCTCAGTAATAGGGTCCCGTTTGGCACCCTTCGGGTACGGAACCCTAAAAACGAAGCTGCTAGCAATAAAAAGGTACTTTGAAGTAGAATAACGTCATCGATACGACACAGGACGCGGGAAGGTTTTTCTATCAGGAAATGATACCAGATTGTTACCGACGTGATCTATAAGGGACTATTTGTTATTCTGCGCTTTAGATACAGTTTTACTTGTTCAAATTCAAATCATACCAATAAGCATATAGGTAGGTACCTATACAAGCCCCGTCGAACAACAAAATACCTCAATACATACAATGCCTATGCATGAGTTTGTATATTGGACGTTTCCTGTAGCAAAGGTTCGCTGAAAGCGCGTTTTTTCCGGCCGCCCAACAAAGTGTCCAGTGTCCCCTCCCGCCGCGCCGCCACCATACCAGCCCCCTGTTATTCCTGACGTATTTCCGCACAATTCAAACCTTGTCCGACCTCTGACCTCTTCACTTTAGCCCTGTACATGATAATATAGATGTATATTCTCACTTAACTAATCATCTAAGTCAGGTAATGTTTTCCTCCTTGATATTTTTGTGAAAACAATGATCAAATCAAATCAAAATATATTTATTTCAAAAACAGGAAATGTACTTACAGCGAAAGGTAATACAACAGATTAGTAACAAAGGAATCAACTAAATATTTTAAGGGTATACGTACATGAATATGAGACATTTTGTAGTACATTTAGGATGAGAGCCGTAAGGTTTACCCTGCCGTAAGGTTTATAAGGTGTTTTTTTTTATAATTTTTTTTTATGTTAAAAAATACTATTGTTAGTTTAGTACCTATTTGATGCGAGAGATGTATGCCAGGATCGTAGCAAGTGGAGGTCTTTAGTCTCTGCCTGCCTCTCTTCTGGGAAAAAAGCGTGAGCATATGTGTGTATGTAACTATATGTAGTTTAGTATTTTGACCAGTTTACAAATTAATTCAAATACCTACTATAAGCCTATTACGAGCCAGTGATATAATTACTGTGTAATTGAATTGAAGTTTGCACATCGATGGAATTTAAATTTATAAATATACCCACATAAAACTAATATAAATTAATATTCTGATGAACCACACATTACTCCACAATTATGCATATTTATGTCAATTCCATGGGTGTGCAAATGTCAATTCAATTCTATTATTGGCTTAAACCTATTTATGTAATAAGTAGCGCTGACACGTGGATGTAGAGGGAGCAACTTACACAGACCACAGAACGTATATGCACCAAGAAATATAGCTTGTCAATATATAAATCATTTTGCAACCAAAATCATGACTTCAGGCTTCAGAAACATCACCCCTTTAAATTGTTATCTTTAGAGGGCTCCACGCTCTCCTCGCATACTTTTAACGGCCTATTAGTGCAATGAAAACTCAATTTGGCCCTGTAATTACTTAGTTGGGTTGCATCAAGCCTTTCAAGGGATCAAAACTTTCGTTTTCATCATCAATTACCAATTTAGTTCAGAACGGCTCGGCTGTTTCGAGCGAATAGATAAACAAAACTCTGCAAATGGATTGATAAGGAAAATCGGTCCTTATTACAATGTGCCAAGCCGGTTAGAGCTGGTGCTCTAAAGATTGTCTCAAGTCTCTACGAATGTGCCGCTAACCTAAATCTGATAGAAACCTCGGACGATCCGTGCCTCGTATAAATAAAGACGTTCTCTTTTCGTTTTGCTCGAAAAACACCAATATCGAAATGGAATCTTCTAGTGGTTATTTAAGCTTGCTACATTTTTTTAAATCGAGTAATTACTTTTAATTCTTGCGACAAAACACGAAAGCGACAAATTCATAGACCACGTCTAATTCAAAATCTGCAACAACCGGATAACACCACCAAACGACATTAGCCCTGCCGGTTCCTGCCAAATTCAATTCTCTTCATCATATTCGTATAGTCAAACTTGCATGTTTAAAATTTCATCCCGGCCAGCCTATCTGTAAGTGCAATCATATTTTCCTGCCAACAGTGGGCTGCTGCCAAGAAGCCTCCAAGACGCGGGTATGAGCGTGCGCTATCGTGATGGCGATAACGATAGAGATTTCCTGCATTTGAGCGGTTTTAAATTCAACTTCGCGCGTTATTGTTTTTGACGTGCCGATTTTCTGAAAACACGTTCTACCTCTATATGTCATTTTTCATTAACACACTCCTGTTTTAACCCCTTTGCTTCTTCTCCTGGCCGAATAGTAGACATTAAAATCAGTGGAAATTCAGTTTGTATTCAAAGTTTGTTTGGGGTGTGTCTGTGTCCTTCTGATAGTGGAGGTCCTCCAATGGTCGATTTTTCAATCTTCAGATGAATAGACAGATCCTAACTTAATTTGACATTATTTTCATTTAATGTGTAAAATTTCGCTCCTGGGCCGTTCCCACCAGTTCTTGTTGTGTTCCCTCAGCTCGTCAATCCAACGTTTTCTAGGGCGGCCTCGACCTCGCTTTGCGTTTTGTGGGACCCAGAGTGTCATTTGTTTGGCCCATCGGTCCGGTTGCATACGAGCAACGTGGCCGGCCCCGTCCCACTTCAAGGGCGAAATGCATGGAAACGGGGAAGAGAGGCCTTTGCCCAGCAGTGGGATGCTATAGACTAATAATAATAATAAATAATGTGTAAAATGTTAAACTCAGGTAAACATTAACTAAGGATTGCAAAATCGGCCGTAAGTCGAATGGAAATCAGAAATATACATGTGGCCTATTCGCCGTATTCGCAGCGCACGCAGTCAATGTGTATTGTGTATCGAGTCGAAGACGTTCGGTCATTTTAGCATCAATCAAACCGTTTAGATACAAAAGACACAAATTACTGCTGTAGTTATACTTCATAGAGTGACTTTTATTATGGGAGGACAACTGCCTTACTGGCCTGTTAGGGGACTGAATTGATCAAAGCTCGACTAAACTTTGACAACTCCATAGAAACTTGCATGGAGTTTTCAAAGTCTACTTGAGACTAGTGTTAACTCACCGTCTGGCTAGACGACCTTACCGCTGTTCGTATTTCTATTCCACGCCGCATTAAAATAGAATTTGCAGACAAACTTTTTTACAAAAAATAAATAAAGCATTTATAAGCCTAGCATGTAGGTCGTCGCCTAATGAGGTCATGTGAGCTGACATGTGCACTTTTTAATAACATAGGTCGCTAAGTGCCAGTATTTTTAATGCAGTGCAAGCGTTAAAATAATACCAAATGTAGCAAACATGTTCTCGAATGGAGACCACGAGACCAAAGTGCGTGATGTGGTGCGAGTGAGACGGTGAGAGGTCTTTGTGCTGCACGGGAATGCTAAATGTTATACTTATATAATATTAAATGTTATGCTGATATGGAATCGTTCCTGTTTTTCTTGGTTTCGTCAACGACGCAAAACAAATAGAAAACGGTTAGATGCGGTTCGCATTCGCACACGGAGGGTTCCGTTCCGTTCCATCTAAACTCAAAAACTATCTCGTCCGCTTTAAAGGAACCTTAAAGTTTTTTTAAATAGTCTGTACTTCATTTAATTATGCTGCAGTGGTAACAGAAATACACACTCTGTGAAAAATCTAAGTTTAAAGTTTTTTTTTTCTTGGCCATAAAATCATACTAGATTGCTTCGGAAGTTGTGGGCTTAGGGATTAGTTAGAGATAATAAGTCTTTACCTATTACGGTTAATGTGATATTGACGGACGGAAGGACAGATAGTACGGAAGGACGCGGAGGCTTAGTAATCTGTGCCGCTTAGCACCACCACCATGACGGGCCTTTTCCCATAGGTACGGGTTGGCAAAGGACAATATTCTTTATAGAGTAACCAATTCGCGTGGCACGGGGCGAGCCCATCACCGCAGCTATGGATCACATTAAAACAAGCTGCTGAACCGCCACGAGGCTGCGGTCATGCGGTCGTGCTGTGCCGTCTGCCGTCGTCGGTATTGACGCGCCTCAGCCGACAGCCCAGCAACTAGGTCGAACGACATACTCGACCTAAAACCCGTGGCTTTGCGACCGCACGACAGACGCGGGCGGAATCTGTCGGGGACATTGGTCGAGATTAACTTTATTTGGATGTGATGAACACTTGTGATTGGAATTGGATTGGTTTTGATTAAAGATCCTAAACACGAGCAGCAGTCGACGGCAGTCTTAGAAAATCTGTCGACAGCAGTTGACACCACCTACTGCAGCGTTAAAAAGTGCCGACGCAAAGTCTGCTGTGGTGTCGACATGTTTCAAGGCTGCTATCACTCGACTGCTGTCGTATGCATGTCGACGCACATTTTGCTCGTCTGTAAGAGTTTCTCATTGGGATATTATTTAATCGGAATAACACAGAACCATTTTGGAGAGAATGGTTCGGGATGAGCACAATATCCCTATTCCGGGCCGCAGCATCCCGTGAGCAGATCGCCGTAACAGTCGCCAACCTCCGATAGGAGATGGCACCCGAAGAAGAAGAAGAACGGTTCTTCAAAGAACTTCCATTTAATTAAATAAACCGAGTTCAACATCTGGTCACTATCTAGCTAGAATAAACCAACGACGCGACCCCCACTCTGAAGAACCAAGAGAGACCAACAATAAGTCTAATAGTTTCAGATTCACCCGGAGTTCCCTCTTTCATATTCAGCAGGCATTCGCTCGAAAGGTGTATTAGTATATTACGAGTATGTACTCGTACGTATTCAAGAAGTTAGCGCACTCTGGTACTATATTATTGTTACTCGGAACTTTCAACGATATTACTTAATGCAAATGCTGCAGTTTCTGTTTGCGATGGTTCTTATTATTCAAATGTGTGAGTTTATATGAAAACTTGGGAGTTTCGTTTCAATGTTTTGATCACATTCGCAGTTCGGGTTTAAAGGAGGTTAAAGGTAAGTGTGATCTAAACGAACCCACCCTTTGAACTATTAGAAGAAAGCGAGTCAGGTACGAGTAAGAATGACTTTATCGTAGAGGGTGCTTTTGAACTCGTCCGAATAATAATATCTCCCAAAATTAGAAGTGCTACTATAAGGTAGTGTAAGATTAGACACCCTTATGTAAGTTACAAAGCTATATATGTCATATAATTATAAAGCAAATATATGCAACGGATAGAAAAAAAATATAGATAGAAGATTAACCTTTGTTTTACTAAAAAAAATATCGGCTCTTTGATTTGATACCCTTGAGTTCATAAGGGCAGGAAAAAAGGCACTTAGAGTTCCCCATAAGGATCTAAATTGCTACAAATATCATCAACTTATCTGAATTAGTTACCCCACTTCACTTACTGTCACATCAGCCCTACTGAAGTCGCAAGTTACCATACTATAGGACTCAACTTGAGTTAAGTGTATTGTGTTTTCTTTTTTCCCTAAATTTGCTCTGAAGCTGTATTGTATTTTTAGACAACATAATAATAGCATTAGAAATGGTTACCCACTTATCTACATAGCTTTAGAATTTTTAAACACGACCTGGAGGGAAAGTAGGTACCTACTCTAAATGATGGAGATAGCAAATTTCACTCATTGCAAATATTTCTTTATTTTTGAAAAGAAACAATGCAGTTTGCATTCAAAGATTTTTTAATTCGCTTACCGCAACCGGGGGTCGAACCAGCAAAAAATTTTTTTAAAAAAAAACACGTTATTTTTTGCACTAGTCGAGCTGGGAGGAGTTTATTATTGCCAATTAAAAAAAAAAGTTATTGTCAAATAAATAATAATATTTAATTATTAAAGAAAAAAAGAAGTCGAATATTGACTGACTGTACTGTTCAAATTAACCGACTAGGTTTTACACAAGATCTCACAACTTTTTGCGACAAAAGAAGTGCGTTGCGAGACTTGCAGTTTTGTACATGTAATGTTTTTGATAGGATATACCTTAATACGACACTCGTTCTCGAACGAAAAAATACACAATTTGAGATTCGCCTGGCAAAGAAAAAATATTTTCATTCATTTTCCTCTTAGCAATTTTTAACTATCTATTAATGGATCAAGAAAACAGTACTCCACCGGTAATATTTGAAACATTAATTTCATTTGAAATTGTGAACTTTGTTCGCTGGCAGTGCAAAGATTCTTCTTTGCCTCGCTTCGCAGTTGTTCGTAATTCAGTCGAGTAACTTATCAAGAGCAGCCGCAGACCCCGCATAATTTTAATTTATTTTATTATGGCCTTCTGCGTTTTACTTCTATCGCTAAGAGTATTACTGGTTAGGGAGTCCCTGTGGGGAGTCCAAATATGTTGTAAGCAAGAATCGCATTGGGAGCAGTGCCAAGTACAGTCGATGTCAAAGATATCTTTACAATTGAGTGTTCCTTAAATATCTTTATATTTAATAAGTTTATACACAGTATGACGAATACTTGTTACAATGTATGTGACAGTTTCATCTCTTCAATCTCCAATCAATGCTCCAAAGTTATGTTTACTATCTTTCTTCCACAGAATCATTGGCACATATTGTGACAAATATATATTGACACTACATGTTACATACTCGTATGTCCTTTTAAATAAAGTGTAAAATAGTTTTTGTTACAAACCGAAGGCCAAATTAACAAGAACTGTATAAACTTGAATTTCATCGCCTAAATGGAAACATACATACACAAATTATAGTACAAAAAAATATAATAAGAACGTCAAAGTCAAAGGGTTAAAAGAGTTTGTAAATTCTACTGGCCATTCCTTATCCTTTGCGTGGATTCGCCTCCATATAAAATATAATAGCTACCGATAGCGATCCGGATAGCGAACAAGGGATGCAGGTATTCTCGACACCAAACCTCAAGTATCAATCCAGTGCTTTGAATTCGACATCTGCAGCGAATACCGCTGACAAGCGCACAGTGGAACAAAATAGCCAATTTAGGTGCACCTTCCTGTCACCCCTAACAAGCACGTAATAAAGACGGATTCGGCTTGCAGCTGGATACAATGCTCTTCGTATATTTTCTTGGATGAAACGAGCCCCTATGCTACCTACTGATTCAATTATTCGAGTATTGAATTGGGAGGAGCGGAAGAGCGCAGGTGCTTGTAATTTGATACCGGGCATATTAATCCTACTTGGTCTTTTTTATTTGATTACGTGTTTAAAGGAAAATTTGTATGGCAGTGATTCTACAGGTGTAATTAAAAGTAATTAAAATATCCGGCTTGAACTACCTACCTAACGGATTATTTTGTCAGTTTAGATAGTTACCTACTGACTAAATAATCAGAGCCAGAAAAAGTATTCGAGTTCAGATTAACATATGACATCGCACATAAGATTCAGTGACATTTCAATTCAAATACTTTTTCGATGCGTATTTTTTCCTGTGATCGAAGTGCTTCGTACACAGTTGATTATTATTACTAAACAACCGACATGAACATATGTACAGTAAATGCATGTAGAGAAACTGGTACCGTGTTGATTGACACCAGAAAATGAGCTCAATGAAAAATCGTAAAATATTTTACTTATACCACTTTCAGCAGCGATTTAATTCACAGCCAACAACGTCAGAGTAAGCTTCTGCCAGGGAAAATGATTAAAAACGCAACTTTCTTTCGGGAAATGAAAAATGAACAGATAGCCATCGCATCTTCCTAAAGACAATTATCTGATAAAGAGCGAGAGGCGAAATTTCACTAAAGTTAGAGCCGTCTTAATTGCTTGGCTTACTCGTTTTTTGGTGTCACTGTGTCTAGATAAATTTGATTTCAGCCAGACAAAAGTTTTTTATATTAAAGATCTGTGATAGGAAAGTACCGCAGCAATTTCGATCCCTTTAGTAATTATATCAGTCATTGGACAACAATTTCGGGCATGTCGCAAAAAATTACAAAACCGCTTTTATTATAAAAGTAGCAAGCAACAATCAGTCAAGCGTTGAGACATTTATTTGAGGCTCATCGTTTATTATTTGAAAGTAGAGACAGTTACGAAGGGTATTAGAAAGAACCCTTTGATGGAGACTTTGATCTTTAATGTGTTTTGGATATTCGAGCCCAAAATTATAAATATCTTGAGCCATTTTGCATACGTACTTTGACTACTGCTGGATTTTGGGCTGTGCTTATTTCGAACATATTGCTAAATACCTAAATACAGATTCCCAACGATCTTTTGGCGCCCGGTGACATGTAGAACTAAAGCTTATTGACCAATGAGGAGTGGAAGGTCCGTGTTGATGACAGGTTCGTGGTATTAATATGCGTGGAGCTGGCGCCCCCTGTAAACGGCGCTCATCAGCCAAAGAATCGTTGGAAGACTGTACTAAAATAAGCATGCCGCATTTGAGCGAGCTGTCACCTCTCTCTCTCTCTCTCTCTCTCTCTCTCTCTCTCTCTCTCTCTCTCTCTCTCTCTCTCTCTCTCTCTCTCTCTCTCTCTCTCTCTCTCTCTCTCTCTCTCTGTATCAATCTACTCTACTATCCGCGAGAGAGAGATGGCATGGATATTAAGTTGGTTTGGTACAGACTGTCTAGTGTAAGTTGGCGTGTGGCAAAAAACGTACTAATTTTTCCAGTTGTGTCTGACAGTTCTCAAAGCTTGGTGGCTTGTAGGGGGCGCCGACACAGGAACGCCAACTTATACTAGACAGTCTGTATAGATAGGTACCTATCAAAAATGATCCTGTTAAATAAGACGTAGGAAGTAGTGGGAACATCCCAAGCTAAGAAAAGACGTGCATACCTGTTTAAACATAACAATAGCTTGGAATTTATACTTAACAATACAATACGTCTATAATTAAATACAGTACGGGGCCTTTGTTTCAGCACGTCGGGTTTCGTCTCGGTCTCTCTCTCGCTAAGTCAAACGCCGAGTATCATACTCGTGTCGTGCGTGGCACCTCCCAAAACAAAGGCTCCGTACGGTACTATAAATATTTTCATTACTTTAAGATTACTTTGGATAAGTTCTTGCCAGAATAGATCAATTTCATCATTGGGCAGTTTATGCTCAAACCGGGGAGACTTTTGCCCAACAATTTTACACCATGCAAGCTAAATATTGCAACAAACTGAAACAAAAAAAAACTGCAGCATAGTTACGGTTTATCTAAACAAATTATTTTTTGAGAAAGCTGCCTAACGAAAGCGAATTCTAACAACAATATTATCATCTCCACTTTGTTACCAAAAACATTTTACCAAATGTCTGAAGACAATAAGTCGCGAGGGGCGGTACTGAAACCAAAAGGAACAGAAATAGCAAGATAACGATGCCGATGGTTCTCTGGCACTCGGAATATTAATCAAAGGCTGAGAGTTATAAATAATGGCCCTCAAAATGGCATTAACAGTACCGAGGCTTGGTGAAAATTCAGTGAATCGAAGCACACAGCGGTTGAAGAAATCGCAATCTGTTCAATCTGACAACAAGGTTAAAGAAAATGGCCGCAGGACACATAAATCGAATCTTTTAGAAAAACTATCTTTTGGAGTGCGATGACAGGTGTAAAACTAACGCTTGGTGGCCAATGAGAAATGAAGAACGGTGTTGATGACAGGTTCGTTGCATAAGGTTGCGTAGTAACACTGACACGACAAAAGATAGATGAAAGTACATTAAGTGACTGTAAGACTGTACATAAGTAGATAATAATAATAATGTCGAATAGCCACGCCGCATGACGATCTTAAATTAACATCGAACACATGAACTGTGAAAAATGTTTCTTTGCATTGTTGATGACTATGAACAGGCACCTATTTTAAATAAATAAACATCCTTCAAACATTCCTGCCATTGAAGCAATCCTATTCTTTACCAAAAGATCATCGACACCAACCAAAGGCTGAGCTCCATATACTTCGTTAATTTCTGATCAAAGGAACAGGAATCCATCAAAAGTGGCACAAATCCCTCCCGCTGCAGCGACCGTGACTAATCGAAGTTAATCAGGGGGGTTACTCCCATTAAGGGCTCGGTCGGATGTAGCTTACTAATTTGGAGTTTGGACCAACCCCACTCTGGGGTTAACTTCTAAGATTTTGACTCACACTCTTACAGAGAGTATGGACTCGTAGAGAAGATGATGGGTACTTCATAAGATGGGAAGTTTAACTTAAATGGTTAATGCTCGAATGATGTAAAGTATTATCCTCGGGGTGTAAGTAGCTATTTCACACTCGAACTATATTCGCCCTCGCTCGCTTCGCTCGCTCGGGCGTCTAAATGTCTCGCGGTCTCGCCCTTCACGGGCTCCAAATTGGACCTTCGTCCGAAATAGCTCTCTTTCACCCCTCGTGTAACAAACTACTATTTTGTGTTGTAACTATGTGCTTGTCCGTAACAATCACAAGCCTTTTTAGCGTAAAAAGCTGACAATAGCTACGTACGAGTATGTTTCTCGCGATTTATCGTTTTTGAATGGTAATTGGCCCCAAGATCTACTTACACCGACCGAGTTCTATCTACCCCTCCCGTCCCGATGACCGCACGAAAGATTTTGATATTCATCTCATCACCTCGTGTCCCCCAAGAGTTGAAACATAACTTCATCCCTTTCTGAACTTGACATCTAGGGATTGTAAGGACGAGATAATTAATCGACTGTATTATTGAAATTCGGGAGGTTCTAATTCCTTGTATGTCAATGAGATCTATTCTTAGAAACATCAATTTGCCTCATCTCAATTCTAATCAAAAGTTTTGATAGTGTCGAGCCGAGGTCGATTAGTTACTTGGTAATGAATTGAAGGGACTAAATTGTGACTCTGTTCCAGCTTATACCTGCTTAGAACCCCGGATCTATAAGAGGATTATAGAATAGATTGAAGAAGAATATCTTTCTGACTGAACCTTGGGGGCACTCGAAGAACACATGCCTTAGAAAGGATGTCATTATATTTTATAAGTACTATACTTCTACGAAAATATAGTATAAAATTTAGGGGTGAATTCAGCCGTTCGGGTAAAAACCAATTTGCTAATAGCAACGAAACTTTGAGAACAATTTATTTTGGCCGTCAATGGGCTTCCGAACTGATGAGCTATTAGTTATAATAACCCGACACTTCCAACAGCTCAATATCAGAATTAACGAAGTCTTTTATAGCTGACCTAAAAGATAATTACTTAAAAACACGTCCCACACCTGATAATTAATATGGAAGGTCAAACCGGGGAGGTCACAAAGGCACATTCTTACGCTCACGCCTTCTTTCCGGAAGAGGGATAGGTAGAGACCAAAGACCTCCTTATAAATAATCATTTAATCATCAACATATCAATAAATCACAAACATCTTCTATATTACACACACACACACACCCTCACACACTCCCTCACAAACACTCTACACTAAGTTAAAATTGTAATGTTACTCTATTTCAATGTTAATTTTAATAATTATCATATTTTAATTTATCATTGATGTCGAGAATTCGGAAATTATTTAAACTATTAGAAATGGTGTCATTTACTGGGAAGTATCTACTCATCCTATGCCACAGGGCTCGCCCTTTTTTAGGGAGTAGAGATCATCCCTTGTTCTTTACTATATGTAAATAACAAGTCTTTACTATGTAAATAACAATACATTACGATGTAAATAACAAGTCTTTACTATGTAAATAACAAGTTTATAAGACTGTATATTGTTCTGAATAAATTATTATTTCATTTCATTTCCTTTTGGTCCAGTTGTTGCGATGCTATACATGCTCGCCGATTACGCATAAGTATCTTCATACATGCTCGCCGGTTAGTCGGTTTAGATCTACAGACATTGGGCGTGTCAGACACGTGGCGTGGCAGACAAAAAAATATTGTCCCATACAGTGTGCATGAACGCATTTATTAAGGTGGTTTTACATCCAGACATTCAGCGTGTCAGACACGTTCCGTGGCAGACACCGACAGACGCCGTTTATTTACATCTAGCGTGCCAGATACGTGCCGTGCCAGACGCCGACAGACGCCGTCGGTCGTCACATCTTCAGACACCGTCGTCAGCAGCTGTATTCACACTGCCCGACAGATAGCCACAGACACGTACCGACATGAACCGCGCAGAAAAAATATTCTCTTGGCGAATGCTGGCCGGGCACGGCACGAGTCGGTCGGTGTCTGCGCGGCCACGTTACGATACATATAAATACGTTCATACACTCTCTATGGGAGAATATTTTTTTGTCTGCCATGGAACGCGTCTGACACGCTGAATGTCTGTAGATGTAAACCCACCTTAAGTTTCTTCATACATACTCCGGTTACGGTAAAAGGCAAGAATGAAAGAAAATCGAGCATGCGTGCGTCACATTTACGTAAAATCACGTAAAATCTAAAATTGAACATATCAAGCTTTTCTAGACAAAGCTACGGCGGCGAGGTAAAAGAATTATTTCCAAGTGTAGGTGCGTGATTTATTGATAGTAATATTGGAAAAAATAGCACAAAAGCAAAACAGGCGAATAAGGAAGATGGATGAACTTGCTTCGGTGAAACCGGTTGTGGCCCAGGTTAATTAGCGAAAGCAGCATTTCACCAGGACCTAGGTTTAGGTTTAACGGTGTACTGTATAGGGTGTGGTGTATTTTATGTACCTGTGAGATTGGCCATGTGAAGGAGGCAATGTACAGTAGTCTTAGTAACAGTCCTTGCCAAATTTGAAAGTTTACATTCTGGGAACATACAAATTAATTAAGTACTAGCCTCTATCATCCATCATTATAGAGAGACAAACCACGAACTCGGAATTATGTTTGTTAGATCACGAAACTCTAGAACCTATCCAGGGGCTTACAAAAGATTGTTTTGTAAGCCCCTACATAACTGTCAGCTAGCATCACTATAATGATGCCTCTAACTTTGAGTTGTTAACATTTCAGAAGTTTGTTCAATATCCGCAACTAGACCAAAATTCGCCCTTTAAAATACAGTACTTATAAGTATTTATTTTCTGTACATATTTTAGTAACAGAGGGTCATAAAAATCTGTCACATCAAGAGAGATGGTTTCCTTAGTGTAGGATATACGGGTTCGTGAAATATTGGCGGTAGCTGAAATAGTCGGATGTAGAGTCTAGTAACCCTCGACGGTGGGTAAATGGATGGGCACCATTGATTGTATCATATCAAATGCATTTGACTTATTTACTAACTGCCTTATTCATAAAACTTATCAAGCCTATGATAGATAAATGTACTAATTATTTCCCTTGTTCACAAACACAAACAAAGTGAGAGAGAAAGCCGCGATTTTAACGGCATTTTAGTAATAATAGGTTAATTGGACATTTGTGAATAAGGACGTAAGTATACTTATATTACTACAGATTTTAAATATTTATATGTCCGAAAGGACCACGCCGTTTAAAAACTTTATTAAGACACGAGTTTTGGTGTTATAATCATAAGTGTTATTGTTAATTGAACCACTGCCACTGGTTCTAATATCATCATATACCATATGGTGCATTCCGATCGCATTTCACAGTTCAGTTCAGTTCAAAAATTTTATTGACCATAAAATCATACAACATATTACTTAGTCAACGTCAATATAATATTAATATTTTTGTATACTACCGCCCGTTCGGAAGTTGTGGGCTTAGGGATGGAGCAAAGAAGAGCAAGAAACTCCCCCGTACCTCTTTTTTCACAATACGAGATATAAGAACCTGTAATATGCAATGAATCTTTAATAGTTATATCACGTTATGGATGGACGGATAACTTACTTGTATTTTTTATCCATAACCTTAAAATACACTTCTCGGTTCTCGAAACATCATCACTGCCACTTCACATTAAATTCTGTTACAAGTTTATTTCATGTTCAACATTTCAACGTAGTAACTACAGAAACATACACAAAAATATAGGAAATTGAATTAACGAAATCCTCGTTTGTACAGTGCATCGGTAGGTTGCTATCTGAAGTGTTATCTGTATACGTTTCATGTGTAAAATGGATTGTAGATAATAGATAAGGTGTTCGGTGCGGTCATGTATGGCATCATCACTAATGATTTTGTTAAAACTTATTACGTCATATACGCAAACGCTGCTTATTAGGTGCATAACATGTGTCACGTCTTTTACCATATGGGGTGACAAAGGCACAATTTTGCCCACTTTTAGCCAGCTTGTTACAATTATCTATTTTTAATTCGCGGTACATATTTTCACTAAATATGGACAAGCAGTAAATAGCTAAATTAAATGTAAGTTTGTTTAAGAATGACTATTCCAGACAACTCCATATGCAAGAATAAATCTTTTTGTTTAATACTCTATGCGTATTCTAAAAGACGAATAAAGGAGAGAGCAATCCTTGTGAAATTCAATTCGTTTTAAAGATTCTCGTACATCGTACTCGTATTATTGAACCCAGGTCTACAATTCATGTATGTAGATACCTACCAAGTTTCTTGCACAAAATATACACACAATATACGCTGACTAAGTGCTTTATAAGCTATTTTTGTTGAAGAGAGCCTTCACAGCAAAGTGTGTAGCCATCTCTATAATTAGCACTAACACCCGTCCTATAAAAAATATTCGCCAAAATGAACCTTACGCCATGGAATTAGAGTTCAAATACAATGAAAAAACATTGAGCATTTTGGAATGCCTGCGGGACACAAAAGGTTAAGGTATTTGTAACCATACCATATAAGGAACCCCTGTAAAATAACACCAAGTCATAGGATATTACGCGTGTACCTACGGGTCGATTCTCGCGCCTTCGATATACTGATATCGAGACCAATATTGACAGATTCCCATACGAAATCATTCGGTATGGGTGTAGATATCGTATATCGAATGCGCGAGAATCATGCTCCTAAACCTAATCTACTATCATTGTCCTAGATAAATTAGTATTTAAGGACTTGAGATTCAATAAAGCATATAGTTTAGTTACCTCCAACCTAGCTCGTATTCATTTGGGTATGACTCCCAACAACCCTACATGTCGACCTTGCCATTTACGTTCGCCTCGAATATGATCCGCTGTCGGTCGCTCCTAGGCGGTCTTAGCCAGGTGTACGGTAGCCGAAACCTACCTTATAG
The DNA here is from genome assembly GCA_963457715.1 of Argyresthia albistria. Classification (NCBI taxonomy): domain Eukaryota; kingdom Metazoa; phylum Arthropoda; class Insecta; order Lepidoptera; family Argyresthiidae; genus Argyresthia; species Argyresthia albistria. Next base: position 4,403,326 of record OY735264.1, on the reverse strand, counting down.
GGAAGATGAATCTAAAACAATTGAAGACAGTGGTACTTTCATGGGGAACCAAGGCAGTGAACACGTGATTTCCCCAGAAATTGTATGCTGCTGTTAAATGTTATCTTGGATGGACCCAACGGCCCAATCTGCGAATTTCAAGATGCCAATAGAAAGATTTCTTAACTGGCACCGCACCATCGGATTGTATTGTATCCAGATATTTATGTATTGTCCAAATAGGGCATCTATTCCGTGGACAGACATTACGGACGATGCAATAATTTTAAAGCAGAGCAATGTAAAACTTAAGCTCTTGAAGATGCTGCCAACTGGTAACTATCCAAGTCTTAAAACAATAGCAGAGACAGTAAAAATACCGAAATCACTAACAGAAAATGTGGCAACATTTCATTTTCTTGAAACATCTTCTAATCTTCAATCGATAAGATCGGGATCAAGTTTCGTATTACGCGGAAAACTTTGGCTTATCGGAAGATCCCTTTGCTTGTTTTGTTTTTTGAGGTGATTAATCGTGGATGGTAGTTAAGTAGCCATTCGAGTTGGAGAGACCTACGACCAGAGCGAGGTGTTTTTCCATGGAGAGGCCCAACTTACGTCAAATGACGACTTACGACTAGACAATAGTTCTCTAGGCAAATACAGATAATAATTTTGTGCAGAAGATTGGTCTTTTGTCAGACACCTGATTTGCTTCTACACCAGAGCAAATGAGACCACCCAAATTAAACTCAGTGTAGTTAGCAATTTACGACAGTAGTCTTTACTTTTATGTTGAGGAAAGTGTGTCGTGTGATGCCTTTGAGGCAGTAGTTATGTTTAGACCTTTGACCAGCTTTTAGAGTGAAAGTGTTTGTATCAAGCAATAATTACAGTGATCAGTAAAACTCGTTGTCACCCTTTAGGATGGGTGGTTCGATCGAGCGAGACCGTCATCAATCACACCTTATCAATTGCGCCCGCGAAATATTAAGCAATTATAAAAGGCCCCGCTCCTATGTACCTACCGCCTCGTAAATCATCTGGGAATATTTTAAATCGTACACGCTTTGCAATGTTTTATCGCTTATTTCGTTCGTGAAAAAACATTCAACGGCGATTCCGTTTCAAACAGCCCTCATTGATGGAATTAGTTTACTGGTACAGAGCCACAAACTTAGCTGTTCAGGTGAGAAAAATTGGTACTACGGACTTGTTATCCGCCATCATAATCTTCTTAGGGTTCCGTACCCGAAGGGTGCCAAACGGGACCCTATTACTAAGCCTCCGCTGTCCGTCTGTCCGTCCGTCCGTCTGTCACCAGGCTGTATCTCATGAACCGTGACTAGACATTTGAAATTTTCACAGATGATGGCAAATGCAAGAGATGGAACACATACTGATTCTTACTAAAAATCCATCTTGTTTATTTTAGGCGTATTTTGGACTCCCATAAAAGTCAAAGTACTGGACCAATTTTAGTATTGTTTTTTATCATCGACCCGAAATGTTGTCTTTGATTTACTCATACACGGTTTTTTTTAATATGGACTGTTTTCGAAATATTCGGATTCAGCACCCCAAAATACATATGGAATGAAAAAAACAGTAGGTACTACCCCAAAACTTTCCCACTAGGGGCCCTTTAGAGTATTAGTTTACTGTATTTTTTATTTTTTTGCCGTTTTTATAGATAATGGTTACCAGGCTGTATCTCATAAACCGTGATAGCTAGACAGTTAAATTTTTTACAGATGATGTATTTCTGTTGCCGCTACAACAACAAGTAGGTACTAAAAAACAGATTATAATAAATATTACAGCGGGGCTCCCATACAACAGCCATTATTTTTTGCTGTTTTTATAGATAATGGTACGGAACCCTTCGTGCGCGATTCCGACTCGAACTTGGCCGGTTTTTATTTAATTTTCTATTTCTTTTTTTTTGAGTGCTTAAGTTTTGTT